>JAWWEV010000024.1:2265180-2280137 GCA_035583235.1 Hafferia zeledoni
TTAAAGCCCATCCAGTGCCACTCCTGCCATGGGCAGGGACACCTCCCACCAGCCCAGGTTGCTCCAAGCCCCATCCAGTGGTCTAGGGGAAGGCTCCCTGCTCATAGTAAATTGAGTTGTATCCCTACAGGAGTGAGTGTTCCTGCTGCAGTGAAATTCCCACTCCTGGGACCTGACCCCTGGGTGGCAAAACCTGCCAGAAAGCGGGGCCTTACCTGCTGCTTTGGTTCTCAGCAGAGCTGAGGGTCTGCTCGGCTCCCCAATCCCGACACCGTTGCTGGCGACCACCCGGAACTCGTACTCAACCCAAGGGCTTAAATCCACCACTGTGGCCTTGTGAGTCCTGCCATTGATGACTTCAGGAGCTAAAAACCAAACATGACAAGGACAATGCATTTTTGAGGTACAAATTGATGGTACATGGAGAAAAATTCCAGGCAAGCCCCAAGTTTCTCACCTGTGGAAACCGCCTGCCATCCCACGGAGAAGGGAGTCCTGGTCTGCACACTGTAGATCTGCACTGGGCTGTTATTATCTACTCCAGCCTTCCAGGACAACACAGCAGTAGTGCTAGAAACATGTTCAACTTTAACATCTTCTGGTGGACCTGGGGGGCCTGATATGATCAGCATTTTAAGATGAGGGTATAGGGAAGAGGAGGTTCGCTGCTGGAAGGGGTTGGGCATCTCTTGCTTTCTTAATCAGTGGGATTATTTATGAAGCTGCAGTGTCAGAAAAGCAGCACAATCTCTAAATGATGGTTCCATGTCTGTATTACATTTTTATAAGGAATGAGGGCATGTGAATCAGGAAAATTCATGTCTTTATGTTGCTGACATGGAAAGTGCAAACAAAGGAATGTTGGGGGTTTTTTTTGTTGTTGACAAAGTGTTTGTGGTTGAACCATCCAGAATTTTCATCCTTCCTATGGAATTTGAGCTGAGGTTTAGCAAGAATGCAGGATGGGGCACTACACAGGTTTCTGATTTCTCTGAGGGTTTAGAGGACCTACCCCATCACTTTCTCTCCCTTCTGGCATGAAAAAGCTGAGTTAGTTGCCCACTAACAAATATTTTTTCCTATCATCTCCAAACAGGGGAAAGAAATGAGGTCTCTTGGTCTTCCCAAACTGCACAACAACCCAGAGATGCCTGGAGGAAGTGAAATTAGGGGACCATATGGACCTGTGTGGCCAGAAAATTTGCCATCCAAAGAGACCATGCACGTGGCTTGGGTGACCACCAGGACCACATTGGCCACAATCTCAATCTATTTGGGGGCCAAGAGTACAAGACATTAACACTTTTCACTATTGACATGTTGAATTGATATCCTAAGAATCAATTTAACCAAAATTTCGGATTCCTCCAGAAGTTCTGTGTGTCTCCATGTCCCAGACATACCTCTCACAATTATATCTGCTGCTGCTGATTGGCTGTCTAGAGTTGTTTGCACCATGCAAACATATTTCCCAGAATGATGGAGCTGAATATTTCTGATCATCAAATCCCCAGCAGATTCCTGGAGATACAAAAAAACCACAACAACCACGAAAAAAAAGTAAACTAATCACTCACAACATGCTTTCCATACTGGGCATTTTTATAAATTGCTCAATATTAATAAAAAATTCAGCTTTTAAATTAAAATATTCATAGCCCCCATCAGTTTCTTTCCTGGGGACATTTTTATTATGGCTTCACAAATAACTCAAGCGCCTTTAAGAAATTTAGGGAAGAGAAGTAAATGGTTGCAGCTCTTTTAAAGAAACAGGGATTTGCCAGGCATATAAATAGGAATGGGAGAATTATGAGGAGCTTTTGTGTGGTCCTGAGATCGTGGCAAAGAGTTTCATCCAGGACTTTGGGAAACTTACTCTTCCAATTCTTTCAAAGTGGTTTATTCTTCCACTCAGGTCAATTCTGTGGCCATTGAAGGACCATGAGAAGAGCAAAGCCAGGGAGGGGTCATGGGACACCTGGCAGGGCAGGACTATGCTCTCTCCAACTGTGGCATCCGTGTCAGAAGGAGGGATGGTAATTACAGTCCTCTCTGTGGAGACAAAATAAAGATCATTTGTATTAAAATGCTTATAAAAATAGGAGATCCTGAAGGAGTTTTGTACCTTGGGTGAAATGATTTCCAATTGGCCCAAATGTCCCATAATAAAGGGAATTATCTCGACTACAGAGATGATTTCAGAACACTCTTGCCTGTGTGCAGCCCATTACTCTGGCAGTACCAACCTGTGTGCCCCTCAGGGTGAGCAGACGTCCAAGGCAACATTCTAAATGAGTCCTATTTTCCTTTGCAAAGCCCCTAATCAATAGTTATGATTTCAGCTCTAAAAGTACAGACTTCATTAAGACTCTTAAAAACATCTTCAAGCTTAAAAATCTCTCCTGACCAGAAACTGCAGCAAAAGCCAAATTGCTGCTCATCTTCACTTGCTTTACACATGGACGTCCTAAATCTGTATTAACAACACTGCTTAGGTTAGAGCTTCAAAGATGTTTTCCCAGGCAGAAAAACTATTTATTTGATCATTTTTAACCCATTACTCTGAGAAACAAACTCGCAGCTTTTATTAAGGCAGTATTAACTCGCTGAAGGGGAAAGAAATAGGTTTATTTGGCTTCCCTTTTGTGGTGTGAGTGGCAGCCAGATCAGAGATAACAACCACTTTGTTGCAAGCAATTCCTTTGGATAAAGGTTTTGTGAGTAGAAGTGTTAGAAAGTGGAGAGAATTTAGACACCAGTATAAAATAAGAGCAGAACCTCTTCAACAATATTAATGTGGTCTGAAAATAATGTAAGAGGAGAGGAAGGAAAAGTGCATGAGCTGTATTAGTTCAGTGCTCATCATGGCTTGACTCTGTGGCAGAAATCATCCAGTTCCAGGCTGGAAGGGACTCAAGGGCCATCCAGTTGCACCCCTGGGACACCAACCTGGCCTTGGACACTTCCAGGGACGGAGCAGCCACAGTTTCTCTGGGCAACCTGTGCCAGGGCCTCAGGATTTTGGTTTTACCAAAGGGTTGGTGCATGGTGGGGATCCATCCCCTTGTCTTCAAACCCCTTTCAATCCCCCTGTCCCCATCACTGCACTAATTAGTGTGTTAATGTAGGTGGAAACTTGCAGGGTTTCTCCCCAGGCTCTGGCTGAGTCACTGCTTGGCCATGGTCAAGCAAACAAGGTAGAAAGGTGCATTTTCCTAAAATAAGCTGAATCCTCCTAGTTTTGGTGATACATCGTGATATATCAGAGACACACTTGGACTCATCAAGAAACATTTTCCAAAGAAAGCAAAGAAAAGACTTGTCTGATTTGTATTGTCATAGACAAAATAGGTTTGGTTTTTTGGTATCAGAGAGAGTGTCAGAGGTTGCCTTTGTGAGTTGAAGCTCAGACTTCAACTGTCCTTCTGTAAATTATACAGAGTTTGTGTGTGAGGGGTGTCCTTCAGTAGTGGTAGAAAAAATTAAATTCATTTTATTATGGCCTTATCCTCTTGAACCTCTTGTACATCCTCCCCATCCCCAGTGAACCCACTGATGCAGAGTGTTCACTTGTGTGATATTTTCTTCTCCTTTGATGGGTTTTTCTCCAAGACTTCCACCTGAAATACTTTGCAAAGCTCCTTAAAAGCTCTTGGTTCTCAGTTATCTATCTTGCTTAGCAACAGCAGACACGCATTCCGTGGCAAATCCCATTTCAGAGGAGGAAAGAGAGAAGATGTTGTGAGTGCTGGAGGTGTAATAAAGACTTCCTGCACAAAGAATAAACAACTCAATGAGCAGCAATAAACTTAATTTGCACATTAGATATGCTTTTCCAAGTTCTGACATTTCAGTTGAAAATAATGCTGGAGCAATGAGGCCTATAATTGAACAGCCAAAACTTCTCCAGAGGGGAAACAAAAACAAATGTTCCCTGCAAACAAGATCATTTTTATACCACGTTGTTACTCAGTGTTTTAATAAACTTCATAAATGCCAAGCTAAATAGTGCTCTTTTTTTTTTTCATGTTTTAATGTCATTTTGCCATCTTGCTCCAATGGATGTGACATGTGGAATGGTACAGAACCTTAACAAGTCAGAGCTGCCTCAACCCTGTTGGTTTGTTCACTGTTGGCTGTGCTGCAGCATCACCTCAGACCACACGTGGTGCTGCATCAGTGCCAAGGGATCTTCCAGGAGATGAGGAGGGAAAAGGTTTCCACCAGCTGCAGCAGGTTGGGGAGGAGATTCCCCCTGCAGGCTACAGAACTCTGATATCACTGAAAACAGGAATATTGAGGGATAATGAGAGTTAAAATTCAGAATCACAGAATGGTTTGGGTTGGAAGGGACCTTAAAGCTCATCTTGTTCCACAAAAGAACATAACAAAGTACCTTTGACAATGAGGTTCCCTGAATTTCTGGCAGTCCCAAACTGGTTGGTGGCTACACAAGTGAACACTCCAGCGTCTGCCCTGGTGATGTTGGAGAGCCTGAGGCTGCCATCCTGCAGGAACAGCACCCTGGGGACAGCAAACAAAGGAGAGCCAGAGAGTCACAGCCTGCCTTGGGCTGGAGGGACCTTAAAATCACCCAGTGCCACCCCTGCCCTTGGCAGGGACACCTCCCACCAGCCCAGGGTGCTCCAAGCCCTGTCCAACCTGGCCTTGGCCACTCCCAGGGCTGGGGCAGCCACAGCTTCTCTGGGCAACAATAAAAAAACCCCAAAAAACAAAAAACAACAAAATAAACCCCCTCCAACAAAACAGAATAAGAAATGCAATGCTACTTTTAATATTTAAAAGTTTCCATTACACTTTTTCTCTTCTCCAGCAAACTGAATATGTACCAACCAATTTCCACCTCTGCTGATTATTGATTTCTCTGTTAGGAACGTTGCACTGACATACTGGAGTTGAGCACTGACTTTTCCAGCTGATTTTCTTGCAGCAAAACCTGGAGCCTCATGACAAGGAAGGAAGACTCAACTTGTTAGTTCACTGTGCTGTATTTTACTCTACCGAGGCAGGAATTTTGTTTCAAAGCCTCACTAAGGTTTGTCTGAGCCCAGTTGTCAGGATTATTATTATTATTATTATTATTGAAGGGCACCAGCAGAGTGGGGGAGGTGCTAAAATGCCCTCTCAGCAGCCAAGGAACCAACCAAATACAGCACTGCCTTGGAGGGTCCCCAAACCACCTCACTGGTCACCAAGCTGATTGCACCAGTTTGCAGAGCATTGGGTAAAAGACATTTAAGAGTCATTTCAGGACCACTCCTTTGGGTTTTGTGGACAAAATGAATTGTTAAGGTTGTTCCTGTGGCTCTTCATGGCAATGAGATGGCACATGAGTTCCTGGGATAAGCTGCCACTCTGTGCTTGGCACCTTCCCCCTGTTCCACACAAGGAGGGCACTCCTGGAACTTGGAATCACACAGAACACATTAAAGCAGAGCATTTGAAAAGAAAACTGGAATTAGGCAAACTTTTTCCACAGAAAATATTACCCTGTAATGGTTTGTTAGTTTTTGTTTTTTTTTCTCAGTTCTTCATCTCTGTGTTGCATCTGGAAGTTCTCAGCCAAATTTTTTCTGAGTTTAGAAGAAATTTAAGACATGAAGCTCCTGGAAGTTTTATAGAAAGGGGTTCAGGGTCTCTGGGTCCAGCAACTCATGCCAATAAACACCTTAGCTGGCATCAAAGAACCTGCCCCCAACCAGGAAGGGCTGCCCACCAATGCCACACTTCCTTATATCTGTCAAACCCAGGCACAAATCCCCAGGAAATGAGGCTTTATTCATTTCATCATTTTTTACACTCCTCTTTTAATTGACATTTAACTCTAATACAAGACTCCTTTCATAAAATAGAAACTCTCTAATTCATGCATCACAGCTTGGGTGTTTAATATTTATTGCCAACAACAGAAGATTGGGTGATGCAATGAATTATTAAAGGAAATGAACAATCACAAGAGCAGAAGTTGGAGCTGGCAGGAGCACCAGAACCATTAAACACAGAAAAAAAAAAAACCCTCACAGTGTCTCTCTGCTCTCCACTCTGGTATTTATACACTTGTAGCTACATGTAGGACACACATCACACCTTGTCCTGCTTCCCAGGACACACTCCCAGCCTCTCAGCGGGTTAAAACAAACACAAGAGTTGGATTTCTGGTGATCTTCCCACCTGGATCTCCCCAGTTTCAGGTGCCCCACACCCAGCTGAGCTAACCCTGCTGAAAGATCTGCCCCTGAGCAGGACAGAACAGAGGAGCTGAGATGTTCCTGTGGTTCTAGGCATGCTGGGGAGCTGAGAGGGGAAGGGATTGAGGCTTCAGTGGAAAATCTTTGTTTCCTTGGCAATAATCAGCAGGTACTGCAGCAGCTGTTGGTTTAACATTTGGAGAACGGTGAGGAAATAAGTTCAGCTTTAAAAACCATTGTAGGGGAAAATAGGAAGCAATAAAGTACACTCTTCAATCTAGTGATGTAGCAACTAAATGACATTTTTTGGGTAAGGAAGGATGAATGAAGCTGTGCCAGGGCAGGGTGAGGTTGGATCTCAGCAAAAGGCTCTTCCCCCAGAGGGTGGTGGGCACAGCCCCAAGGCTGCCAGAGCTCCAGGAGGGTTTGGATGATCCCCTGGGGCACAGGGTGGGATTGTTGGGGTGTCTGGGCAATGATCCTTGAGGGTTCCTCCCAGCTCAGGATGTTCTGTGATCCTGTGATCCCGTAACCTGAACCTGTGACAACTCTGCATCAAGGCAGGCCACGAGTGTGCCTGTCCCCCTTGGTGGTGACAGGTGACACTGTTTCAAAGGCAGGTTTAAACACGAAGAAACATTTTTGTGTCCCACTTCTGCCTCTGCCATATTTTATTTTTGCATTAATGATGCATTTCTTCCCATCAGTTTGCAGCAGCCACCAGAAAACCCCACGTTAGAAACTGCTGGTGATAAAATAGTGGATGCGACTGAGTGGGGAGGTAACATATGGTGTTCATCAAACTGTATCCAAAGAGAGTCAAGTGTGAATCAGCAACTGCTCATAAATTGGGTACCTGAATCATGAGCTATAACAAGCCACTGTGGTGTCTTTCTCTCCATCAAATATTGATGACCTGTTATTTTTACTGGAGTTGCACCTAAAAGCTCTTGGGTGCAAATTAGAATCCAAAAGCGAGCACGAGGCAAAAAGAAAAGAGAATCTCAGTCCCCCAAAGCTTCAATGTAGGTAAATACAGAGAAAAACAGGCTGTAAAATATAGAATAACAAAGGGGAGCAGCTTTGAAGGCACAGGCTCTGCCTACAGCTTTTCCACTGAAGTTTAGTGATGTCTCGCTCAGGTTTTTCCCCCCTGTATCCCTCATGTGAATGATTCCCATCTTTGTGATTTACCCACTAAGAGGGGCTTGTGCCCACTCAAGAGCTGACAAAGGCAATGTTTGATCTGAAGAAATGCTGTTCTGAAACAATCCTTGAGTGGCTGGGCAGGCTGAGGGTGGAATGGCCCTTTCAGAGGATCAAAACAGAGCTTAGCAGGGAGGAACCACGTGCCAATAAAAGCTCCAGAGCTGTTTGAGGCAGGTCGTGCCACCTAAAGACAATTAGGCAGAGAGCAGTAAATAAGATACTCAGGCAGAATTTATCCAAGAGCACAAAGGACTCCAGAGGAATTCATTTAGTGGGGAAGGGAATTAAAGAAATTTTTTTTAAAAGGGAGAAATTTCCAGCTGTGTGTCAGGAGAAGGCAGAGCAAGGTGAAAAATCAAGAGGATGATTTTTAAGTGCCAGAGAAAATTAAAAAAAGCCATATGAAAACCTCCCCCAGTGGCCACAAAGTTACCATGAAGTTTCTCAGAACCATCACTTTGCCCCGTGGGTGGGTTCAGAGGGGCTGCACTTTGTCCTCTTCCACTTGTCTTTCAGATCAGGAACTGGGATGCAGAAGGCAATGGGAATATTTCCTTTAATGGGCTTTGGATCAAGCCCTAACAAATGGTTTAAAAAGAAGCTGTGAAATTCTCATCTCACCTGCTGAAAGGCTTGCTGAAAACCATCACTTTTCACAACATTTTTAACTATGTGAAGGCTACAGATAATAATTCTTAGCAGCTGCATCAAAAGACAAGGTAATTCCAAGTACTGGGACAAGAGGGAGAAATTGGAACTTGTCCAATATGATGCAAGTAGAGTATTTTGTCTGTCAGGAAAACTGGGCTTCTCTCCACAAATAAATAGGTGCTTTTGGAGGGACAAAAAGCACAAGATGTGAAGCAGATCTAATAAATGCATCCCTGTGAAAGAGGGAGGAGAAGGGAGAAGGGAGAGCTCAGGACACAGCTGCTCATAAAGCCCTGGAGCAGCAAAGCATAAACCCAACTCTAGACTGGCATCTCTGACTTCCAAAGGGCTTGAATTCCTCTCAGAGTCGTGCTGGTGCTTGTGCTCCTGCTCCAGTCCCACAGGGGCCACCTCTGGGCAAACAGTTAACAGAACAAAGCTGGTGGGAGGGAAAGCTGAGATAAAAATACAGTCAATGCAGAGAAGTTCCTGCCCACAAGGGTGAATTAGTAACACCCAGAAATATTGTCCCATATGGAATTCCAGAATGGTTTGGGTTGGAGGGACCTTAAAGACCATCCAGTGCCACCCCTGCCATGGGCAGGGACACCTCCCACCAGCCCAGGTTGCTCCAAGCCCTGTCCAACCTGGCCTTGGACACTCCCAGGGATAGGGTTAAATCAGAGTATCATGGAATGGTTTGGCTTGGAAGGACCTTAAAGCCCATCCCACCCCACCCCTGCCATGGGCAGGGACACCTCCCACCAGCCCAGGTTGCTCCAAGCCCTGTCCAATCTGGCCTTGGGCACTCCCAGGGATGGGGCAGCCACAGCTGCTCTGCCCAACCTGTGCCAGTGTTTTGTTACCCTCATTGTAAAAAATGTCTTCCTCATCTGATCTAAATCCACCCTGTTTTACTTTAAAACCATTAGATGGAAGTGTTGAAAGTCCCCTCAGCAGTTTGGATGAACCTCCTGTGCAGGAGGGAACACAAAGAGCCTCTCCAGGACCTGCTGGAGCCAGAGCTCCGTGGGATGTTCCAAAAGAAGAGTTTGCAAAGTCTGTGCAGAAGACACGAGGCTGGCAAGGAGTGAGAGCTCATTAAAACTGTCACACATAGTTTTTAAGTGAAGAACTTGAGAAATCAAGCAGGGATGACAGGCACAGCTTTTAATGAACCAGCCCAAACAAAGCAGCTCCCAATGTGTTGTCTCATGGGAACAAAAGCTTGTTGATGGCTATTTGCTTTGATCTTCAGAGCAGGAAAGGATAATATGTATGTAACAAGGCTGATAGAAAAATAAAATCTGAGGGAAGAAAGAGGTGTCAAGCTATTGATTGGAAAGTGCAGCAGGGGCAGGTTTGGCCACTGCTGCACTGTTGTTGTTCAGCCAGTCTGGCTTTGGGAGGGCTGAGATGCCAGTTCATGGATGTGAAATGCATGGACCCAGCTCAGAAGAAGTCTTTGAAATCTCCATCCAAGCTTGTTGAGGTGGGTTGGTGTAAACCTGGGGGTGAATGGAGCCTGGGTCTGCAGATGGCAGCACTGCCAGGAGGGCACCAATCTCCTCAATGGCACAAGGGCACAATCCCTTTCCAAAGATACCACCCTGAGACTTCATGGAGAGGTGCCCTCTCCTGGTCTCCTGCCTGCTGTCTGCCATCTCCTCAGGGTACTGCAGCCATCAACGTGGCACTGTGCAGGTAAAAAGGGAGGAATCTGGAGCTGCTGAAATCAGACCCCAAGTAATTTTTATTATCTGAGAAATGCCATTTGAAGCCGTGTCTGCTCAGGCTCCCTTGGCTGCTCCAGAGCAAACCTGCCCCTGCTTCACAGGCTGTGCAGAGATAGATTGTTTAGAAATGTCTCCAGACACTGAGACAACATCTGACTGCTCGGCTTTTACAAAGATTGAGAAGCAGGAGAGAGGCTGAATTAAAACCCACAAAGGGAGGGGGGAGAGGGGCAGAACCAGCCCAGCTCCCAAAGGGCTCAGAATTCCTGGTGATTTATGCAGATGGAAATGGGAGTAAAGTTTGACTGAGTGACTGACTTGTCCCTGCTGATGACAGCCCTGGTATTTCTGCAAAGGTCCCAGCGAGTCCCATCTGAGATCTGACTGTCTGCATCAGATGGTAATGATCTT
Organism: Hafferia zeledoni; assembly: GCA_035583235.1. Lineage (NCBI taxonomy): Eukaryota > Metazoa > Chordata > Aves > Passeriformes > Thamnophilidae > Hafferia > Hafferia zeledoni. The sequence continues at coordinate 2,275,397 of JAWWEV010000024.1, forward strand.
TGTACCTGTTTATTCTGTGCTGAGGGTAATTTGTATGCTAATAGTATTGCCATTTAATAAACTATGCTTAAAAGATTTGCCTTATCTGCATGCTGATAGAAATGAGCTTCAGGGTTGACTGACAATTAACTGGAAATAAAATAAATGCCATTATAATCTTTTAACTATTTGGATCAAAACATTACACAATCTTGCTGAATAGTCTTATTAAAATATTTTAGAAAATACCACTCCTAGAAATTATGGGAGGTGACACTATAACACTGTTCCTTCCTATTTTTTTTTTTTAATTCCCCTCTCTTCCTAAAAATAGAATTAGTTTTGCATCAAATCTCTGCAGTTTGGGACCACAAATATTTATTTATGTAAATGTATACAGACATCTGAACTGAGCTGTATTCCACCACAAGGCTTCCAGAGAAAACACAGAGAAAACAGCATTTTCAGGAGCCTTTATCATGAAATAGAAACACATTGGTTTGCCCTGTCTTTAACATGCTCAAGGATTAAATGTGAGGCAGATGGTTTTATGTGATGGCCAAATTAAAAAAAAAAAAAAAAAAAAAAGGGACAAAACCACCGTGTCTGCAGAGATGGGCCTGAATTTATTGCAGTAACAGCTCTCAGAACCTGCAGCCAAGGGCACACTGGGCAGCAGCACCTCTGGGTGCTGAAAGCAGAACATCAAAGCAAAGCAGAACATCAACTCAGCTGCCAGAGGGAACAGTTGCCAAGTTTTCCCTCTTCCAACAAGTTCTTTGTGACATCTTTGTGACTCCACCACATCAGACAGGAGTTCTCTGAGCACAGGATGGTGTGGCCACACCACCCCTGCCCTGATCCCCCATTAATCACCATTTGGAGGCTCCAGACACTGCTGGGAGTTCAGACACAGCCAAATTCACTCCAGATGTAAAACTGAGACCTTAAGATGGGACTTAAGTAGAATTTAAACAGTCCATAAGGCCCTGAATTACCCTCTGCAGGGGAGTTTAATTCACTTACAGGAAGCTTCTTCCCTATCTGCTTGGCAGAACGTGTTTCAAAAGGAAAAATAAAATAAAAGCTGCTGTTGACTTCAAAGGATTCTGCACAAACCAAGAGCTCACACCAGTGTGGAACTGGATGGATTTCAGAAACCCTAGAAACTCATCCACAAAACAGGCTCAGAGGATCCCAGGATTTGGGTTGGAAAGGACCTTAAAGTCCATCTCACTGCACCCCTTGCCATGGGCAGGGACACCTTCCACCAGCCCAGGTTGCTCCAAGCTCTGTCCCACCAGCTCTCACCACCTTTTTCTTCATTTCCCATTGTTTGGGACACCTGGGGGCTTGCAGAAAACCCTCCCTGGTCTGGTGAATTTGTACCTAATCTGAGCCACAATTATAGGGACCATATATGGTACACTTAGACCCATATCCTTGCTCAAAATAACACAGAAATCTTATGCCTTCTTAATGTGTGAGTCACATTCTGTGCATCCCTTAAGATTTTCCTTTCCTTTCTCAGATTTCCCTTTCACTGAAAATCTGAGCAAAGTTTTAGTTCTCACAGAAAAAGAGCAATGAAAGTATTTCTTTCTGATAGAATCCCATGGCTGAAGCAGAGGTGTTTGTGTCCTCCTACAAACTTCTTGGCTTTGTGGCTGCTGCTTGGCTCAGTTTTGGCCAAACATCAGCCACCTTTTCAAGGTGCTGTTTCTGTGCTGTCACTTCACACCCAAAATGATCCCAGAAACTCTTCCCTGGAAGGCTTTTTGTTCATCATGCCTGCAGCATGTCTGGGCAAAATGTGCCCATCATGTTTGTCTTGTGCAGGTCCAGGAATTGGACTCTGATGATCCTCGGGGGTCCCTCCCAGCTCACGATATCGATTCTGTGGGAATCAATATCTCATTTTATATCACCTCCTCAACACACCCTGATCTTTTCCCTCTGTATCACACTTTGTTGGAAACCTTTTGGGACCAGAATCATGTTTGTGGTGTCTGTGCAGCAGGTTTTCCCCCCAGTCCTGGTGGGTTTGAGTGCTCAGCAATGCACCCCAGGGAGAGCAGCAACAACGCTGTGCATGGCAGCACAACTTGGACAGAAGGTTGCATTCCCTCATTAGTTTTTTTGTGCAAGCTCCTAATTAGGAGTCTTGATTCCCAGCCTGCTGAAGTCAGTGGAAGAGTTCCAATGGGATCAGCTGGCTTTGGATGAAGTCCTGAATGTCAATAAGAATATTTGCATGAGGCAGGGACAGGACATGACTCAAAGCAGAGGGCACAGCCCTGCCAACCACTGGGGTGGGTTTGTTGCAGCTCCACGTGACATGGAAGAGTGACAGATTGCTTGGGACATCCTGGCATGCAGGACAGCCCCTTGGAAGGGCTCACCTTACCAAGGTTCCCAGGAGCTGAGTGGGAACAGTTGCCTCAGAGAAGTGTCCTGCAGAGGGGAGCTGGACCAAGGCCAGTCTCACACAGGTGTCCTTCTGTCCCACACGTGACAACATATGGTCCCTCTGCTTCCTCCAGGCTCACACTCCCCCCATGTGCTAAACACTGCTCTGAGTAGGCAGCACCACACCAAGAAATCAGGGTGATTGGCTTGTTCCATTGTGAGACTCTCCAAGGAGAGAGAAAAGAGAGGGAAAGCTCTTTCCTCATGTCTTCCACTGTACAAATACCCTCTGTCTGCTGCCTGTTGGGTCAGGGAGCAATGAGGGGCCCCTCCTGCCTTCTGGTTTCTCTGCAGTGGGTGCAAATGGGAAGGGAACAGAGAAAGAAGAAGGGGGGAAACAGAGGAAAATAAGATTAAGGAGGAAAAATAAAATATTGTCTTCCCCCCCCCTTCATTTGTGCTCATCCTTATGTCTCCCTCCTCATGTTTCACTTGTGTTTTCCATTCTCTGCTTTCAACCTCAGCATGGGGGAGAAGACAGAAATAACCAGGAAAATATAGAGAAGGAAAGCCTGAAGGGACTTCAGGACAAGCTGAGACATTTTCTGCCAAACCCTTGGTTGTAAAACTTTTCTCACACCACTATCAGTAGTTTTGCTGGGTCACCAGACACTCCTGGGAGCGCTGCCATGTGAGCTCTTCCTCCTGTACATTCAGTGACATCATCCCAAAGGAAGCACAGGCAAATGCCCACAAATGCCAAAAAACCACCTCTGCAGACAGCAAATAATAAATACATTATAGCTCCTCCACCAGTCTCCTACAATACATTTTCTGCTGCCTCTGAAATTGAGACCACTGTAATCTGAGCTTAGGATGTTTTTAGCCAGAACACAAAATATTCCTTGCAGCTCTCAGCATTCCCTCAGGAAATGCTGGGGTTTGTCTGCTTAGCACCAAACATGCCACAGCAGAGTGGCCTGAGAGATGAAAACCAACTCTAAACAGCAACCTCAGGCTTTGGAGGGGTTTCATATTCCCCTCTGGAAGTTCAGCCCAAGCCCTGAGAACAGGCAGGTGAATGTGTGCTTTTGATTTCTGTCCATCTATTTGGCAGTAAGGAAGGGACCTGAAGTGATGAACCAAATGGAGCAGATGTGGCATCAATTCCATTGGCTCCCCAAGCAAAAGCAGAATTTCATCAAGAGATAAGCTTAATTTGTATTCATGTTGACTTACAGCAGTGGTGTCTGAGATAGCTGGAATTGCTCTGATTGCTGATGCCCACACTTGAAGTGCTCTATTTAAATACTAAAATAGGAAATGAACTTCTTTACAAGCACCCAGACACTGATAAGATAGAAGGGTTAAGGCAGCTCATCAAAGCCATGCAAAGCAAGGAGGATAAAAACAGATACACACTTAATCCAGGCTTCCAAAACCAGACTTAAAAAATAAAATAATAGTCAAATGACTATCCCTTTGCTATTCACCTGGCTGCATTGCTGTGGAAAGCTGAGGATAGAACAGAAAATGCTGCAAGAGCAGAAGAAAAATAGATTCTATATGAAACTTGCTTGCAGCATACAAATATCTGTAGTATTGTCTATGCATAAAGCAGGGGGGGTGTGGAACTGAAGAGCCTGACAAGGAAAGCTTCTCTTTGCCTCTCTGTTTGACTTCAGCACAGGCAGAGGGTTTTTTCAGACCCTGTGGGTGGATTTCATGGGTTTCATTCCCCAGCTTTGCTCAGCTAAAACTTCGGTGCCTCACTGGATATGGAGGCACCTGCCAGGAAAAGTAAATAACTCCCTCAGGCTGCATATTGACTTCAGCTAAGGAGAAGTTAAGTGACATCAATCTCCTCCTTTGTTAGCACACTAGTGCAAGTTTGGGAATTTTCCATCCATTTTGCCACGCTTCCTCCCCAAGCAGATTTTTATTTTATTTATTTTTAAAGATAACAGGCATTCTGGAAGCTGAACCACCAGCACTGACACTCTGGTAATTGAAATGTTCTGCTGGAGTTTGCTGGACTGCCCTGACACATTTCTGCTCAAATTGGCTCCAGCTGAAAGGCTGTTTCACAGACAAGGTATTTTGTGGGGGGAGTTTGATCAGTGGAGTGAGGACTTCTCTGGTCCAAATATATATTTATATGTATTTACCAAATAATTAGAGAATATGCTGAGTTGGAAGGGAACCATGAGGATCATCCAGTCCAACTGCTGGCCCTGCCCAGGTCACTCCAGCAATCCCACCCTGTGCCCCAGAGAATCATCCAAACCCTCCTGGAGCTCTGGCAGCCTTGGGGCTGTGCCCACTGCCCTGGGGAGCCTGGGCAGTGCCCACC
>JAWWEV010000024.1:2281076-2301522 GCA_035583235.1 Hafferia zeledoni
TGGCACAGCTCCAGCCATTCCCTGGGGGCTGTCCCTGCCCTGACACAGCTCCAGCCATTCCCTGGGGGCTGTCCCTGGTCCCACAGAGCAGAGATTGGAGCTGCAGACTCCAATGAAATCTCTCCTCAGTCTCCTCCAGTTCAAATTCTCTTTATTTTTTAACTCCCTGTCTGTCTAATTCCATCCACTGACACGAGACATTTTTTTTCCCTAATAACAAAAAAGTTTAAATGTGTTAAAACACTCCTGATTTGGAGTCTGCCAGTAAGAGTGGAGCAGCAGCAGGGAGGCAGAAGCAGATGGTGGCCAAGAGTGCTCAGAAGGTGGAAGGGGAAAGGTCCTGCCCAGGAGACTGTGAAGAGACCCAACCCTTCAGTCAATAAACCCTGCTGGGTCCTGGTGTTCCACCTGGAGCAGGAGAACCCCCTGAGCCTGAGGCCCCAAGGGACAGCTCAAAGAACCCAGCAGCTCCCAGAGAAGTCCCCCAGCCAGTGCCAACATCTGCTCAGGTATCTCTGCAGGAGGTGAGTTGCAGAATTAATTTTTTTTTCTGCAGAGGGTTGTGCAAAGACAGCATTTCATTTTGGAGCTCAGTCATTCTGCCCTGTTTCCTCTGAGTGATGGCAATAACTGGAGTGCTAAAACACCAAACCCAGACGTGCCACAGCAAAGAGAATTCACCACACAGAGCAGGTTTCTTTATGGCAGGGAATCCAAGCCCATCCTTCACTGAACGGTGTCCTACAAGCAAGTCTTGGAGCCAGCAATTATTGAGAATATTTTATCGATTCCCTGAATGTCCTCCTTGCCCAGTCCCCCCAAAAAACAATTTAAATTATGAATATTTGCTTATTACTGATTATTAATGCATGGAAAGTGCTGTGTCTGAGTAATGCCTTCTCTCAGCCTCCCTCATTTCTCAGCTTTCCCTCAGCCCTCCTCATTTACATTCCGAGTGAAGTGAAAATCCCATATGTTTCTGTGCATTGACTGCAGAGCCTGGGGAGCTCCTGCTGGGGGGATAGCACCTCTCCCTGGCAAAGCAAAACCAGGGCCGAGTCCCATTTGTTGAAATGCTTCAGTCAAGAAGAATTTTTTCACAAGAACTTTTCCATCCTGAATTGACTGAAGGCAATGAGAGAGATGTTCGTGACGGGAGCAGCGTCTAGACTTGAAAATTTGTTTGATTTAATATATGAATCGCTCCTTTCTCCTCTCCCTTTCCCTCAGTGGACCCCAGATGAGAGAAGTGAGAAGTGAGATGAAGAAAAGTCCCTCTGCACATCCTGAGGATATGACATGCATGGCAACAGCTGAAGGCTGTGCCAGCCTCCACGGGGAGGGAGTTTGGAGCTCGTGCTTTGCTGTGTTTCATTTCTGCTCTGAGCTCAAACCCACAGCACAGGCCATGAAAAGCCATTTATGCTGCAAAAGGCAGGCATTGAAGAAGTGCTATTGCTCACCAAGCCCCATTTCTCAAGCCTTTCACCCAAAGAAGGAGGTTAATTTGCCCCAAAGAGCACCAGAAACTGTCCTGGTGGATGATCCAGAGGAGCTGAGTGGGGACCACGAGGAGAGGGCACAGGTAAACCCAGCCAGGATTAGCCCACTGGGGGATTTCTCTGTGATTCCTGCAGCTGGTAACCTTGAATTCCCTCTCTAAGGAGGCCAGCAGGGTGGGCCAGAGAGAAATCCCAGCACTCAGGCATTAAGCCACAACAACAAGGTATTTCTGAAAATGTTGAACTCAAAGACTCAGTGGAAAGGGACAGTCAGGCTGGGAACAAAAGGCAGGTCTGGTACTGGGATATTCAGGCTTTGTTTCACCATCTGATGTAAAAATTCTTTATTTTGCCACTTTCTGAAGGACTTGAATGCTTCAAATGCAAGGAAGTGTTTTACAGAGCCCAGAGCAAAGATGTTGAAGACTTGGGCAAAGATGTGTTCGAGCTGCAGAGAAGATGAGAGAGACAAGTGGGACACAAAGAAAGTCCCTGTGGCCCAAAAAGGGGACTGAGGGCTGAGGACCTTCACTGCTGGACCCTGGCAACAAATGCAGAAAACTACACTACAAGATATTTTAAGATGCTTTCCCAACAGGAGGGGCCCAAATTCAGCAGCTTCACAAACTTAGAAATGCCTGATTGGAAAAAAAAAAAGTAGAGTAAATCCAATAAAATCAATTCTTTCATTGAAGTGAGTAATTATTGATTAGTGTTTCCTATTTAGCACACTTTTCTTTACACAATTACAAACTGAATTTAATATAAAATGGAGTTCTCTTGTCGTATCAAGAGCTCAGCTGATCAGGCAGAGCAGCCACCACATGTCCAGGATTATCAGGAATAAATCGTTCCCATCAGAGAAAGGGAGAAGGTGAAAAAGAAAGAATATTCTTCCCCTTTCAGGTGGAAAAAATTGAGTTGCACAATTTCTGTAACAAAAGATTGAATTTGTCTAAATCATTCCAAACAAGCTACATGATCTGACTTGTTTGGTGAGTCCATCACGGTTTGGCTGTCAGAGCTCTGAGGGATTGGCATTTCCCTTTTTAGCATCAATAACCCAACCAAATATTACAAAAAAGGCAACTAAAGGAGTCCATAAAGGTGATAATTGCTGCACAATAAAATGGGAGCAGAAAGAGAGAGAGAGCTCTGGTTAAAGTAGTTGATCTGTGTGTGGCATGTCAGGGTTTAATCACATTTATGGAGAAAGGCAGAGCAGGTTCCTTCTCTTTTTTATGCCCAGAGATCCACGTAAATTCAGCACTTTAATTAGCCCTGTATTTACAGCCACACAAACCCTGCCTTCATTGTGGGTTCTGTCACAGGTCTCTGGAATAACAGCACACAGATGATTTATTTCCCCTCCTTTTAAACCACAGCATTAGCTGTTTTGCCATTTAATAATCAAAAAAGCCTCATAAATTCCACTTTGCACCAGTGGCCACACTGACAAGAATGTTTGGCATGCAGAGAGTTTGAACACCAGTTCCCTTTGTAAATCCTGCTCCTCTTGTTTACTCCTGCAGAGCAGCAGGAGCCTTCTGGGATGCTCAGAAATTACAGTGTGCTTGGAATTATTGTTGGGAAATTAATACAGAAGCACAAGTAAATACTGGGAGTAGTGTGTAAATATTTTTTTATAAGTAAATCAGATGGGGAATATCAGGAACCTCAAGATCTGGGCTTAGTTCAGCCTGTTGAATTCAATGGAAATACAATCAAAATACAAATAAAGATTTGACTAGGCATTAGTCAGAAAAGTATTTTTCATCATCAGTAGTTAAAATGAAAATAAATTGCCACTCCTGAAAGGGGAAAAAAACACTGGGAAGTTTTCTATGCCTGTGGCATGGATTGATCATCAAAATTTTTGTATTTCATTGTCTGTAAAATTCTTTTCAGATTTCCAGAATTGCACTTTCTTTCATAAATACTCCTCTTATTTCCTTCTCTCTGAATTGAGCAGCGTAGTGGAATAGTTCTTTGTGTCACAGTTTGGGGTAATGTTTTAGTGAATTATAATCATTTTAAGTCTCATGTGACCCAAAGTGGCCTCCTTGAGCAACTGGTCCTGTGTGTAAAATCTGCTGTTCAGTTCCCAGAGCTTTATGAATTACTGATGATGGTCCTCAGAGCCTGACAACAGAATGTGACAAGAGAGCATTGCTGATACATTGGAGATCTGAAGGAGATGCTGAGAAGATTCTCAGACATTCTCAGCAGTTCTGAGGCACTGCTGCCCATTTCATGTGCAGGAACATCCTCAGGGTTGTGTGCTGTGTGTAACAGCCACAATTTCTGTCAGTAGATACTCTGATTTTAATATTTTACCATTGATTTGGCATTAGCATCAAATCACAGAATCCCAGAACCCCCTGAGCTGGGAGGGACCCACAGAGACCATCAGTGCCCCTCCTGGACACGCCACAACCCCATCATGTGCCTGGGAGTGTTGTCCAAACACTCCTTGAAATAGAATAATGCAGGTGGTGCTGCCAACTCAGAAACAAGCTGGTGGTCATCCCTGAACACCATGAGAAATCAGCTGTTGGTCATCCCTGAACATCATGAGAAATCAGTTGTTGGTCATCCCTGAACATCACGAGAAATAAGCTGTTGGCCATCATGAGAAATCAGCTGTTGGTCATTGTTAAAGACTGTGAGAAATCAGCTGTTGGTCTTCACTGAAGACCATGAGAAATAAGCTGTGGGTCATTGATAAAGACTGTGAGAAATCAGGTGTTGGTCCTCACTGAAGACCACGAGACCCCAGAGCAGCTGGTGAGGGAGGGTACCATGGCTAAGCCCTGCCTAAAGGGGTATGACAGAACACTTTCCCTGTGGGTTATGGCACAACCTGTTCAGATATCCCACATCCTGGGGGGATGTTCTGCCTCCCTGAAGCCTCCACTGGTGTCTCCCCCACTCCAGCTCTGTGTGTGAGACCCACTCAGCTCTGAGGGGTGACACCTGAAGTGCTGAGGAATGTATGGATGGCACAACGCCCCACTTGGATTTGCCCAGGCTTTGTTGTGCCCAGCTTTGGATCCACACAATTCTGTGCCCACTGCTGAAGACAAACAGGCCTCTGGCATCAAAGCCTTTTGTCAGTGAGCTGTCAAAGGCAATTCCAAACCAGCTGTGCTTGAAGTCTCTTTAAATGCTACTATTAAACCAGAGAACATCCACCAGTGGCATGTGAGGGTACCTTTGGTTCTGGTGCAGAAGCTCAGAGCCCTTTCTCCAGGTGATGGCAGCTCTGGGGGAAGCACTGGGGTTACAACTGATTGTAACTTCACCTCCAACTTGAACAACAGATGTTTTCTTCACAGGGTTTTTGGAAAAATCAGGGGCTGCAGCTGAAAACAGAGAAGGAAGAAGAAAGAAGGACAGAAGAGGAGTGAGCTCACAAGGTACTAAATGAACTTCCTGAATTCTTCTCTTTGAGTTACACAGTAGGTGAATTCAATAATTGTATCTTATTTAATATCTTCCTTTCTGCTGTTTCTAAACTTCATGCCTAGAAACTGGCTGACAATCTTTCCTGAGGGTTATCTGGAGACTGGGAGGACATTGATGAAGAATGAGGTTCCTGAGCAGAGCAGGATAAACATCACACTCCTCATGCAGACACCTTCATTCCTCTGCAGAGAATATTCCATTGCAAACACATTTTTACTGTGGATTTCCTTTCATGAACTTACACTGTTTTCTGAAAATATGTTTATTTTTCCAGGAGTTTCTGAGATTCACTCTTGCAGAAGGAGAAAACACAAGACCTGTGCAACAGTTGGGTGCTCCTACAGTCTGTGTTTTCCTGGTTTCTTTAACATTTGGCTGTTGAGCAAACTTTATACTTGGACATCCAGAACAGCAAACTTTTAGAAGAACAAATTCCATTTCAAGTGCATGTCTGGAGAGCATTAATGAGATTCCTTGTTACATGTTATTTGTTTATACATATATTTGCCATATGCTCTTTGTTTATAGCTAAAAACTATTTCCCCCACTTTCTAAAATGACTTTTAAACCTGCAGAGTAACTCTTAATAACTCAAGACAAGCAAAAAGCAGCACTCATTAAACTTGTGTGCATGTGATATAAAAACACCACACATGGATTAGATTCTTCCCCTAAATTAGTAATTAAATTAAACTGAAAAAACCTCCACATTTGCACGTGGGTGAAGAGCAAACAGCAAAGAAATATCCCCAGGCTTGAGCTGCCAGGTGGAATTTCATCTATTCTTAAATTCACTTCTCTTTCAGAGTGTCCTTTAGAGTCGGTACCTGCTCCTTTTGGTGCCATTTACTCACCCATCACCCGCAGCTCAGCGTTGGCATAGATGGCATCGTACTTGTTCTCTGCCACACACTGATAAAGGCCAGAGTCTGCCAGATCCAGCACAGGTATGATCAGAGTCCCATTTCCTATTTGAATTCTTCCCTGACAAAAGAAAAACAAGGGAAAAGCACTGACAGAGCCAAGGAGTGCACAAAGCGAGGCTGTTTTAGCATCGTGCTGATCAGAATTCAGAAGCAGGAATGTTGTTTTGTTGGGAGCAATGTGGATGAATCCATCAGAACCTTGCTGGGGGGTGGGGGTGGTTTGTGTTTTCAGACTTCTTAGCTCTTCAAACCTTTCAAGAAATCCAGGCACATGTTGCAGGGATTGCTTTGGGCAGCTTTGCCCAGCTGTTCCAGCTGTTCATGTGTTTCCCTGCACTGCTGAGCTGTGAATGTGGGGTTGGGCTTCACCACGAAGATGACACAGAAGGAGCTACCTCAGGGCAGGCACAGCTGCTCCTCTCTGGGATCCTGGAGCATCTTTCAGAGGGCTCCCAACAGCCCATCCCTCTCAGAAGCTCCACCACAATGGTCTGACAATGGTGATCCGAGATGATCAGAAAAGCTCCACAGGAGACAGAGGTGCTCCAATAATGGGCACATTTCAAAAGTCCCCGGACCACAAGTCACAGAAATATGAACCATTGGAAAAGCTCTCCTGAAAGGCAACACTGGAATTCCAATTGGAAAGCTCCAGGAAGCCCCTCAGAGCACAGAGGGAGCATTTTCCCCCACAACCTGAATTTCTACACACTCTGACTCTCCTCAGTGCAGTTCTGCTGAAATAGAGGCAACTGCACAGGAGGTAAATTTGGAGCAGAGCTTGGAGTCTGGTGTATCAAAGGAAGTTTTATTTGCTCTATTTTGGAAAACAGGAGAAAGCCTGTTTCATGCTACAACCATAACTTAAAGCTAAATATTTTGTGATTTTACAATTACTACCCTCCAGGGACAATAATAGTTCTGCAGCAAAGTGTAGCACTGAGAGAGAAAAAAAACCCCCAACATTCCCCAAAACAGATGAGTTTGGAAGAAACCCACAGGGAATATAAATTCCATCACCAAGTGCAAGTTTGAACAACAGATATTAGTGGTATGATTATGCTGCTCCTTCAGGCTGGCTCCTCTGCCTGAGAAGCAGGAATGGGGGAGTACTGAGCATGTTTTTAAAGTGCCCAGTGCAGGCTTTGATAAGCAGCTCCAAGATCTCAAATGTATTTGTGAACTGCTACAATTATCTCATAGAATCATGGAATGGTTTGGATTGGAAGGGACCTTAAAGACCATCCATTCCACCTCCTCCCCTGGGCAGGGACACCTCCCACCAGCCCAGGTTCCTCCAAGTCCTGTCCAACATGACCTTGGACACTCCCAGGGATGGGGCAGCCATAGCTTCTCTGGGCACCTGTGCCAGGGCCCCACCACCCTCCCAGGGAAGGATTTCTTCCTAACACCCACTCTAACCCCACTCTCTGTCAGTTTGAAGCCATTCCCCTTGTCCTGTCACTCCAGGCCCTCAGAAATAGTCTCTCTCCATCTTTCTTGTAGCCCCTTCAGGTCCTGGAAGGCCACACTGAGGTCACCCCAAAGCTTCTCTTCTCCAGGTTGAACAATCCCAACTCTCAGCCTTTCCTCCCAGCAGAGCTGCTCCATCCTCTGCCCATCCTGGTGCCTCCTCTGGACTCTCTCCAGCAGCTCCATGTCCTTGCTGTGCTGCCCCCAGGCTGGAGCAGCTCTGCAGGTGGGTCTCACCTGAGGGGGCAGAATCTCCCCCTGCTCTGCTGCCCACACTGTGGGGTCAGCCCAGGACGAGGGGAGGGTCTAAGCTGGGTCATGTCCAGCCTCTCCCCTCCCACCTCCCCCAGCTCCTCCTCCCCAGAGCTGCTCCATCTGCTCCCCATCCCTCAGCCTGTGGAGGTGCCACCACAGCTATTGCAGATCCACAACCCCTCGAGGGTACCTCCCTGCCTCTTGCAGAGGGGGCAATGCCACATATCGAGCCCTGGAGCTCTATTTTCCAACACTGCAGCCTTTTCTTGGAGGTCTCCTAACCGGGAGCTGCCCCAGCCCAGCCTTGTTTAGCTCGGGAATGTGATGAGAGCACAGCCTGGGGCTGCAGGGCTGGTGTGTGGCAAACTAATTAACAACATCACATCACTTAGCCACTGATAATGGGGTTTTGAGCCTCTCACTCCACATATCTTCTGCACACTTAGTTTTACCTCCAGGCTGTTTGCTCTCCTCTCCATGCATTCTATTTTTACAAACATCCTTTGAATACAACTCCCTCCTCTGAAGCAACACTCGTGTTCCACACACGTCCCCACCTCTCCCCACCGTTCCCTGCTGTTCTTTGGAGCTGTGCATTCAGGGAGGAGAATAAAGCACCCCATGCACACAGGCAGGACAGTGCTGGGATGATCAGGCAGGTGGTGGGGCAGGAAGAGGTGACAAAGGGTGAACAATGTGCTCAGAGCCAGCCCCAAGGTGCAAACCTCTGGAGTTGTTCTCCCTGGGAAGATTCCAACAAGCAGATGCTGCGATGAACTGAATATTTTATTACACCTGCCTTGTCCTTTCACCTCCAAAGTGTCCATTTTGTCCCCTCAGCAATAACACCCAGTGTTTTGTTGCCTGAAGTATTGTATTTACAGCACGCTGTAAGTGCTGGGAAAATGTTGCTTGAAAATGTGTCCACAGAGCATTTTATTCTTTTATTATTGAAACGATGCAATTGAAGAGTGACAGATTCTAAATGTTGCTCCTTTCAAAGAGACAGAAAGCAGAGAATCTTGGTGACAATGAGTAGAATGATCAGACTCAGGAAAACTGCAATCCAAGCCAATTCTGGCTACTTTCCTCAGATGCAGGTTGGGTCTGTTCAGGACTAATCCAGCAGAAAATCATATGGAAGGCTTGTCCCTACTCCAACTTCTTCAAATAAGTACCACTAAATCCAATAAGTGCTGGTTGTGCAGCCCAGCAGGTGCTAATTTGCCCCATATGTTTTGGAAATTGTTTTCTATTTGTTCTTGCTGGACAGAAATTCAGCACAGGATTGTTTTTTTTTCCAAGCAAGTGAAAATGCATTACAGGTAAGTCCTTCCATTTCATGCCACAGAGAGGCTGGATGGAAGCTTGATAAAAAAAGGAAAACTTGGCCTCAGCAGAGGGCAAACCCAGCAACTGCCACAGAAATGATTTTCCAGGAGGTTGCCAACAACTGAAGGCTGGAGGATGGATGTGCCAAAGCTTGGCCACCACAGAGAGAGGATTGTTCTGCCTGGAAACTGGGCTTTCAAAGACCTGCCTAATTACAGATCTGATGGAGTTCCTTCAGTGTCTGAGCTCCAGTTGACTTCCCCTCTCCTCCAGCACTCTTCCCACTCACTAATTCCATTCCCACTTAGTCCTTGTTTTGTTTTGCAGTGAGATTTTGGACTTAGTCCTCTTTCCTTTATAGCTTTATCTGGCTTTCTTCAGTCTCTTATCCCTCTGTGTAGCATCAGAATTACCCTCCACATTCACTGATTTTCAGAGCTGCCTGATTAATTAAGTCTGAGGATTAGCACAGCACGAGAGCAGCCATACTGCAGGAGGCCAAAAGTCCACCCAGCTACAGAGTCAGGACAGAAACAGAAGAAAAGGACAATTTAATGCTGATCACTTTGCAATTGCAGCTCTGAAATGCTCTTGCAGCCCCTTGGCATCCTCCCAGCTTCCCAAATCACACAGTAAGTCTACAAATGGAGTTCGTGTTTCTTCAGCCCTTCTTTCACCAAACTAGAATTGGTATTTTTAACCTGCTGCCATATCTTGTGGCAATTAGAAGTTCTGTAAGATAAATTACACCAAAAATGGGGGTTTCTCTCTCTCTAAACAACAACATCAAGCACCTTCAGTAAAGAAGAACTCGGAGAACTGAAGTTTTGTGTCACAAAGAGTTTGTGCTATTCTATTTATTTTGATATATTAATGCTCACCTAATTTTAGAAACTTAATGAATGTGTTATGACTAAGTAATGAAAAAAAAGGATGAGGAATAAAGGAAAGAAGACAATAGGCAGCTTACCTGTGACACGAGGGGCTGGCCATTCTTGAACCAGCTGTAGGAAGGGCTTGGCTTTCCTTTGGCCTTACATTCCCAAAACAAACTGTCATAGAGAGACAGAAAGGCATTTTGGATTTTTTTATCCCATTCAGGGGGTGCTGAAAAGAATATGCAAATCATTTTAAGCAGGAGAAAAGTGATTTTGCTTGAGGTTTGTTGCCATTAATTAATGTACTGAGCGAGGCTAATTAATACCTGTTGGACACATCCTTATTATGCTGTACGTGAATTCTGTGCAACAATTCCTTGGCATTAAACTTCAGGATAAGCTTGGGAAAATATTAGAGCTCAAGTGACCAGTGGGAAGGGAGTTTGGTTAAGATATTCTCTATTTTTATGGCCAAAACTTACAGAAATGGTGATTTTAAATGCCTGAAATGCAGGACATGTTCACTGAAAGCATTGAGACCTCCAATTTCTGGAAAAAACCCCAGTCTTTATCCAAAGATACTTGAATATTTGTACAGAAATAGATCAAAATCTTTAGGCAGCAGGTAATAAAACTCATGGATGGTAATAATTACCTCCCTGGTTTACTCACCTCCCTGGGCCAGTGGGCTCAGGGCATGAATTCTTTGGTTGCCATTTGCAACACAAATAATACACAGAGGAATTGGGGCACCTCAGAGTAGGAAACCCCCTCCTGAACACTGGTGGGACATTGGCACTGATGGGATGTTGGCACTGGTGAGACATTGGCACTGGTGGGACGTTGGCATCAACCCATGGCAGCATAAAGGGAATCCCATCTGAGCTCTGAGAACATCTGAGAGCCAAGGACTGAGCAGGGCAGGGAGTACCCGAGCCAGGGTGACATTTAGGAGAGTTGGCAACATAAAGGTGAATATGAGACCCAGGGAGGATAATTAGCACCCACTTAAGCTTGGGACAAACCAAAGCCACAGGGAAGGGCAATGCATCCCTCTGCCTCTGGCACAAGTGGGTGGTGTCTTAAGGTACCAAGAAAAGCTTTGGGCTGGGTTATTAAACCAGAATTCTGTAGACTACATATGGATATAAATATAAACACACATATATATGTAGTTCTTACATGGAGTAATTTCATTTTAGGAAGAGAATTGTTACCCTTGTGGCCAGCAGAACAAGCAGCCTCTCTCCACAGGTGGGCTCTGGGAGGAGCTCATGGCTCCAGCCCCACAAAGTACCTTGAGATGCCCAACATCAGGTTAATACTCTGCCAATGAGCTGCTTCCCAGAGTGGGAAAGTGTCTGGTAGAGACTCCTACAGTGGTTTGGGTTGGAAGGGACTTTGAGTCTCATCTCATTCCACCCCTGCCATGGGCAGGGACACCTCCCACCAGCCCAGGCTGCTCCAAGCCCTGTCCAACCTGGCCTTGGGCACTCCCAGGGCTGGGGCAGCCACAGCTGCTCTGGGCACCTGTGCCAGGGCCTGCCCACCCTCACAGGGAAGAAATTCCCAATATCCGTCTAACCCTGCCCTCTGGCCATGAGAAGCCATTCCTTCTTGTCCTGTCCCTCCACCCCTTCTCCAAAGTCCCTCTCCAGCTGTCCTGGAGCCCCTTTAGGCACTGGAAGGTGTTATAAGGTCCTACAAGGATAGAGCTCACCAGGCCCAACAGTAATTCTAATTAAATGTAATTTTTATTGCTCTTAGAGGCCAAAGAACAGGCTGGAGGTCACACACAAAGCAGCAAACAGTGGCCAGGAAATAAAACCCTATATTTTGCAGACAAGCTGCCCACAAAGGCAAAACACCACACAGGAATGGAGCAAGAGGAATCAATTATGTAGATAATACACCAGCCCACTCCTAATATGACAAAAAAATCTCATGCAAAAGCTTCATGAGTCCTGTTTATATATTTCATAATGAGCGGCTATTAATTAATGTACAAAGCACATTTAATAAGCACATTATTTTAGATTGAATTAACTGATCATGAGTTTGTAATTGCCTGTGCTGTTATCAATCACGTCCAGGTAATCTACTGAACTTCATTTTAATGGAACTGCTTGATGGGTGTTGGGAAAAAATTAGTCTGCAATGAGAGCAAAAATAACCCCTTAAAAACAAAGAAATAATTCAATATTCCCACCAGCAGCAGCCTGTTCTATTCCTGGCAGATATCTTGATATTAGCCATGGCTGCAGGAGGCTGGTGGCTTATCAGCAAAGCTGCATCTCTTTATTAGAAGAGATTTACTTTAAAAAAAGCCTCAGAAAAATACTTGCCAAAGTCTTCTCAACAGATGTTAATTGCAGGCTCAGTCTCTCTTTCTGTGATTTTTCCCCCCTTGCTGTTATGTTTAGGTTTTTTTCCTTCTCCTTTTAAAGATTTATGAGGTAAAGCAAAAAAAAAAATCTCTCATTGCTGTCAAAATCTGTTGCTGTGTCTGGGTATTAACAATGGGAGTAAAGAACATCTAAAGAACATTTAATTCATATTGGCTATGAGGGACCACCAGGTGAGGTGGGACCACAGGAAATTACTGCAGGTGGGGAGGGAGAAGGGGAGGCAGAACAGTTCCCAGCGTGGTGTTCTCCACTTTGGAAGGGACAGTTGCCCAGGTCTGTGATCCTCCACTTTCAGCCAGGCAGGAAGGAGAGGGAGGAATGGAATGAGCTTCTCCTGCTTTGCCCTCAGCTGTTTATGGAGCTGAGCTGGAAGAGGAGGTGGAATAACCTTCCACTCCCTTGAACAAAACTTCAGGAATCCTCCTGATGTGGCTCTGGGGTTGTGCTGCTGGAGAGATGGAATAACCTTCCACTCCCTTGAACAGAACCTTGGGAATCCTCCTGGTCTGGCTCTGGGGTTGTGCTGCTGGAGAGGAGGAAGAACCTTCCACTCCCTTGAACAAAACTTCAGGAATCCTCCTGATGTGGCTCTGGGGCAGCTCAGGTGGTGCTGCTGGAGAGGTGAAATAACCCTCCACTCCCTTGAACAGAACCTCAGGAATTCTCCTGGTCTGGCTCTGGGGCTGTGCTGCTGGAGAGGAGGAATAACCTTCCATTCCACCAGACAAAACCTTGGGAATCCTCCTGGTCTGGCTCTGGGGTTGTGCTGCTGGAGAGATGGAATAACCTTCCACTCCCTTGAACAAAACCTTGGGAATCTCCTCATCTGGCTCTCAGGCAGCTCAAGTTTTGCTGCTGGAGAGGTGGAATAACCTTCCACTCCCTTGAACAAAACTTAAGGAATCCTCCTGGTCTGGTTCTGGGGCAGCCCAGGCTGTGCTGCTGGAGAGGAGGAATAACCTTCCACTCCCTTGAACAGAACCTCAGGAATCCTCCTGGTCTGGTTCTGGGGCAGCCCAGGCTGTGCTGCTGGAGAGGTGAATGCCTTTAATGTTTCATGGAACTGTGCCAGGGCTTCCTCTCTGCCTTTTATTAACCTGTCCAACTCCATCAGGGCACAGCCCACACTTCCAATCTGGGTTTTAATGCAAAACATCTCGATTTGCTGGGGCTGTAATTCAGTGAAGGTCACTCCAATCAGTTTTTAATCAGCTTAACCTGACCTGCATTTTCTACCTCCAGTGAGGGGCTAATAAACCTCAGCAGCAAAACACAACCCAACACCAGCCTGGCCCTTTGAAAAAAGCCCAAACAAGATTAATCTGCTTACCATAGACAAATAATTGACCTCTTGCAAGGTTTATTCCTCGAGTGTTTCCTGCAATGCACTCATAGGAACCTTCATCTTCCTGCTGAACATCAGGGATTTCCAGAACTCCTTTGGCTTTGTTGGCTTCAATTTTCTTTGGGAAGGGGTTTCCATCAGATCTCCTCCAGCTGATGCTTGGGACAGGGCTAAAGAATTGCATTGCATTAGAGGAAAAGAGACAACATTTGTTACAGCAGAGAAAAAAACCCCAACAACATAATTTCTGTTTCTAACCATAATTCATGAGATCAAGATTTTCTGACCTGTCCAACTTATTCAGGAGCACAAGTCCAACAGTGGGATAAAATCCTCAGTCAATTCTATGATTTCTTCTTATGCCAATTTGCATTTTCACCTTAGGAACTCTTATTTGGGGCTCAAACCTTCTTTTAAACACTGTGACACTGAAGGAACAACTTTACAATTCAAATAAACACCACAGAAACCCTGAATTATTGACTGGTTCTCACAGCAAACAAATTCCCTGGAGCATTAGAGGGATTTTCACACCCCAAAATAGGAAGTATTGGCCAAGAATTCAAAGGATCTAAAAATACCAATAAATCTAAATATAAAAATAAATCTAAATATAAAAAAATGGGAGCCAGGGTGGAGGAGAGCAGAGAGTTGAGAGAGAAGAGGAAAGCACAAGATACTGAGGTTGAAAGAAGTTAGAGACAAAAGGGAATATTTCTTTTTTCTGTAGCTTTCTCTAATTTTCATTTATATTGGGATCAATGTATCCTACACAACATAAAACAATAGTGAAGTGGGAAGGCAGCTCTAAATACTTCTTGGATTTCTGGTAATATCCCAAACCACACAAGCCTCATTTTCATATTTTATTTTGTCACCAAATCCCTTTCAAATATTAATAGTCTTGCATTTCACAGTTTCTGAAAACTGAAGTAAGTTGCTTTTTCTAACCACTTAAATTTTGAACAGTTTTTACCAGAGGCTTGGGCTAAATTCTGACTTCTTTTCCATTGGAAGGAACATCAGCAGCAATTGAAAACACAACTTTCATGGAAATTAAAAGTCCTTGTCCCCATTCTCCAAGGGCTCTGCCTGCAGTGCTGACTTACCAAGGATTTATTTATTCCTTTGTAGCAGGGGCTGTAGCTGCTCACACCTTAAATTATTTAAGTTCAAATCCTCATTTATTGAACAAAGAAATCAAGTCACAAATACACAATGGATTAATTTCTTAATATTTCAGTAAGTTTGGGCCCAATCTGTGCATTCTGGGTCAGTGTGGCTGTGCTGTTTAACCCCAAGCAAGAAGAACCAGAATTTGGGAGAAAGGTGAGGACTCAGCAGGTCCCAGGGGTTGAACATCTGGACAGGTTTTACCAGAGTAATCAGAGACTCCAAACCAACAGAAATATATCTATATGAGTAACTATAGACATGGAAATATATATATATATGGGGACCTCATGTACATGCACAGGTTCCAACTCTCCCATGACCCATCCCAACAATTCTCTCCAACTGAGACTGGGCCATGATTAATCAATGAAAGAACTCCCAAGACTTTATTCTTCTCTTCCCCATTTTGGTTCAAGACCTGCCTAGTTGTTTAAATTTCAATTTAATTTTCCATCATCACCCTTATTAATTGTCCTTTACCATGAGACCAAAAGCCATTTCAGATGCAAACTTGTTCAATACTGTTCCTAACTAGGAACTTTAGAAGGGTTGATTGTCCCAAGTGCTCTGGGAAAAACAGGAGTGGGTGTGGTGTCCTCCAGAAATCTTACCACAGAACCACAGAATCATTAGAGTTGGAAAAGACCTCCAAGACCATCAAGTCCAACCTTCAACTGGTAGCCCCATGTCCACTAAATGGTATCATGAAGTGCCACATCTACTTGGGTTTTTTTTATCATCTCCAGGGATGGCAACCCCACCATGCCCTGGGCAGCCTGTGCCAGTGCTCAGTCCTCTTGTAGTGGTAAAATATTCCCCAATATCCAACCTGAGCCTCCCCTGGTGCAAGGTGAGGCCATTGCCTGGGAGAAGAGTCTCAGCCCTGGCTACAACCTCCTCCCAGGGGCTTGGAGAGAGTGAGGTCTCCCCTGAGCCTTCTTTCCTCCAGCCTAATCTTGCATGCCATTATTCATGCAGAATTTCTGCAAAGCAAGGCAATTATTTCTAAAGCAAGACACCTTTAGCTCTTTAAAAGGAGCACAGCTCCACACTGGCTCTGTCTCGGGATTGTGGTGCTCCAGGCAGGGAAAGAGCCAGAGGAGCTTTGCAGCCTCGTGTTGGATTGATCCAGAGTGTTGGTGACACAGAGAGGAGCAAGGCTGGCTCTGCAAATCCTGCTGCATATTGAACAGGGGGTGAGCAGCTCCTGCAGAATGCCAGGAGCATTTAACTACTTACTTTAAAGGCATCTCTTCTGGATTTTAATTTTTTATTTTTTTTAATAACAGAGATTGAAAGAAACTAACAGCCATATGGGAGAAGAAAACAATAATTAGGTGTATTCATACATGTTCCTCTACCTGAAAGTGCCTCATCTCAGTATTTCCTGTTTGTTTTCTCTCAGCACTGACTATTCCTGAAGGAGGGAAGTCTGTGCTGACACCAAGGCCAGAGGCAGCACTCGGTGGGAAAAGGGCCCTTCTGTCAACTTGTCAAGTCTGGTTTGCCAAGGTCTGAGCTGACAACACTGTCCTGTTTTTCCTTGTCCACATCACAGCCTCCTAATGCCATCCTTGGGGATGGTCCGAGGCAGCTCAGCTCCTTGGAAATTGCTCCCTCTGAGCTGCAGCTGCAGCAGGAGGGAGAAAAGAATCAGAGTTTGGTTCATCCACTTTGCTGTGTCTAAAGGCAGAACTGCAAGAAAGAGTTAACAGCTCTTTGTGCTCCTGCCAGTCTTGCTCAGAGTGTCCAAGGCTCATGAGGAGAAGGAGGAATTCATCTGTCAGGGCAGCAGCTCCTCATCCCCCTGAGCTCCAGGGTAGAGGAGCAGACTGTGGAAGCATCCCCAGCTCAGCCATGTGGCCCCATCCATGGGAAGGACCTTCTTGAGTGAAGATCCTCTTTTCTTCCTTGATGCCACAGTCACAGAATTCCCAACATCTTCCCAGCTCAGCCATGTGCCCCCATCCATGGGAAGGACCTTCTTGAGTGAAGATCCTCTTTTCTTCCTTGATGCCACATTCTCAAAGAATCTTCAGTCACTGCACTTTGCAGAAAGCAGATTTTTTTGAGCTGGTTTCACCTTTTTCTGATGTTACTTTACATCTTTATTAACCAAATCTTAGTAGCATCTCTCATTACAGGCTGTGTGAAACCTTTCAAGGTAAAACCAAAACCAACCCTGAATTTAGATTTAAAATTGCCTTTTGATACACTGGGTTTTGGAACAAATTATCTGTTTAGGAGTTGATGCTTTAAGAAGTGAAACTGTCCTTTAGTTATAGGTAAATATATACAAATCCTCACTAAAGAAATGCAGCCTTGGGAATTTTTGCACGATTTTTATGCATGTTCCTATTGCTTTGAGGGTCACAACACAAACCAGTGTCATCCCATGCAGGTTTGGGGTGGCCTTGCCACCTGTTGGGTCTGGTTTTGTTTAGTCACTACCAACAACAAGATTAAAACAAATAACTGTTTGGGGCTAAAAAGTTGTAGAATATATAAAGAGACAATGAGTGCTCTTCTCAAATTTATTACCCTTCGTAGCCAAAGTTTGCCTTTCACCTGAGTCAATAAGAAAACAGTGCATAAATATGAGAGTGTCTTTGTACATAAATCTGCCCTTTATTTGAAGCCTTCAGAGCATCCAGGAGTACTAATTTCATTTATCTTCCACCATACAAGCAGCAGAACCACCAAACCATAAGTTACTAACTCGGAGAGAAAAGGAGATGGGAAATATTTTGTGTTTGGTGACAAGAGTTGTCAGAGGGAAGAGGGAATTCATTCATCTCCAGCAGCAGAGCCCGGGCTGTGAGGAAGGGGCCACCTTTGGGCAGGCAGATGGTGCCTCATCCTTTGGCCTGGGAATCTGGAGGGTCTTCAACATGAAGTGAGACTCAAATTGCAGTGATGGACCCATGGCTGGTGAGACAGAGGAGGCACAGCTGAGGTTCCAAAGCCGTTCACACAGGTAAGGATTGGGATTTGAGGAGCACCATCATCAGAACACTCAGTTTTGAGTCATCCCAATGGACCCCCCTGGGAACAGCCAAGTGTTCTGAGACCTGCTGGGATTTCTCCTTTTCCTGTGGGCACCAACCACTCACCCTGACTGTGCCAGAAAGGACCTGCTCAGCCCTGGAAGCACAAACCCTCCAGCATCAGTTTGATGAGCAATGTGGGATGAAAGCACCAAACTTCACTTGAGGGGGCAAAAGGCCTTCACATATTTATGATTTTAGAACCCTGTAATAGATCCTTTTATGGCCTCCTACATAAAGAATTGGAGAACACACTGGAGGTGAAGCCTGGCATTTTTATGTAATTTTATTGGAAGCCCCTTGTGTGATTATCTCCTCATACCAACAACCACCAGAAAAACCCTCCCATGGACACATTTAGAATCACAGAATCAGCTGGTTTGGAAGAGACCTCTGAAATCATCAAGTCCAACCCTTGATCCAACCCAACTTTGATCACCAGATCATGGCACTGAGTGCCACATCCAGTCTCACCTTAAAACTTCCACTTATTTAGAGGGATAGGTGGGGTCTTCCCATGGAAAATAAATATTCTGGGTTGAAAGAACTCTTGTTTTTTGTTACTCACATATGCTTTGTACAACCTTAGCTGGCAACAGCCCATCTGCAGGGATTTTGAACAGATTATTTCCCCACCTTCGAGAAGGGAATGAAGAAAAACATAAACCACAGAGCCAGTTTAATAAATGTGTGCACCAGACATGGAAACTACTCTGCTTATTTTCATTCCAGGAAATACTCTTTTATGTGTAACATGAAAAAAAAAAAAAGTTATTTTGGGAGAAATCTACTGACAGAAACACAGAAACTCAACTGAACATAATTCTTTCCGTGGTGCTCAATCCCCTGAAAGACACAGGGAACAATAATTTGGATATATGGCATGATTAATGCAACTTGATCCAAAGCAGGACTTTTAATACTGGCAGAATATTAAACACTGTCAACATAATGAATATTGGTGCAGAACACAAAGTCTCATCTCTTCTATTAAACTGCCACAGCCTGCAGGATTTGAAATAGTGAAGCTCCTATTTCATATTTCAGTTTCCCTTCTTTTAAAGAATTAACTACAAGGGGCATTTTTTGGCTTGGTTAGGTCAGCAGATAGTTGCACTCTAATTAGAATTTTTTGCCCAATTATGTTTCCAGCCCAGGAAGGACTAATTTACTTCTCCAAATCTTTTCTGCTCTTTGTGGTGTCTGTTCTACAAAAGAAGCTTCAAAGGCAAGAAGTACCCCAGGAATATTTGTCTTTGTGGGATTCATCCCTCCAGACCCTCTGCCCAGGCAGAAATACTCACTCTTTGACCCCTTTAGACTCATTTTCCTCCAAACAAGAGTTTATGGGGCTCGAAGGCCATTGGCAAAAATCAGTAATGATGTTTTAATGTAAAAATGCAAAAAGAGCCTTGCAGGGTGTCCCCCAGCCTGGCTGAAAGAGAACACTGAGGTGACTTTGAGTTCTCCAAAGTGAAAAAAAAAAAAAAAAAAAGCATTTTAAGGAGTTTTAAACTGAGTTTTAAACTCAGCCATAGGTCTGGCCTCTTGTACCTGCATTTTAAACGTGGAAGTGCCTTTTGAGCAGAGTCCAATAGGTATGATTTGCTGTTCCATATAGAAAAGAGATGCTATTTCTCTAAATACCATAAAACTACTTTCAT
This sequence comes from Hafferia zeledoni, assembly GCA_035583235.1. Classification (NCBI taxonomy): domain Eukaryota; kingdom Metazoa; phylum Chordata; class Aves; order Passeriformes; family Thamnophilidae; genus Hafferia; species Hafferia zeledoni. Next base: position 2,300,551 of record JAWWEV010000024.1, read on the forward strand.
TTAAGACTTTTGGAGACCAAAACCCCAGCAGGTTGCCCATAATCTGCCTTTGATGTGAAAGATTTCTGTTATTCACAGAACACAGGTAGCAGCAGCCACGGCATTGTCTGAGCCACTGGACTAACAGTATGAATATAGAAAATTATGGATAATGGGAAAGCAGTTCTGAAATCCCAGCGAGATAATAACCCTTAGTGCTTGTGGCAGATCAGAGGTACAGCTCAACAAATGCTGAGCTGAATTGATTTGAACATAAACAGACAAAAGTAGGGGCCAGTTGGAGTGGAATTTCAGTATCCAAAGGGGCTGCTTTTCTGTGTGTCTTTGTGCAGTTGCAAACAGCTGGAGGTTGGAAACTTCCAGCTTTGCACAATGCCACTAATCACCCACATACCTTCAGAAAGCTGCCTTTAAGCTAATAAATTAAGAGTATTTCACCTGCAATCTGGTTCTTGTGCTTTATTCACGTAGAAATGAAGTCAAGCTTTTTGCACTGATTGATATGGGAGTGCAAATGAGGTTCAAGGGGGAAAAAAAGCAGAAAAAGGGAGAAAATCCATTTCTGTGTGAGACATCTAACGTATAAAAAATAAAATCCAAGAGGAGAAATTCTCCAGCAACGCCACCAAAGAGCTTCTGCTCCCAAACAGCCCCTCAAAAACTGTGGGGCACATCACAGGATATGGAAGTTTGGGGAGAGTGGATTTTGGCCCCTGGATCACTGGTGCTCAGGCAGATTGGGCAGCACTGCTTGATGCAGTGAAGGAGAAAAAAAATAAAAAAGAAGAAAGGAAAGAAAGAAAAGGAAGAAAGAAAAGAAAAAAGAAAAGAAAAAAAGGAAAGAAAGGAAAGGAGGAGAGAAAAGAAAGGGAAGAAAGGGAGGGAAGGAAGAAAGGGAAGGAAGGGAAGGAAGGAAGGAAGGAAGGAAGGAAGGAAGGAAGCAAGGAAGGAAGCAAGGACGGAAGGAACGAA
>JAWWEV010000024.1:2301622-2311622 GCA_035583235.1 Hafferia zeledoni
GAAGGAAGGAAGGAAGGAAGGAAGGAAGGAAGGAAGGAAGGAAGGAAGGAAGGAAGGAAGGAAGGAAGGAAGACAAAGCATATTAAAGCTGCATTAACCCTCTCAGCCATTCCATTTCTGAGCACTGCACAGAAGGTGCCCCCTGAGGGATCTCACTGTCTGTCCTTTAGGTCCACTTTTTAGTCCTTAAGATGTTCTTAAAATGGTAAAATCGGTGGATTAGATGACCATGGACCATCTTTACCCCTTCAATAAGGTGTCACAGATTTCTACATCTCTTTACTCTGGTTTTTGATCACTTTTCTGCAGTCAGTGCATGATTGTTCTATGCTTTCCATGCAACAGATGGAAATCTGAAATGACAACTAGGAATGGAAAGGACTAACACACAATTAAGGAGGTATTTAAAGAGAAGTAGCTTGATAGATTTTGGAAAAGAAAATCATATTTAGCACTAGTGCTCCAGCCTGCTCCTTGTTTTGGGGCAAAAAAATGCCTAGACCTTTAATAAAAATTAGCTCTAAAATAAGTTTATATAGAAATCTCATCTGAAAAGCAAGGCCATTTCAATCTTATTAACTTTTTATTTGCTTTCTTTTTCTACTTTCCAGTGCAGGTTCCAGAGGAACATTTGATTAATTTGTGCTGTCTGCAAGTCAGGCTTTTAAGCCCTGGGAAAGCTCGAAACACTTTAAAAACTTACAGCTTTAAAAGGGATTGTCAAAGGGAACTTAAACTAAATAGAGGTCAACAATCTGAGGGTTATTTTGGCTTTCCCAGGGAAAACTGATGCTCACTGTGGGCTGGTTACAGGGACTCAGTTCAACACCTGCTCTAGGAGTGCAGAGCAGCCCTTGCTGCTGGGAATGGGGAAAACAGCACAGGAACACTTGGGAAAATGCTGGCTCCTGCAAGAATGGATTTGCAGGAGGAGAAGCTGCTGCTTGCCTGTCCCAGGGCTCCTCAGCAGCATCTTGGAGACAAGAGGGCCAGGAGCTTCTGGTAAGTCCATCCTATGGGGTTCTCATCTCTTGAAACATAAACCACTTCCACACATGGAATTGTTAGTAATGAGTGAGTTCAGAGGAGGCACCAGGATGGTCAGAGGGATGGAATAGATCTCTTGGGGAGAAAGGATGGGAGAGCTGGGATTGTTCAGCTTGGAGAGGGAAGGATGCAGAGTGACCTAATTGTGGCCTTTCAGTACCTGGAGGAGTCAACAAGAAAGATGGAGAGAGACTATTTCCGAGGGTCTGGAGTGACAGGACACAGGGAATGGCTCCCCACTGCCAGAGGGCAGGGTTGGATGGGATATTGGGAAGAAATCCCTCCCTGGGAGGGTGGGCAGACCCTGGCACAGGGTGCCCAGAGAAGCTGTGGCTGCCCCAGCCCTGGGAGTGTCCAAAACCTGGTTGGAGCAACTGGGCTAGTGGAAGGTGTCCCTGCCCATGGTAAGGGGGTTGGAGCAAAATCATTTTTAAGGTCCCTTCCAACCCAACTCATTCTATCACCCTCTGATGTCGCACAGACAAAAATAAAATCCCATTTTGCTGTTTATCAGATGTGACTGTGCAGCTCCACCCAGTGCTGTAACCTGGAGTCAGGGCTCACCTCAGAGCTTAAACTGCTCTCAAGGAATATAATCTTTTCCCTCCCATCCCCACACCTCCTCCACTGCAACCAAGTGAACTTCACTCAGAGTGTAGGTTTTTCTTCCTCCTTTCCTTGGGAACACATTGCAAAGAAACCACCAAATACAGTGAAAAAAAACCAACTTCACAAATTCACAATCTGACCAAAAAAATCCTAAGGTGCAAACTGAAGAGAACCAACATTTCTCCTTGTGGGACAGTGTTAAAACCCCCAGTTTAATAAAAGACCAACTCTTACTTTCCAAGGGCAAAGCATTCCAGTCTGACGGCCGAGCCCTTCGCCGCGTACGTTGTCTCGGGAAAATGCACCTCAATCTTGGGTTCATACTCGCCCATCACACCTGTAGGACACCAAAACAGCTCACTCCAGGTGTGCCCCACACCTGCCTGGTACAGCAGAATGCCAGTGTAAAAGGAAGGGTGGCATCAATCACATCAGAGCATCTAGTTCAACGGTCAACACAGGATGGAGCAGATTTAACCTTCTGGGTGGAATTCAACCTTATGTTGGGAACTTCTGGGAAATCTGTAACTTCCCTACATTTAGGAGTTGGAGAACATGACTTTGTACAAGTTCTAATGTAAAAAAAAAAAAGTTTGTGGTTAAAGTTTTAGTGATAATTTAAGGTTCACACCTCTTGCTAAGAGATGCTCACAAGCAATGCCTTTAAATGGTAGTCACTTCTCAGGACGATAAATGGATTCTGAGTGCAAGAGAATTAAAAAATTCCAACTCCAAAATACTTGCAAAACTCTTCAAACTTGTTTAAAGCACTCAAATGTGAGCTGGAGACTCAAGAAAGGCTGATGTAGTGAGATGGAATCATCACATTTCAAAATCTGGCTGAACATCTGATAAACTCCAGCTAATCCAGTTCCAATTTGGGGGCATTTAATTTTGCAGCAGATTTGGGATTGACTTTGGAAACTAAACTTTCAGCTGAACTTCTTCTATGACTTTTATGCATCTTGGAGAGGGACTCATGGGACAGCAGGGGTGAATATAAATCAGGTATTTTCCTGCACAGTCTTTGCCCAGATCCTACACTAAAGCTGAACCAGTTCTTATTTTATATTTAAAAAGGATCTGGGTGATTTGCACACAAAATTTCCTCTCAGAGGCTGCAGCTTTGGACCCAATCCAGAGGCCACCAAAGTGAATGAGAGAAGATAAAGGGACTGACAGAAGGAGTCTGAGAAAAGGAATAGTGGGATGAAAAGGGGGGAAAAAACCAGCCAGAAAAGATCTTAAGCATTTAGGATCACAGTTTGTACCAAATTATTAACTTTTGAGCTGGGGAACTCCAGTTTTGATTGTTAGAGACCAGCAGAGTCTCAGAGTGCGAGTTTTATTCTGTAATGCACAGCTGAGATTCATTTATCCTGGAACTCCAACTCCTCACAGGCTCCTGTTGCTGATTGTGGCCACTGCTTTGCAAACAGGCCGAGAATATTGAAATTCAGGTGGGCAAACTCACAGAACAAACTCTGGGGAAAGATTTCCCAGGTCTGTACCTCTCACTGTGAACATTAATTACAAGTGTTGCCAGGGAGGTGTTTGTGCATGTGCAGGTGAGTTTCTCACCTAAGTGACTCACTTTGGAGCAGCTCTCTGAGATTTGCCATCTGAGCTATGGTTGGATTACAATTTTAGAAAGCGTTGTTGGATTTAAACCTCAACACAGGCACGAGATGACAAATATTCCTGTGCCACGTGACATCCTCTTGCTGGTTTCAGTGACAGTGAGCGCTGCTTTCTCTGCCTGTTTTATCTCAGCAGCTCCAATGTCACTCCAGCAGCTGCTGTGACATCGTGTCCTGCAGCCCAACCTTTCCTGGTTCCTCCAGGGGGATGTCCAGGGGTGGGAATTCCCAACAGCTGGAGGACCACTTGGCTTTGTGCTGCTGCCGCTGCTGCTGCCTTCAAATAGGAGAAATAATTCTCTGGACTATTTTTGAGTATGAAAAGGCAAAAAGCACAGAAGGGTGCACAGGAATGTTTTGCACACCCTGAGCTGCACAGGCTTTACAACTTTATACCACCATCTAATTCCAGTATTCAGCTTCCAATGTCAATATTTGGACATCACCTCATTTTCATACCCACTTCCAAACCCATCCCTCCCCATAGCAACTCCCTCATCACAGCCCTGATACACCTCTTGAATTTGAGTCAGAGATCCCCCCCAAAAAACATTTTCATCTTCTCCTCCTCCTCCTCATCTCCTTGGAGAGAAGATGAGATCTTCCTCATCTTCTGGAGAGACTCCAAGGCTCCTGAGGAGCTTTGGCCACTCCTATCAGGTGTGATGCCTCTTTCTCAGAAGGTTTTCACAGACAGAATACCTTCTCCCTCATTCTGTTGAAGGCTCAGCCCTCATGACGATGTCCCCCATGAGGTACTCCCAGAAGGTGGTTTGGGTGGCAGAGCCCCTCTCCCTTACCATCCCTGCGCAGGGTGAGGGGCGTGGGGGGCCCCCATGCCCTCTGCTGGGCATCCCCATTGGTCACCACACAGGTGTAGTTGCCCTCGTCCCACGGCTCCACCTTGGCCAGGTACAGGTTCCCCGTCTGCTGCGACACGAACCGGCGACCGTCCCCCTCAAGGGCCAGGGTGGCATTGTTGAAGGTCCACGTGTAGGACAAGCCTAGGACACACCAGAGACACGTCACCCAGCCCTGGCAGTGCCACCTGCTCCCCCGAGGAAGGAGGTATCGAGGGGCAAAGCGCTGGGCATGCACTTTGGCAAAGGCAAGGGAAGCATCGCTCGAGTTTTAAGCTCATTTCAAGCCACGCCAGGAGGTCACAGAAGTTTTTGTGCCCCTTTTTTGTGCTCAGCCTGTTTCTGAGCAGGGTTGGCAGAGCTCCAATGGCAGGAGAAAGCTGCTTTGGGGAATAATTTCTGTTGGTAACAATTTCCTCTGAAAATCCAGAGGGCAAATTGCTGGGCCACAGCTCCTTTCCTCACTCTGAATATGGAAAAAGGGAACTGGGGAAATGGAGCTTTAGCATTAGATTTTCATGAAGGGGGAGCTCAGCTGCACACAAGTGTTTTGGAGATTACTTAATATTTGGTCTTATTGCACATTTGATGATTGCACATCTCCTTGTCTTCCCTACTTAATTCTGCTCCACAATTCTTGTCCTATTTTCACTACCTAACCCTTTTCTACCACATTTTTTTTCATACAATGCAAACATTAATAATGTAAATCTGTAGTCCAGGCAACTTGAAACTGATTTATTTGACTATCCCACCCTGGAAAGGCAGATGTTCCTGGGAGTTTGCCATCCAAGGACTCTGTTTCTGGGAAGGAGTTTTTGGGCACTGAGGAGCAGGTTCAGAGCTCACCCTGTGTGGGAGCATCCAAGTTGTCCTGCCAGCCCTGCCCTGCTGCTCCTCCACATCCACCAGCAGGAGCAGGGCTGGAATTCTGCCTTTTATAAGCCACAGTAAATCAGAACTTTCAAAATCTACCAGTTTAGCTTTCCTTAATTAAATGCATAATTCATAAGCCAACAGTGCTCTGCCAACAGCTTCATTTTTCCACCTTTCCCCCATCAACAGCCCCATTTGGAAGGGATTATTTACAGTCCTTTCCCCCCCCTCAGCTCCAGCTTGGGAACAGGATGGTAATAAGGCTGCAAACTCCAGTAGTTTTCTGGAGTTTTATGTTATCAGCTTCCAACATTTTAGGAGTCTCATTAGAAATGATGCATCTCCAGGGAACAATCAATGACACTTTCTATCCTTGGCTAAATCCTCCAATAGGCTCTGCTTTATTACAGCTTAATGCTGAACTTTTTTTGTGGTCTCCAGTAAACCTGGAAGAGGCAACAATTAATTCCAGTGTAACACAACATGTGTGCACTTGTGCATGTGCTCACACACAAGATAAACCCCCTGTTTTCAGACTTTCACATCCTTTTAGGTGCCTGGTGAAACCATCTCTTCACAGAAGAAAATCTGGAGATGGGTTTTCCCACAGGAAGGAGCAGTCAGAAATAAGTGATGTAGCCATGACTTGGTAAGTCTTCCAGAGCCACACAGATTATTTTCCTGTCTTAGGCACAAAGTTTGCTGACTATAATCTGTGTGGACAGACAGAGTGAGGGGTGTGGGCAAAACTCTGATTTCAACTCATTTTTTGAAGGTCTCCAGTCTGCAAGTTGGGGCTTTACAGAAAATGCTGAAGATTTGCAAGTTCAGTAATTGAATGCATGTTTAATTAAACAGTAAGGTGTCACCTTGGGATTTGTGTGGAAGAAATACCATGGATCTGCCACCTCCTCAAATTTCACAAGAGGGCTGATAATTTTTCCTTGTTTTCCTCCTCACACAGACCTATCCAAAGGCAATAAATGGGCAATAAAAGTTTTCTGCCCAGTTGTGTGCCCAGACTGTTGTGTGCCCAGACTGTTGTGTGCCCAGATTTCCACAACATCTAACGAGAAACTGGAGGGAATTTAAAAAGTGAGATAATGGGGAAAATCACTTTGGAGGTGCCAAAGTTCTGGTGGTGGCAATTCCAGCCCTGACCCACTCTCAGGGCATCCCTTTGCCTGCCAAGACACCAAGTGGATTCTCAGGAAGGATCTTTAAAAGATCTTGTTTATGGAATGAAAAATCAGATTCCTGTTGTAGGACCTGATGATGCAGCTGAATCCTCAGTGCAGGACAGAGTATAAAAAAATGTATTAAACCCAATTTATGCTATGCAGACATTCTTTAGGAAGTCAATCTGTGAATTAATTAATCAGCAAAAGAAACCCAGACCTTTTCTGTCCTGATTTCAGTTCTCAGGGGGTTCAGTTGGGTTCCTTTTCTGAAGTTTCTGGGTCTCTGCCTATCTGTGCTCCACCATTGCTTTAGGGCTTAGGGATGAATTTTCCCATTAACTGGGAACAAGCAGAGGCTCCTCTTTTCCCCATCTCAATCCTTTTTTCCCCAGTGCCAGGGATATAAAACTGCCCCTCCCCAACTGCAGCTCCATCCTCACCCATCCCCAGGCCATGCCTGCCTGGAGCCTCATTCAGCCCCACCAAACTCTGCAGAAACCCAGAGTTTAATTGACTTCAGAGGGAGCTGGATGAACTCTCAAGAGAAAGGAACTAAACTTTGCAGATGGAACATTTTTTTCCTCTTTTAAGACATAACCCCAGCAATCCCTTTCACAGGTTCTTAGAAAGTTAAGGGACTCCATCAACAGGTAACAGAGCAGAAAATCCAATGCTGCACTATAAAAGAAGTGACTGTAACTTAATTTTCTCCATTTGGGATCTATTTGAATAATTCAGGTTGTAGCAGAACCACTGAATGAGCAAAAGAAAGGAGCAAAATCCCATGTTATCATTTTAGGGTACACCTTTAGTAACCCCCAAAATTTTGGAGGTTTTTCCTCTATTTAAGTTCCTTTTTTTTTTTTTTTTTTTTTTTTGCTGGAACTTTCCCTCTGGAATAACCACTTTTCATATGGTGTTGAAGATGCCTGGAGCAAGTTTTTCTGTCCAGATGGATCATCCCAATTTTCCCACTGCTCTTTTCCCTGTGGGATGTTTTAGACACATAAATGTGTGAGGTGGAGCTGCCCAGGGGGACAAGAGGCAGAGAAGGTGCTGGGGAAGGGAGGCCTTGCAGGGTTGTCCACTATTTGTGGAGAAAACCATGTTGGGGTCACTTTGAATGAGTCCCAACTCGGTGGTGCTTCAGAATTTGGTCCCAAATCATGGGGGGTTTTTCAATAAATTTTGAAGGAATTTTTTACAATAAAAGTTGAGGTGATTCCAAAGACACAGAAACTGTGACTTGTCCCAAGGTTACAAATAAATTCTGATTTATATCCAGAGAGAATCCCCTCTGACACCTGAGAAGAATCCCTCTGATATCTGGATTAATAAAAAATGACACTAAAATATCAGAGCACTGGGAAAAGTTTTGGGATCTTTTTTTTTGGTTTGTTTTGTCTTTTTTTGTCTTTTTTATTCTTGTTTTGTCTTTTTTCCCCGTTTCTTTTTTTTTCTTGTTTTTTCCTTTTTTCTTGTTTTTTTTTTTGTTTCTCTTTTTTCTTGTTCACTCTTTTTTTCTTATTTTCTCTTTTTTTTTCTTGTTTTCTCTCTTTTTTCTTGTTTTGTCTTTTTTCCTTGTTTTCTCTTTTTTCTTTCTGTCTTTTTTCTTGTTTCATCTTTTTTATTCTCTTTTTTCCTTGTTTTCTCTTTTTTCTTGTTTCATCTTTTTTCTTTTCATCTTTTTTCCCTTGTTTTGTCTTTCTTTCTTTTTGTCTTGTTTTCTTGTTTCATCTTTTTTTTTTAAATCTTCTCTTTTTTTCCCCTTGTTTCTCTTTTTTCTTGTTTTGTATTTTTTTTCTTGTTTCATCTTATTTTTTTCTTTTCGTTTTCCCCATTGTTTTGTTTTTTGTCCTTCTTTGCTTTTTTCTTTTTATATTTTATTTTATAGCTGTCTAATACGTCCTTTATTCTCTCTTTAATAGAAATAACTCCTTTTTCTCCTAGAATCAAAAGTAACTTCTCAATTCAGTCTCAGTTAAGAAACAAAAAACAAGCAGCACATTTTCCTTGTCACCTACATTGGAAAGCTGAGCTTAATTACACATAACCTTTAAATATTTGAAATATTTTTGATCATGGGCAGTACTTAAACAGCTCAGTGTCTTGTTTTTTTTGGGCTCCTCCTTTTCTAAAGTCAGAGGAAGCAGGTACAGATTTTTTCAGCTTGGCAGGATGTTCTTTACTCAGTGCATCTTGTTTCAAAATAACTAATATTAATATTAGTTGTATTAATAGCAACTGCTTTTCAGAGCTTTTCTGTCGTTACATTGTGGGAAAAGCAACTTTTTTTCCTGCTGTTTTGGTTTCTCTTCCACATTCCTTGACATCTAATTCCTGCCACATTTAAAGTGCTGAACAGACCCCTGGAAGCACAGCCAGGAATCCTTTTCCTGCAACAACTGGGAGCAGAGGCAAGGGGTGTAATTCTAAAAAAAAAAGACCTAAATATAAAATCCCTTTCAATAAAAAAAAACCTCCTCCCAAGCATCCTGAGACTTAGCAGAGTTTACACCATGGACTTCCTCCTCGTGGCATATAATTTTAGATCCTAAACACGGTGTTTATGGATGACAAAGGAGCTCGGGTTGTGTTCTCTGGAGAGTTGTTATCTCAGATAATGCACTTTTTTCCAGGGCTCTTGGTCAGCAGCTCCCACCCCCAGCTGGAGGCACTCTGTGCTCCAGGCTCTGCTCATGGACAGCACTTTGGCAGCTCAATTAATCAGGGGGGAACTCACCTGTTAACTAGTTATTTGTTCTACTCCTTCCTATATTTGTCAAATCATAATTTTACCCCACAGCAAAAGGAAAATATAGAGTTCACTGGCTCAAGGATGGATGGGATGTCTTTCTGTCTGTCCCACTGATACATTTCAGAAACTCTCTCAAGCTTTTTCTGCCCTTAAGGACCAGGTTTCACTTCATCTCCTTGATTATATACTCCTTTCATCTGGCTGTAAACACCCACTGAAGTGGCAGTTCCTCTCCCTGCAGGACTTGAGGGCTTTAAATTGATTGATGGGTTTCTCTCCCTCTCTGATGTGCTGCATCCTCTTCATAGATCACCATTTACCTTCTCCTGGGAATTTGTCTTATAACTGTTTCTTTAAGAAGAATTGAGGATTGCTGAGAGCAGGATTTTGGCACGTGGAAAAGTGCAGCTCCTGGGGGGGGTTGGATATTGCAGGACATAAGTCATCAAAAACCTGGGGATTCTTTAAGTCCAGGACAAGACAATTTGATAACTCTGTTATTGATATCTCCCTTTTATTAATATACATTTGTTATTCCAGGTTTTCAATCCTCTGCAGCTACTCATGTGAGGAAAACATAATTCTTACTCCAGACTTCAAGATTTGAGACAGAAAATACAGTTCTTACTCCAGACTTCCAAAGATTTGAAACAGAAAACACAGTTTTTACTCCAGATTTCCAAAGATTTGAAACAGTTTTATTCTGGGTTTTAACACCCCATAAGGAGACTTGTGAATGGATGTGGCTCAAAACTTTTGGAAGTTAGTATCAGAAGGGGAAAAATTAAGTTTCAAAAGATCATTCAGGGGTTCTCCCTTCTGTAGGTGCATAAAAGGTTAAGAAAAAAGCCCATCAGGAGTTTCCAGACCTGTCCAAGCCTTTGTGCTGCTCTGCAAATGCTGATGTTGGAGGTGGTGCTGGAGCTACAAAAAGGGAGAAAAGGAAACTTCCATCCCAATTTGGGGTTGTCTGGGATGAAAACTCTGGAATATCACACTCAGGGCACCCCTGGCTCCCTGTGTGCCCCC
>JAWWEV010000024.1:2315551-2348508 GCA_035583235.1 Hafferia zeledoni
CAGGGACACCTCCCACCAGCCCAGGTTGCTCCAAGCCCTGTCCAACCTGGCCTTGGACACTCCCAGGGCTGGGGCAGACACAGCTTCTCTGGGCACCTGTGCCAGGGCCTGCCCACCCTCCCAGAGAAGGATTTCTCCCTAATATCTAAACCTAATCCCACTCTCTTTCATTTTAAATCCATGCAGGGAAAAAGCTGGTTTTGGTTTTTTAGTCTCCACTTCTCAAACTTGAGTATGAAAATCTCTGAGCAGGAGTTTGGGCTCTCCCACAGCAGGTGTGTAGTTTGGTTCTACAAACCAGCTTGGCTATTCCAGTGCTGCAGAGAGGATTTTCCTCCCTCAGTGCTTCCTGGTGAATCCCAGGTGTGAGAAAGGAGCTCTGAGGGCACATAAATCATCATTTAATCTGCTTATCTCACCCATGGCAGGTACAACTGTGCAATGTCCTTATTGAACCCACTTTTATAGACCTCTGGGGATAAACATTTTCTCCAGACAGTCCATTGCAGTGCTTGACTCTGAGGTTTTCATCACACTGCATCTTTCACAAACTCTCACCCTCCAAAATTTCACAGGTCTAAGCAGAAATTATCTTTTTTTTCTATATGAAGTCTATTTTGATAGGTAATTGTACAAAGTGAATTTATTCAGTGTCTATCTCTGTAATAAAGAATCATTGCAGAATTAAATGAACAAAAAAACACATCAGAAGAGGAAAGAAAAGCAAACTAAAGTAAAAATAAAGCATTAGTGGAGTCAGTGTGTTTATTGGGCCATTTCTCCAGGCAGGCAGCACCTCCCATGGATTATTATGACACCTCATTCAGGTGAGTTCAATAATGAGTTATAGAATTGCCCCCCTTTGTTAAGGAGAGGGAAGAGTTGGACCATGAGAAATGATGTTTCTCTCTACTCCAAAGATTTCTCAAAGATTTTATGGGCTGTGTGTGCTTTCAATGATTAATTGCAAGCTAAAATGTGTAAAGTATACATTAAAAAATGACCTGAGGATGAATCCAAATGTAGATATTCCATTTTTCTCTTGTTATTCCCAAACTCTGGCTGCTCTCAAACCCACTTCTCCTTGCCCTGGGTAGGCATTTCCACCCCCAGAACGCACCCACTGCTCTCCTGTTCCCTAACACAGTTTTCTAACGTGACATGACATAATCTAATAAAGCAGAATGTTGCTTGTCAAGGGGAGCATCGAGGCAGATCTCTGAGATCAGGTGTTTGGCACACGTTTAGGTTGCTAATACGCACTTAGGAATAGGCTGCCTCTTTAACAGATGGTGTATTTGCCAACTTCAGTGTTTCTGCAGAGATCTATAAATAAATTATCACCTCGTTCCTACATCATTCTTTTCGTTCTTTGTCTGTGTTTCTCTCACTTGGATAACAACGAGTTCCCTCACACTCCATTGCTGTGAGTTCTAACAAAAAAACCCAACTTTTTTTTTTGCTTTCCTCCATATCTGTGCATGTTGGCAGAGGCACAATTAATCACTTGGGGGTGTTAATGAGGTCAGGCTGAGCTCAATGCTCAGATGCACAGGAGTCTTCCCAGGGAAAAGTGGGAATGTGTGGACTGAACAAGAGTCTTCCCAGGGAAAACTGGGAATGTGTGGACTAAACAAGAGACTTCCCAGGGAAAAGTGGGAATGTGTGGACTAACCAGGAGTCTTCCCAGGGAAAAGTGGGAATGTGTGGACTCAGCTGTGTGGGGCAAGAAGGGGAACTCTAACAGAGCTCAGAACACCCAACCACCTGGAAAATGGTGGGAATGGACTCAGGGAAGGGCAGAGCTGCCTCTGGTGGGACTGGGAGAACTTTCAGCTCCTCCCCAGGAAAGAAGAGGGGAATGGGGAGAAGGAATGGATGGGCCAGAGTTTTTTTTGGCTAGTGTAATCCACCCCAGTGGGGTGAAGGATGTGATCATGGAATCACAGCATGGTTTGGGTTGGAAGGGACCTTAAAGATCATCTTGTTCCACCCCCTGCTGTGGACAGGGACACCTTCCACTGGACCAGGTTGCTCCAAGCTCATCCAACCTGGAATTGTGATGGTTTATGGCAGCAAAGGTATGACCTGCAAGGCTTCCAGGTAGGTATTGAACTAGAATAAAACCAGAAGCAGAGGAGAACAGGGGTTTGGGATGAGGGTGGCCATCAGTGTGGCTTCACTGGGCACAGTGGGAGCAGCAGAGCCATGACCTTAATGATGATCTCTGGAGGCAGAACCAAACTGGAACTGATGTCCAGAAATAGTTCCTGCTACATTACTTGTGTTAATTAACAGGTTAATTAATAGGGTCAGCCACACAGTATTTTTTGCTTAGTGTTTTAAAGCTGATAATAATAGAGATAATAATAGAATGGTAGAATGTTTTGGGTTAGGAAGGACCAGTTCCAACCCCTGCCATGGGCAGAGACACCTCCCACTGGACCAGGTTGCTCCAAGTCCCATCCAATTGCTGACTGTACCATTAATATATTTTTTTCTAATTTCACCACCACCACTATCACCCACATATCTGGGTTTCTTTTTTAAGATTTTTTTTAGTATAAAACTGCCTGACAGGTGTCATAGTGGCAGATTTAACTACACAACAGTTAATAGAGTCAGTTTTTCTGTGATTATGGAGCCACTTCCCAAACATGCCTGGTCGGAACTAAACCCTAATCCTAAGTAGCAACTCCCTCATTTCAACATCCCAATCGTGTGTTTGAAGTTCCTGAGTTTGCTCAGTGGCAGTTCCAAACCAGTCCATGCTCAGAAGGAACACAGGACAGCCCTGTATTACTGAGGAGCAAAAAAAAGGAAACTTGGATGTTTTAATATATGAAATTGTTACAGACAATTAAAGCAACTCCAATTTATCACCTTGCATAATTACACCAGTTCATCTGAATTAATGCAATTTCATGCTTTCTCGAACTTTTGATTTTTCCCCCTCATAAATGTTTTGTCATTACATAATCCCAAATATTAGAGTTGTAATTACTTGCTGCTGAAATGTGCAATGAATGGTGAGGCACCAGTGGGAAGAGCTCTTTACAAAGGAGAAAAAACAAATAGAAAAAAACCCCTAAACTTATTGGATCTTTTAAAATATCTCAAATTCTTTCAGATTTTTGGTTGGTTTTTAGTTCTTTCATATACAGAAAGCCCCAAAAATGTTGGGGTTAAAGCCCTTTTTGGTACAGACTGTTCAGACCATCCCAGAAAACCTCCTGAGCATCAAAGCCTGTCCCTTCCCTCTCCTCAATATTGTGCTGCTAAATTGCTTTGGAGGAGACTTGTACCAACCCACTGCAGGTTGGCTGTTACGAGGTGTGTTAAGGAAATAAATATCCTTCTTTCCCCCAATATCTCCCAAAGGAATGGCTAATCTCATCTCCTACAACTTTCACTGGAAAGTAAACTCTCCTGCCCAGCTTTCAAAACTCGCCAAACAAACCCTCTGACAGTTCCTTTGTCTGTATAATCCTGTCAATACATTAATCTTTTCCTGTTAGCGTCTAATCTCAATTTTTTAAATGTTCTAATTGATTTTCTGTGAGTTCAATTCCCAGATTAAGAGCGGTGTTATCTCTAATTAAGGTGTCTGAAAGCTGCTTAACGTTCCCCATTTCCTCAGGTTGAAACACTTGCCCTTTCTGCTCCACATCTGCTGAGTTCTCCTTCTCCTGCCCCTCTCTGAGCCTGGTGACATCTCAGCTCGGTGGCATTTGAAGCTCAGGCACTGCCTGAGGGTCTCCTTTCACCAGGACAGGTTACAAATTGACCAGAATTCCCACTTTTGGTGTGATTTTCCACCTTAGGTGACCACACATCATCCCACCCTGGTTAAAGGAGAAAGCTGCCCTGTCCCCCCCAAGCCCTGCTCCTCTCAACCTGATGGAGCAGCTTTCCAAACCAAGAGGGAAAAGCCCAGTCATGGGTCTTGTCCTCCTCCAGAGCTGTGTAACCAACCAAGGGCCTTCATCAGTGCTTCTTAATTTAGTGCTTTGGGGCTTGGGAGAGGACCTGTAATTTCCACATTAGGATGCACAAGGGCTCTGGCTCTTCAATTGACCCCAAATGACATGAAGAGCCAATCCAAGCACTCATTTTCAAGGTGGGGGAACAATCATTTCCACCACAGCCTGAATGTCTTTTTCAATTAAAGAGTGAAAATGCCCTTTACAAAGTAATATCAAGTTTCTCTAGAGGAAAAAATGGAAGGTCACAATTAAATGAAGCAGGGAGGGTGAAGTAGGGGGAGAAAAACCACCTTGATTCTTGTTCATGCACCGAGAAACTCAGAGCACAGAAACCTCTGCTGTGAAGAGCTGGTCTACATCTGCTTTTTGTTATATTTCCCCCCCTCTTTTAGAGAGTTAGCAGCATAAAAAATTAAAGTTCTGCTGTGAACTGAACCCAGGACTTGCAGTGAGCAGCAAGTGTTGCTGCAGCCCTGGGGCTGGTGCTCCCAAGCCCATCTGCAGGCCAGAGGCACATCTGAGGAGCTGCTCCTCTCCAGGGGAGGGGCAAGGAAGGACCACATGTTTAATATTTCATATTCCTGAACGGGTTTCTCACTTGTCACAGCACAGTTCATTTGTCACCTGTCACCACCAGCGTCCCTTCACCGTCTGCAGGAGTTTGCTCCAGACTGGAGAGCTCTTAAAAGCAGATTTCTCTGCCTGGGCTGAACCTCCAGGGCCACATTTATCCCTGCCAGGACCCCACCAATCTCACTGACTCACACAGGAGAGGCTCCTGGGTCAAATGGCAACTGGAATGTTGATTCCTCCTATCCAAAACCTTCTTTCCTTTATGTTTCTCCTGTTCCCACCTGTTTTTGGGGTACATGGAGATGGTCCATGGATCTTTCCCTCCCCTGCACCTTGACCTTGTGGTTGGCAGTGAGGATGGTCCTGCAGAAAGAACCTCTTGCACCCATGTCCAGGGTTCTGGTGGTCCCAGGCTCACTTCAGGCTACTAATTCTTTTTATAACCCTTGTACCAACAAGTTAATAATCAGCAATACATACCATAAAATATTGTCAAGGAAGGGAGGGCTTTCAACTACAAAACCCCACCTTGGCTGGCTTGAGTTTTGTTCGTGGACAAAAACACTCAGAGCACAGAATCCAAACTGTGAAGAGCTGCTCTGCATCTGGATTTTGTTGTATTTGTGCTATTCTTCCCCTTCCCAAACTTCTGCCCAGCTCACTGAAAGCTTTAATCCAGCACAGAATTCCTTCTTGCAGAACCACCCTGTGTTACCTCATTCCAGCTGCAAAGCCCTCAAAGAAACCCTTTTAGGGGGAGTTTCACAATTTCCCCAAGTGAATGATGTAGAAGTTTATCTTGTACCTTAGAACTTTAACACAGGATCATCCTTCACTGCAAACATAATTAATCAATTAACATCATTACTTTTATTTTAAAAATGCCAGTCATTTATTCCAAATAATAATTTTTTTTTTCTCCCTTGTAAACCTCCACCATGACTTTTTTGGTCACTCCAGAGAGTGAAGAAGTTCACATGAACATCCTGGATATTTCACTCTCTAATTTCTTGGCATCTCTGTCATCTTGTCTGCAATGAAAGTGGAGCAGATAAAAAAGCAAATCACCCCGACTGCAAATACAGACTGGCTTTATCCTTCCCAAATATTACATTTTATCAAGCAGGATCTTGCAGCTCCAGGACCTGGGGGTGCTTTGTGACCCACCATATCTCAATCACATATATTGCTTTTCCCAACCAACCTGCAAGGCCTTGATTTAGGATAAACACTTTTAAAGGAACCACAGAAGGGTAAGTAATACAGAAGTCAGAAATAATCTTGAAATACTTACATGTTCCCTATTACTACTTTATCTGTTCACTGCCTGTAATGCTCCTTACAACATCTCTATAATGTATAGATACATTATTTATCTCCATAGATAAACCTTCTCTTTTTATTGTGAGTTTAAGCAACCTATGGAATAAAGCAGCTTTATCCAAGTGTCCTGATACAGCACAGCCTTGCACACAGTGGTTAAATACCCTGAGAGAGAGGTTTAAACCCTCGGAGAGTCAGAAAAAGGGAGTTTCTGATGCTGCTTGGTCTGCCAGGACAAAAAATGAATGGGAGATGTTGTCACCACGAGCTCTAACAAGAGGCAGGAGGTCTGGCTTCATTTGGTGCCCATGGACATCAGGTGGGCTCTGAGAACACGGACAAGACTCAAACCTTTAGGGAATGCTGGAAAAATCAAACCCACTTCATTATGCAGACGTGCCTATATCCTCTGGTTTTAAGATTCCAGGCTGTTCTTTCAGTCTTCAGGAATATCAGGGGATTTGCATAATCCTATTCTTGTGCTATCTGAGCTTTAAAATAGGAACTTTTGTCACCCTGCCTTGTCCTGTCAGCAAGGAGGTGAAACCCTTCCAGCCTTCCAGCTTCATCTCTGGGGAGTGCTGGTGGTTGGATCCTGCTTTCCCCTGAGCCGGTGAGAGCCTCTCTGGGCACGGAATTCTGCACAGAAATAAATCCCAGGGAGCTCAGCAGAGGTACAGAAAGATGAGCTGAGTGTAGTGAGGTCTTAGAACATTTTGGGTCTTGCAGTGATTGAGCTGCAAATGTTCTGCTCAAAGTGGCCTTGAAGGACAATCCAGAGTGGGCAGAGCAGTGGACAGACCCTTCCAGCAATGCATTCAGGTCCTCACCAAGTTTTTCCTAATTTTCTGGGGAAACATTGTGAGGAAGAGGTTAAAAAAAACCCCAAAACCTGCCTGAGGCTGCTGGGTCTGCTCCATGGAGAGCATCCATTAAACCAAGACCTTGATGTGGACTCCCACCATGGGAACTGCTGCAGAGAGAGCAGGAGCATTGGGCACAAAGTGTCCATAACAATCAGAACTGACAAATGGAAGTTCTCTTGCTTTTTACTCCAGGCAGATTTTTGCTGGAGTTTGTTTCCAAGGAACAAACTGAATTCCTGGTGTGTTCCTGGAACTGCTTCCCCTCCGAACCTCACACTCCCCCTGCCCACACCCAGGGAGGGGGGGATGCTGCTGCTACTGCTGCTGCTGCTGCTGCTGCACTTAGATTGGATTCTGTGCCTGTGGTGAAAAGTCCAAAAGGCAATTTGGAGCTGTGAGACTCTTCAGTGACCCCTGGAGAGGTGACAGCAGCGTTTCCATCCCCCACCCAGGATCCACCTGCTGTGACTGTCCCTACCATGGGCTGCATTTCCTCACCTGCTCATGGGAAGCTGCAGACTGTGAGGTGCTGTCAGGATCATCAGGAGGGCTCTGCAAAGCCTGGAAAGGAAACTTTTAGAGCTGATTCTCCACAGTCCTGCAGGCTGAGGTGTGTTTCTGCATTAGTGGAAGATGTCCCTGCCCAGGAAGTGGGGTTTAAATGAGAAGAGCTTTAAGGTCCAACCCAAACCACTTTGGGATTCTATATAAGTAGCCCTTTCCAAACAGAGGGGTTGGGTTAGTGCATTATTTAGCATGTGTGGGGTATAGAATGATGCTAGAAAGAGTATAGAACCTGAAGGAATTGGGATTGCTCAGCCTGAAGAAGAGAAGCTTTGGAGTGATCCAATTGTGGCCTCCCAGTGCCTGAAGGGGCTACAAGAAAGATGCAGAGACTGTTTCCAAGGGCCTGGAGTGACAGGACAAGGGGGAAATGGCTTCAAACTGACAGGGAGTGGGTTTAGATTTGATATTAGGTAGAAATTCTTGGCTGTGAGGGTGGTGGGTCCCTGGCACAGGTTGCCCAGAGAAGCTGTGGCTGTCCCAGCCCTGGAAGTGTCCAAGGCCAGGTTGGAGTGACCTGGGCTAGTGGGAGCTGTCCCTGCCCATGGCAGGGGTGGCACTGGATGAGCTTTAAAGTCCCTTCCAATCCAAACCATACTGTGATTCAGTGTGGACAGAGACAAGTCTGTGGCTTTGCCTGCTGTGCCCCTTAGGAGGACAAGGGAACTCAGTAAAGGGTGTAAAGTTGGGGATGTATCTGATGGTGACCTCCTACTGGCACTGCCAAGCTGAGCTCTTCCTCCTGCTCCTCCTCAGCTGCCAGTTGGCCATTGCTGAGTGTTTGCTGAACACTGACCTGAGCAGTTTATGCCTCCTCTGGAAAAAGAAATGCTTGCAGTGCTCTCTCTTGGCATGGCAGCTGCCAGGCTGAGCAGGATGCCAGCCCTCACCCCTCTGATGAGTTAACCCAAAGACCCCGAGAGCTTCGCTCAGGGTGGTTGTGCCAACCTCTGAATCCAATGCAATTGTTGCACAGGGATTTCTGGACACACACACACAGCACCACAACCCAACCAACTCAGAAGGGGAGGTGCCTTTTAGCCTAAAACCCATGCAGGGCCAGGCTTTGCAAATTCAGATTATCTGATCGGAGTGTATTGATTTCTCCATTTGCTGTTTCAAAGCATGGGCTGCCAGGGAGAAGGGCTGGGACATCTGGAGGCTCTGCTGCATTGCTTTCTGCTGTTTCTGTCATTGGTGTGCACTGGAAGGTAAACAACACGATGAAGTCATCAGATGAAAAGTGTTTTTTCCTGCTGGCTGAGCATCTCAGACAGCCCCTCTGACAGGGCTCTGCTCCTGCTCAGCCTGTCACCAGCCAGCAAACACTAAATGGGTTGGATTGAATTGAATATATTTTCATCTATAATGGTTTAATGCTGATGATGGGCTATTATTTTGTGTTTCAGAATGGCAAAAACTCTGTCTGGGTGGAGTTATTGCCTTTAATTTGTTGTGTCAACAAAACTGTGTCTTCTGTCTATGGCAAAGAGCACATGAGAGCTGGAGATTTTTATTCCAAGTGCTCCAGCACTCTCATTGCCACTGCCATGAGCACATCCCCACTGGCCAAGGGCAGGCAGGATGTGAGGATTAGGAAGATGCTGTTGAGAATAAGAACCAAGCCAAACCCTTAAGCCCCACTTAGAAAATCCTGAGAATGTGGTTGGAGCCCAAAAACTCCAAGGAGAAATCCCTCCTGGTCTGTAGCATTGTGGGGAACAAGCTGCTTTCAATTAATACTGGGTTTATGCCTTGTTTAATTATGAATTAGGTTCTCTTTCATGAGAGAGTATTTTTTTTTTTTAAATTCTAGTTTGTTTAATTGCACTTCTTATTTCTCCTGGATATTTCTTAATGTCTCTGTTAGAGATGTGAATAAGAACTAAAAGAACAACTAACAGGCCTGGACAGGCTGTTTCACTGCAGCTCTTGTGGGGATTTCCCTCAAGACCAGTTGTTTGCACACAGTTATTTTTGCTTAAAACTGAGGAAATAATTAAAACAAATCCCCTGCGTGCCTGGGGAGAAAGTTCTGGTTGAAGCTGTAACGAAGGAGTTTTCTTTGTGTTTGTCTCTTTTTTTTGAGACATAAAATGCCTCAGGAAAAATGCCTTGAGAAAATTTCCATCCCTGAAATAGTGCACAAGTATTGGAAGAGGCTGCTCAGGGCAGTGCTGGAGTCACCATCCCTGGAGGTGTGAAAAGCAGGAGCTGATGTGGCTTTTTTGGGATAGGGTTCAGTGGGAATGGTGGGAGTGGTCAAAGCCTGGAGGGCTTTTCCAACCTGGATGATTCTGTGAGTCCAAGATGTGTAAAAGCCAAAGGAAAACCTTCCCTGTCCTCATGCCTTTCTTCAGCTCACTCTTGAGCAGTCCACAAACCCTCCCATGGTCAGCTCTGACTTGTAGAGCTGTTCTGAACCTGGAGCAGGGCAAGCCCCATGTGGGTGGCACCTCCTGAGGGTGGACCATCCCTGGATGAGGATCCCTGCCCTCTGGGTGGCACCTCCTGAGGATGGACCATCCCTGGATGAGGATCCCTGCCCTGTGGGTGTCACCTCCTGAGGATGGACCATCCCTGGATGAGGATCCCTGCCCTGTGGGTGTCACCTCCTGAGGATGGACCATCCCTGGATGAGGATCCCTGTCCCTGTGGGTGTCACCTCCTGAGGATGGACCATCCCTGAATGAGGATCCCTGCCCTGTGGGTGTCACCTCCTGAGGATGGACCATCCCTGCATGAGGATGCCCCCATGGCAAGCTCTGGCTGCACCAGGTGGGCTCTGCCACCAAAGCTTTTCACCACGTTCCAGACCAGCAGCTCTTGCAGGACTCCCTTCAGCTGCTCAGAACGTGCTGCTGGCTGGGCAGCAAGAGACTGGCAGGATTTATGGGGCCTTTCAGGTTTGTTTGTGACAAAGCAACCCCTCTGAAGGAGACAGGGATGGCACAGGACTGGCAGCCCCTGCGTGCCACTAATGCATTTATGTGCTCTCTCTCCCTGATGCTGCCTCTCATTTCCAGCTTGTAGCTTTAATAATCTCTGCCTCTGCTTTCTGTACACTCTTCCTCCTGCAGTTTTCCTTTGACAGCTCTGTTTTTAACAGAGGATAAGCAGGAAACTCCAGCTGAAGCTCAAGACATATTTCTAATCTCACCCCGCATTTATTTTGCTTCTCGGAGAACTCACTATCTCAAACAGAGGGAAAAAGTCTTTCTCCCATATTAAGCTGACAAGTACAACAGGTTTCTGGAGGTTTCATTAATTCAGACTCCAACTCAGAGCTAGTTACCTTGTAGGAAAAAGACAAATAGGCATAAACCCTGTTCCTTGGATAATAGGCTTGATTCAATTCTTTGCAATAATATGCCAAATATTCCAGCCCAGGGAAGAGCCCCATTTTGCAGGTATTGAATGGAAGTGTCATAATACCAACATGCCTGCCTGGATTTTAAGAGATAGCCTGAAGTACTGGGTGAAACAAAGAAGTAAATTGGATGGCAACAGGAAAATAAGAAACAAGAAAATGTTAACTGTGAAATAAGTGTTTCAAGGTAATTTGTTCCACTGTTCTCATCAGGTCATTATGACATTTTTCCATGTAATGTGTCTTTTTTTTTTTCCCTCTCTATTATAAGACAACTTAAACCTCACAGTTTCTCAGTGATGTTGCTGAATTGAAGCATTTCCCTGTAAATTTGTGTTTGTCCCTGTAAATAACAGCCTTTGATTTGCCTGCCCTCTCCCTCCTCTGTGGGAAAGGATGTAAATACCTGTCAGCACTAATGAAAAAGCAGAATATTGCTTGATTGGGGGATATATTTAGCATTGGGTGGTTGTGGAGAGCTGGGGATTGAAGTAGGTTGGTTGCTCTGGGTGAACCAGGAGCAGCCTGGCTGGGACCTGCTCCCTGCAGAGCTCTGGGAAGTGTCTGGGTGGGGTTAGAAACCTAAATAAAGGACCTGCTTGATATGAAGCCCATTTTGGTTGTTTTATCCAGTCATGGGAGTTCCAGCTATTAGTGAGTTAAGTGCTTCAGGGGCAAAGCTTCACCTGCACAGAGTAATGTTAAAAATGATGTTTTAACAGCTGAAAATACTCAGTGACACCACAAAGCCCATTTTTTGGGGACAGGTTGTTCAGCTGCCAAGAGGAGCTTGGCCTGACAAAGCTTCTCTTTGCTCCTGGAGGAACTTCCAAAGGGCCAATTCCCACCCAATTCCCAAACCCAAAGCACTCCCAGGGCTTTGAATCAAGGACAGAATTTTCCCAAAAGAGATTAAATCATTGATTATTCTGATATGCTGAACCATCACAGATATTCCTATTTTTCCTTCCCCTCCCCTCTTTTTAAAGATATTTTATACCTTCTTGTGCCTTCATTTCAGGATATTCCTTTTCTTTAAGTTTTTCCCAGCCCCATTCCTGGTCTGTGCTGGTTTCTTGGGCACTGCAGACTCCACAGACAATTTTGAGGTGGTCACCTACCCTTGTCTCTCTCCAAAATAGGTTTTGTTCTGTCACTACACAATTTTCACCTCCAAATCTTGATTTCCCACACAGGAAACTTGGCTTGAAAAGACATTTCAGAAAAAAAAAAAAAAAAAAAAGGTGGGAAAATAATGAATCCTCTTTTTTTTTTTTTTAATTTGACCAGCTCTTAGAAATCAAAGCTCTTTGAGAAATTCAGGGTAAAACATTATTAAATGAGGTACTACAGCTACACCCTTTGATCAGCTCTGCTGAAAGGGAGTCTGTGACCCCTCCTGACCTCCAAAGCCTCCTTTGGATAACCTCGTGCCACGAGGTTTGCTGTGAGAAATGGAACCAGATGAATAATTAATCCATTTGCTGGTGTCTGAAACAGCGACACGAGGTTGGCTTGAGACACATGTTTTATTAATGAGGTTTGAAAACAATTGCTCTCTGCCAGCAACACACAGAGCTCAGAGCTCCAGATTTGGACCAAAAAAAAAAAAAAAAAAAAAAAAAAAAAAAAAAAAAAAAAAAAAAAAAAAAAAAAGCTGCAGGGACTCTCTGGGTTTATTTTGGTGGCTGTTGTTGTTCCCTTCCTTCCCCAGGGAATTCCACTGGGTGGAAATTGGGAAGTTGGGAAACAGGGAACAGGGATAAAATCAACCAAAAATCATCTCAAGGCACAAAGTGCTGGACCTGATGGTGCTGAGAGAGGAGATATTTCAGCTCTGAAAATTCAGCCCTGAAATATGGAATATTTCAGAGTAGCTCATGGGTTTACCCACAGGGTAAGGAAAAGGAAGTTCTCTGTGTTAATATAACAAAACATCACTGTGGTAATTAAAGGGACAATGTTTTTACTCCTCAATTACACCTCATTACTATAAAAAACCCAAGCCCAACTTCTTGCAGCTTTAGTTGTAACCACCTGCAGGATAACAACAAACCCACTGTCCTAAAAGGTGCAAACACCTTTATTAAGTGAGGATAATTGTGCTGATCTTCCTTGACCTTTCAATTTTTACATTTTCACCCTCGTTCCTGAGCACAGCAACCATCAGATGGCTGGGGTTGTTATTAATATTTATTTATATTAATATTTGGGGGGCTTTAGGAGCAAACAGTGTTGAAGTGAGTGAAACCTTTCATGATACTTTAATTCCACAATAAATTACAGCCCATGTGCAGAAAGAATAGGAAAATAATGCTCTAACAAAGATGATCTTCCCAACTTACATGCAAACTGAAGCTTTGCCTTCCTGCTCACAATTGTTCCAAATGAATTTGTGGCCAAACACTGGTATGTTCCAATATCCTGATTTTTATGTGGGTTATTGATTGCCAAGCTGCCTCCAACCAACCTGTAGTGATAACTCATGGTGAGATCAATATCTGTGCCATTTTGCTTCCACCTTTGAGGGGAAAAAAATCAAATTATGCTTATAATTTACAGAGCCTATTCATATTTATCTTAAACAGTGTGCTGTAGCATACCTGGGATGATAAAAAGGGAGTTAAATAGCACCAAATTATTTCATTTTTCACACCAGGCCGCTCCTTGCATCAATCTTAATGATGGCAATAATTGTGTTCTTTGGGAAATCTTTACTGTTAATCACCAGTGCTCACCCAAATGTCCACAAAAAAAGTAATTATAACTTATTCAGACACACAAAGTCATCCAACCAGCAGGGAAGGGGGTTATGCTTTGGCTACAACATTATTTTTTATAATACAACACTGCCCAGCTGTTTACAGATGTCACAATAAAATCCACATTTCAAAGGAAGTAAATATTACATGTTTCAAGAAGGGGAATTTGGTGGCTTTGCCATCAGTCACATTAGGGTTGAATCTTCAATACCCACAGGAGGTCCAAAGGAAGAATAAAGGACTCAGCATTTATTTACTGCAAATTTTGGGCTTGTTCGTGCACTTTTTGGGGGTTTTAATTCACTTTTTAGGGGTTTTAATGTACTTTTTGGGGTTTTAATTCACTTTTTGGGGTTTTTAATGCACTTTTTGAGGTTTTTAATGCACTTTTGTTGTTTGTTAGTGCATTTTTTTGGGGGTTGTTAATGCACATTTTGGGGTTGTTTATGCACTTTTTGGGTTGTTAGTGCAGTTTTTGGAGTCGTTCATGCACTTTTGGGGCTTCTTAGTGCATTTTGGGCCGTTGTTCATGCACTTTTTGGGGTTGTTCGTGCACTTTTTGGACTGTTCATGCACTTTTTGGGGTTGTTAATGCACTTTTGGGGTTGTTAGTGCATTTTTGGGCTTGTTCATGCAATTTTTGTGGTTGTTAATGCACTTTTGGGGTTGTTAGTGCATTTTGGGGGTTTGTTAGTGCACATTTTGTGGTTGTTAATGCCCTTTTGGGGTTTGTTAGTGCATTTTTTGGGTTTGTTAGTGCACATTTTGTGGTTGTTCCTGCACTTTTTGGGGTTGTTCATGCACTTTTTGGGGTTGTTCATGCACTTTTTGGGGGTTGTTCATGCACTTTTTGTGGTTGTTCTTGACCTTTTGGGGGTTGTTCATGCACTTTTTGGGGGTTGTTCCTGCACTTTTTAGGGTTGTTAGTGCACTTTTGGGGGGTTGTTAGTGCATTTTTGGGGTTGTTCTTGCACTTTTTTGGGTTGTCAGTAATCCTAAAACTACACAATCATGTCTTTCCTTCTCCTAATTTTATATCCCAGCCATCTGTACTTCTTTGTGGGTGTGATGCCAACCCCTCCCCAGGATGGCAACACCACCCAAGGGTGGTAATGCCTCACTTTGGGTTGCTGGCAGTGCCCAAACCAAGGGCAATCAACTCCTTGTTAATTATCTCAAGGGTCACAGCATAAAAAATGTCTATTTTTTGCTATTTGCAGGTAACAAACTGAAGGAAATTTGGCCTTTGGCTCTATTCCTGGAGGACCTGACCTGGATTTACAGCACAGGACTCAGTTCAGCCCCCCCAGACCTTTCTCCACACACTCACTCTGCTCAGGAGCTGAGTTTTTGCAGGGAGGTTTTCACTCTGGGCTGAGAAATGGAATTCTGTGTCCCAAGGGAACCTCCCCCAACACAGACAGAGGCAGCAAAATCCTGCCCTTCAGAGTGGCCACTTGGTTTTGAAACTAATGAGTGATTAAATATGAAAATGGTGGAATTCTGTGGGTAAATTCTAGAAACATGGAATGATTTCTCTGGCTCTCCCAGTCCCTGCTCTTCTGCCATGGATTCAGCAGCACTGAGGAATTTACATGGAATTGTTGACCATCTGATTTTTGATGTTCTTCTACTGCTGCTCTATTATTTTCTATGTTTTGCTGTAGTTGCTCTGGGGTTTTGCTGCTGTTTTTTGGGGATATTTTGGCTTTTTGTAATTTCTTTCAAAGATGAGGAAAATTTGAGCAGTGTGTTCCCCATCCCAGCACCAGGATTTTGGCATATTCCAGGATTTCCATATGCTCCACGCTATCTAAAGCTTCCCATTTTCTAATCTGAGAGATTCTGGCATTTAGTTTGCCAGTTCTTTTTAATTTCAGAATCAATCACTGAAATAACTGCTGTCATCATTACATGGCTCCCAATTAAGATCTATAATTGTTTTCCCAAACAAATGCAGAGACATTGGCTTAGTTGCTGCAAATGAATTCTTCACAGTATCCCCATAATCATTTTAATCACCATGGTACAATAATTATTAAACTTTGCATATAGATCAGGGGTTCATCTCCTGGTGGGGGCTTTCTCCTAATTAATATGTTTACATGACTGAAGGAAGGGAATTAATGAATTCATGGGGTGGGCAATGATTTAGTGATTTGGTGTGTGCTGCAGTTTATTAATACACAGAATTCTTGGAAGAATTCTTTTAGGGAATTTGTAGCATTGAAATTCTTCACTGAAAAAATACTTCCATCAGTTATAAGAAATGCATCCAGATCAATTGTTTCAGAACCTAAACTTAAAAAAAATTGCTATATTCTGATGTTGAATTCACAGTTCCCAAGGAATCCAAAGAATGGGAGTGGATATATATCCTTCCATGATTTAATAAATCATCTTTCCACTGTACTCCTACAATAAAAATATCTGTATTTTTCAGACTTCTTTGTGTTCTCTGTTTCTTGGATTATTTGCATTCAAATGGAATTGTCCTGCCAAGCCACCTGAGGCTTTCTTGTAATTGGGAAAAAGATTTGCAAACCCCCCCTTAATGTACAGCATTTCCACTGAGGATGAAAATGAGAAGTTTAAAAACAACAGAGGCTGAGGGAGCTTTTAATTCTCCCCGTTTTTTTTGAAGCAGAACCTGCACTAAGCCAAGGAATCTCAGTGAAAAAAACACATCAGAGCAGGGCTGCAACTTGGTTTGCAGGGGGATGAATGAGGCAGCTCTAATTTGGAATTATTGGGACTCATTCTACAGTTTTATTCAAGGATTATAAACATATTTGATGCCACTTGCAATCACTGGAGCCCCTGAGTTTCTGTTCCCCTCCCTTTCATTGGGTATCCCTGTGGCACTTTGATTTGGATGGAATTGGGATCTCTGCATCTTGTTTTAGTGCCTCACTCCCAGTTATGCTATTAAAATGTTGTTATAATAAACATTGTTTGTGCTGCCCTTGGATTTCTGATTTATTGGCTGCTCTCTGAGCAGATTATTGAGGGGGAAACACCTTCCCTTTCAAAGTGGCAGGAAAATGCAGACTCTGATTACTCTGGTATTGAATGTAAGTGCAGGAAAAGCCTCAGAGCACCTGAAATCAAGTAAAAAAAAAATGTCCAAATAGTGCTGAAAACACTGCAGTGTGTTCATGGATGGGCTGGAAGTGGGAAAAAGAAGGAGTAAAATTCATTACCTGAGTTAGTTGGTGATAAACCCTCAACTGACTACAAGAAAAAAGCTGAAGTGCAAACAATTATGAGTCTAATGTGAAGGTCAGGTTTGTTTCCCAGCAGCAGCACCCAGGGAAACAGCTGGAAAAATGGACCTGGAATAAACCCCTTCTGCCTTCATAAAAAAGGCAGCAGAGATAAAATTGTATTTATCAGGAAATACAGATACATTTCCTAACAGATGTGCTGATTTCACAGCTCTTTCAGCTTCCACCATAATCAGATTCATGTTCTCTGGCACTTCCAACAGGAAATCAGAGTTTCTTGGGTTTATTACTCAGCCCTCCAGGCTCCTTCAGTTCTATACAATTCTTGCATTGTGGTTGTCAGACACACAATATTTTGAAATAAAGCTCCAAAAATGATTACTGTATTCCAGGAGCCCAGAAGAATAACATGGTGCAGAATAAAATAAAACTTTTGGGGAATGCTAAGCATTCTTTTTATTTCAAGAAAAGGCATTTATCAGCATATTTCTTTCTGTAAAAAATGCTAAATAATGAATTAAGTTGTGTCTAACTTTATTCCTGCTCTAGTGGTTCTGCGTTTGTGAATCAAAGAGGAACCTCCCAGCAGTTCCTTTGCCATCACTCAACAAAAGATGTGATTAAAATGTCACACTCTGCTTGATTTATCTAAAATTGTTGGAACTTTGACTGTGTGGGCTCCATCCTGATCTGCCAGAAGTGTCAGGAGCTCCAGTGACATCAAGGAAAAGTGTTGGAGACTCCCAGATCCTTCCAAGTCGTGGGTAAGAGCAGTGATGGTCTGATGGCTCCTCAGGGAGCTCAGTGGGTCAGGACCCACCCCCAGATGTCCATCTGGGCTTTCTGGAGAAACTGAGGCCTTGAAAAATAGCCTGATGGTGAAAAAAAAAAAAAATTAATCTAATTAATGGATGGGAAGAAAAGAATGAAAGATAAATGTGACACTCAGATATGTGGTGGAGAGAGTTCACAGCTCTCCTGCCTCATGGACCTGCTGCCTCTGCTGCCTGGAGGGGCTGTGAGGAATCCACAGGAATTCCTGCTTGGAATGCAAGAGTTCAGGAATTTTCTAGGTCTGAGGAAACTATAAATGGGTAGGAAGCAAAGGGAGGGATGAACTTGGGATTCATGACGTGAACTTGGGATTCATGATGTGAACTTGGGACTCATGACGTGAACTTGGGACTCATGACGTGAACTTGGGATTCATGACATGGTGTTGGAAAGGACAGGTGGGATTGGAAGTGACACAAAAAAGGACATGAACTGTCCCTTCACCATCACAATGTGTGGAACAAACCCCCACCTGAAGGACAAGCCAAGCTGCTCACCAGTGGTTGGCAGAGCCAGGAGGTTCTTGTGTGAGCACTTCAAAGCTGCTCAATAAATATTCCCTAAGAATGTGGTAGGACAAAATTTTCTTTCGTGTCTTGCATGAATGATTTCTTTTTTTATACCTAATTTTCCTTTCCCCAAATTATTACTTTCCCCATTATTTTCTGTAGAAAACACAGTGGCATTTTTTTTTCCCTGATTCCCAGTTTTTTCTCTTATCCAACTCAGGTTTTCAGCTCCTTGGGACAACAAGTCATGTTCTAAATGATAAAGCCCACAATTATTGAATAAAAACCCAGTCCTATATACCAAGGTTTTATTAAGTGACTCTAGAGAGCTTTGCAAGGTAAGTATTGGAGCTATTTCTCTAAATAATCACTATAAATATGTACCTGAAATGTGAGAATTAGAAATGGGTAAGGATGTCCCCCCTCTGCTTTCCAAGCATTTACTGATGGATGGATGGTTTGATCAAATACAGATGGGCACCCCTTCCATTTCCCCTATTCTGTGGCTTCACAATTCATTTTGTATATTTTAAAGTACTTTGGGGATGATTTTCAATGCTGTGCTTTATTTTCCCAGGTGAATTTTTTCAACATCAGACTAACAAAAATATTTTCCCTAAAATTTACTCTCTATGGATACTCTTGCTGTGAGTCCTCCACGCATTTCATGGGATGTAAATCTCTTTATTCCTGACTAAAACCCAGCTCAAAGATTTCCAGTGAGACAACCCTTTCCCAAAGTTGACTTCACCTGTAGTGTGGGGGTGGATCTCCTTGGGCTGTGCAGTTCAGCAGGAGCTCTGGATGTGCTGAGCCCATGGAATAAGTGACATCATGTGGCTCTTGGACAAAAACAGGCCCATGAAGGGTTTCTTCCCCTGTGAAAGAAAAACAAAAATTTAAGATTAGGTGTGTTCAGTGTGTCCTTACACATCAAATTGTCCTTTGGAGTCCTTTGCTCTCAGGCAGAGGTTGAGGTCTGCTATTACATTCAGCTGAGAATCCACCTGCAGACATTTGACTATTAAGGAGGGAATATTTCAAGGCTGATTGATAATAAAATCACAGATTCCTGGTGCTGGTGATTTATTTTGCAGGTGACAGGGAAGATTGGCCTCTCTGCACATTTCCCATGGAGCTCTAAGGCCAAATATTAACATGTCCCCATTTACCTCAGACTTGTGCCTTGGACACCAAGTGGCACAGGGGAGGATGGAATTTGGTTTTCTGTGTTTGGTCATACCACAGTCTGAGCCCATCACTCACCTTTTCCCCTCCCAGCCTCCACAGCCTTGGATATATTATTATTTTTTGTCCTTCAATTGGCCTGGTTTGGGTTTATTTCTGGGGGTTTTCTTTGTTTGATGTTGGGTTTGCTGATTCCTCCACCCCTTTTGGGTCCTTTTCCTCCAGAATTGGCGTTAAATAATCACCTTTTATTTCCCACTTTCGAAACGAAATGATTGATTGGAAAGCAAACCAAAACTATTTCTGTTTTCCATGCCAGTCTTTCCTGTGGTGGGGAGAAGACATTTGTCCAGCAAACCATGGGGCAAGGCAGAGCAACTACCCCCCTATGGGTAAATATTCTTTTATTTTGTTTGGTTTGGTTTGGTTTTTTCCCCTGCCACACTTCCACTCTTCTGATTTTAATCCCTTGACAAATTTGAAAACTTTCTTTTTCACTGATTCTACAACTGACCCTTTGACTCGTCTGTTCTTTGGGAGGAGTTTTTTTTCCCTTCTGGGATAATTTCCCCAGTCCTCGTTATCTTCCTGACAGTGAAAAGCTGTGAAAGACCAAAACGACCCAGAGGTGATTGTTGCACATTTGAAATCAATTTAGCTGGGTGGGCCAGGGGGAGCTACCTGATGTCCATAAAAATCGCTGCTTCATCTCATAAAAATGGAAATATTTTGGTAAATCTGGAATTAATTTCCCATGTTTTGTTCTAAATGGAATTTCACCTTATCTGTCATTTGCAGACTATTGAACATCTTGATTCTTGTGTCCCCTTTCCACGTCCTTAATACAGGAGGCCCTTCATGTGTTGAATAAGGACACAATATTTTGCTCCAACAGCTCCTTTTCCTGTCACAAAAACACTCTCCAGGAATTTCAGTAAAGGCAACTTCTTGCTATCAGTTTGTTTTCTCTTTAATATCCTTTTCTTGCTGCAGAGAATAACCCCAAATTTGTGAGAAATGATGTGCACTTTCTGAGCCAATGGTGTCCTACGAGTCCATCTCTTATTTATAGAAAAGGTCAGGCTGGTCAGTTCTAATTTCCTGACACATCCTTTTGTGTTTCCTACAGAAAATGGTCTTATATTTCTCCCCATTCTCCAGATTCAATACAGTCCCCATGATTCCTCCAGAGATACATGTGACAAATGAATCTTTGTTGGACTGTTTATTTATTCAATTTTTTAAAAGATTTAAATAATTCAGATTTTTTTAATCTATTGGACTGCAAATGTTTGATTAAATGTATCATTTTTATATATGAAAATCAAGTGTGAGTCCTCAGTGTGGAGCTGGAAAACAAATATCAACTGTTGTTTTGAAATGTTTTAGGAGTTCAACTGTGTTGCTTTGTGACACCAAATCAGTTTGATCTCCATAAAGCCCATAATTATGCAGTCAGAATTCAAATGCAAAGGAGGAAAATGAATCAATGCTCTTTCCTTCATTACATGGTATTGTCTCAGCCAAAGCAGAGATTAGCAGAGTGCCAATGGAAGGGGAGGAGCCCTGGATTTTCCATAATTATGGACCAGCAGGAGGATCCCAGAGCTCCCTTTCCCTGCCTGATGGGCAATGCTCAGTTCTGTTGGGCTGAGGATTCCTGCCCAGGGCAGCTAAAGTGGTTTTAGTTGGTCAAAAATAAATATTTCAATGTTTCTGCCTCGTCTCATCCAAACAAGGAGAAAGAAGCACCAATGCAGAATTCATTTCCAGCCAAATCCTGCTCCCTGTTCTTTCTTCTTCTCTGACTCTGGTTGGCTTCAGGCTGAGCTCCTTCTGAGGTTTGTGCCCAGCTGGAAATGCCAAGCAGTCCATGCTGAGAGCAATTTAGGCTGGCCCAGCCCCAGCCTGGGCAGTGTGTAAAGACAACTCAGTGGACCAATATTACAAACCAGCTGACTTTTACAATCCCTTTCCTCCCACAGATCTTCCTTTCTATTAGGATTTTTTTGCAAAGTGGAGTTGTAATTACCATTATCCCAAACTCCTCAGTGACATCAGACAGAGCTGGGTGGGTGAACCTGGGAGTGTCCTGGGAACATCCTCCTCCATTTGTGGACGAAGGTTTGGGGTTTGCCTGAGGGAACCAGCTCCAAGTGGCCAAAGTCAAGAGGATCCATTGCTCCAGGAGCAGAAGGGACAGTTCTGTTGGGCTGAGAGATCTGCAGGATTTGCAGCTTCTGAGACCATCTCTGTGTCCATGGTATTTTGTGGTGATGAGCCCTTGGTGGGGCAGAACAAGCAGCTTTAGATCTTGCTTTAGGAATTAATGGTGGGCTGGAGCTGTTCTTTGCTCCCTGGGGCTCGTGCAGAAGGCATGGAGGGGTCGTGCTGCTCCCTGGGCAGGTGCAGATGGTGAGGGTGGGCAGGCCCTGGCACAGGTACCCAGAGAAGCTGTGGCTGCCCCAGCCCTGGGAGTGTCCCAGGCCAGGTTGGACAGGGCTTGGAGCAGCCTGGGCTGGTGGGAGGTGTCCCTGCCCATGGCAGGGGTGGCACTGAATGATCTTTAATGTCCCTTCCAACCAAACCATTCCATGCCTCAATCTGTACCAGATCAGTGAATCCTCCTGGAAGTTCACAAGAATAAAGAGACCAGAATAACAGTAAGATCCAAACTCTAAAAAGCAAAAGTGCAAACTGTAATAATTCACACAAGCAAAGCAGATAAGGAGGAATTTATCCAGGCTATTAAGTTCCAGGAAGGCTGTAAATTCCAGGGGTAGGGAGTTTCTAATGAATCTTCCTTAATGTGCCTTAGATAGAGCTTCATATCTGATCCAAAACATTAATATGACTTTATGGGCCAAAGCTGACACCTGATTAAGAGGCCTCTTTTAAATCAGCTGGATAGTAAAACACCTGTCAGTTTTAGCAAAAAGGATGGGACAGGTGAGTTGGACACCTCCTCCTTCTAATGACAGCAGGAAAAAAAATGTCAAAAATCCAAAATCTGTTTAATTTTCCTCTCAACTGAAGACATGGGTAATTTTAATTGGAAGAGGGGACTTTATAGAGTCCACATCACAAAGTCTTTCCCTGCAAATAACACTGAGGCTTTTTTTGCTTGAATCTTGTCAGAAGCAGAACAGAATGATTATTTCCCTCATCAAAGACCTGGATCAGGAAGCTCAAGGAGTTTAAAGGGAACATGAGAGATGCCAAATGAGAGGTGAGGGATGAGACACTGTGTACAGTAAAACACATCACTTCAAGGAATCAGATATTGAGGCTGAAAGAGAAGATGGGGGGGGAAAAGGAGCAGAAAAGGGCCATGAAATGTTCTGTGGAAAGGAAAAGAGCTTGTCAGTGGATGAGACAGGCCCCCCTCCTCTGCCTCTCCATGACACCCAGCTCAGAGAGAGAAGCAGGAGACACACAAAGAGAGGAGATGAGATATTAAAGGTTTGAGCAGAAGGAACCCAAAGCCTGTAGGATTTCCCCAAAGGCCCCTCAGCTTTGCTGTGTTTGCTCCCTGCAGACATTGATGTGCAGAGCTCCAGAGGCTCCAGAGCTCCTTTCAAGCTGCAGCTGCTGTTGAAGGATCAAACTGGGCGTTGGGATGTGATGCCACGTTGTCTGTGCCATCAGACACCAGCCCTGGGCACACATCTCGGTGCCTGTGATGTGGCAGAAGGGGCAGGCACTGGGGAGGGGCAGGAGGGAAGTGCTGGCACTGCTGAAGGCAGGGAAAGGCTCAGTAATGAGCTGAAGTTTGGTGCTCAAGCCCAGGTTTGTACAGGGACTGACAGCCAAGAGTGCAGGGCAGCCCTTCCACAGAACAGACTCAGAGCACCATTAAAGTTGGAAAAGGCTCAGAAAACATCAAATCCAACCATCCACCACCTCCTCAAGTGCCACATTCTCATCTTTTTTGAACTCTCCCAATGATGACAACTCCACCACTGCCCTGGGAAACCTGTTCCAATCCTTTCCAACTCTTTCCAGGAAGAAACTTCTCCTAATATTTAATGTGAACCTCCAACCCTTTCCAGGAAGAAATTTCTCCTGATATTTAATTTAAACCTCCCCTGGTGCAACTTAAAGCCATTTCCTCTGGAACTCAGTAGCCCTTCCTTGAGATTTAAAAACTAAGAAGACCAGAATATTTAGGGCTCCTCCAGCCCTGGTTAAAGGCACATAAATTTTAAATGTTTTCAATACAAATGATTCTGTATCCCCTCGATTTTCTTCCTTGAGAAATGAGTCAAACATTCCAATATTTTCCCTGTTGTTCAAACAGAACCTCTGTGGTGGTGCAGGATCTGTGGCAAACAACCTGCTCAGGTTATGAACTGACTGCACAATTTCCTGGAGTGCCTGGATGCAAAAAACAAACAATAAAGCCCATAAAATATGGCTTTAATTACTTATATAACCAGCCCTCATCAGAGCCTAGCATATAAAATCAGGGTGTAATACATCACAGGTAATAATTAAGGAAGTATTATGCAAAATGCTGCCATATTCTTGAGAATTATGAGCCTTTTTCAATTAAATATATATAGTGATAAAAGATTTTGTCAAAATCTCACGTTTCCAACATTTTTTAACAGTCCTGTTGTGATAACCAGCATTGCTGCAACACTTTGGGCTGATTTTCTGGGGATATAATTTGGTATCAGGGCATTTATTACCCATCTAACAGATACACACATCCTAATTGCAGAATAATTAATGAGACATCCCTAAATGCCAAAAAGTGACATCTCTCTTAATGCCACCGTGAGTGCAGCAATGACACTCCTGTTTCAGGTTTTGGTGGGACAGACAAACCCCCAAATATCCCCTGAAGGTTCCAGAGCAGGAGTTGAGGTTGCAGAGAAGACCAATTGCTCCAGTGGTGGGTTCTGAGGAACATTCAGTGGAGCTGCTCTGATTGACACACAGATTTAGGAGCAATTTAGGGTGGGATTTGTGTGAAGGTGCCACAGCCTGGATCAGGTCAGGGCAATAAAGACACCACTGGGCCAACTGTATTAATAATGGCATCATTTATTTCAAATTAAACATGGGAGTAACAACGGTCCAATTCCTAATCCTGACATTTTTCTGGCTTCATGGAAAGATTTTCTGAAGGTTTTGTCCTACTGTGCAAGATGTAGATAAACTAAATAAAAAGTGAAAATCACCTGGGGGTTTGTTTTATGTCCTGAACTTGGCCATGTCCTTCACTTTGGAAACTTTGGGGGACAGACACCTAATTCTGGGGACAAACATCCCTGATGAGGTGAGAGGGCTGTGCCTTGTGATGCTCAGCAATCCTGATGTTCCCCCTTCTCAGGGTTCCCCCTCATCTCAAGATGAAGAAATCCTAATGAACCTTTCCCAATCTTCTGCCCAAGCACTTTGTTCAGTGTAATCTCAGTTCTAAGGGAGCCCCAGATGCAGTGACAGATCCTGTTTGCTGCATTATATTCCTGTAATATTCATTTGGCACCGTTGCCAAACTGACTGAAGGTTTAATTCAATAATTTATAATACAGGAAAAGATAACAGCTCTATCATTTAATATCCTGCCACTTAAATAAACCCAGCACTTTGTTTCTCTCTAACTTTGGTGCAAAATGGTGCTTTAACGTCTTAGAGGATGGTGATTAATTA
Source organism: Hafferia zeledoni (assembly GCA_035583235.1). Taxonomy (NCBI): domain Eukaryota; kingdom Metazoa; phylum Chordata; class Aves; order Passeriformes; family Thamnophilidae; genus Hafferia; species Hafferia zeledoni. Next base: position 2,340,415 of record JAWWEV010000024.1, read on the forward strand.
AGCTGAGATGATTTTTGCCACTGCTGGTATTGCTCAGCTCTGGGGTTTTTTGTGGTGACTCCAAAATTTCATTGTGACTATGGACAGATCTCTGTAGGGGGGAGAGAAACACTGACTGGAGCAGCACAAACTGCAGGTCTGCTTGGACATAAGGCAAAAAATAAAGATATCGGGGGGGAAATTAAGCTCCATTTCAACCCTGTTTTAGTCATTTCATTGCACATCTTGCTTTGCAGTCTCTGCTCCCATCCAGGGACTCTGCAGCCAGAAGGAGACAAAACTGCTCCTTTCTAGAGAGCCTGAGGAAGCCAAAGGGTGGGAATGGGTTTGTCCCTCTTTTGTCCATTTTTCTGTGTTCAAATAAAGCAGCTGAGTAATTTCAAGGAGTTGGAAATGCCTTATTGCTCTCCTTGGGCAGCCTGAGGTGTCTGCGACAGCCAAACCCTTTCACCTTTAGGTCCATTCACATAAATTTTTACATTATTCATGGCATTTCTCTCCCTGTCCCATGGCAGAAAGACTTGGGGAATTAATCTGTGGGAGAAAATACTCATCAAATACAAACTAACTCACTTTTCTTGTTTGTTTCATGCTCAATCAACATTATTTTTTATCTTTTTCTCTACAGAGACTGAGCCAAAGTGCTCTGAAATCAGTGAAAACCTTTCCTAGATGTCAATGGATCATCTTCTACTGAACAAAGTACAAAAAACTGACACTCCACTTTTCTTAGACTTCTCCGTGGCTGAAACACTGTAAAATATAACATATATTGATCCTATTCTGTATAGGAATGTACAGTGCAAATACATAATCCAAGCAGTTCCACCCTCATTGCAGGGCAAGGGGAAAGAGCTCTGCTAATAATTTCTCTTTGCTCTCCTATTTATATTGGCTGGACCTTGTAATTAATTAGAATTGATGTTCTAAGTACATCAGGTTTGGGAAACTGTCCCAATTCCATGTACAGCAGCTGCGTTATTGTCAGGCAGGTATTGAATAACAAAGAATCAACCCCTTTGGAATGAGAAGGAAATGATGGGAAAAGGTTGTTTGCAAATAGTTGGGATATCCCAAAGGAAACGATGATTCCTCTGTTGTTTCCACAAGTTATAATTCCCATCTATGTTGAATTGTGTCATAATATGAAGCAGTATTTTGGGTTTTGCAGCATTATGAGCCCCAGACCTTGGAGAAAGACAATCCCCTTTATAAGGGACTAAAATTCAGGTGGGATTTTAAGCTGTTATTGAAATTTTGCTTCTTTATTTTGAACAACTGGAACAAAACTGCTCCTTCAAAGATGATTGTTTTGCCCACTAAGGCCTAAATAAAGGGCATGAATAAAGTAATCAAGAATTATCTGTAAGAACATGGCATCAAAAATTATTTTATATGTTGATAGAAAGGTTTATATCCTGAATAACACTCATAAATAAATAAAATTATGAAGATAACAGAAAAAAACCCACAACATATGGAGAAAGATTTCTTTTTGTAGTCCAAATTACTCCTCCAGAAAGATCTGATCTAGAAATTTCTACTTCTTGCTTTCAAATGATTGAGAACTTGGGAAGCAAATCTTGGAAAATAAATCATCTTAAGCAACGATCCAGGCAAGATTAAAAAGGTCTTTATTTTCTCTCACATAATTGAAGAGGAATGCCAGGAGTATTTAGAACATTTTAAACCTGAGGCAGGCCCTGATTTAAATTAGATTATTCAGGCAGGAGATTATCAAAATATTTATTGTATTGACTGATTTGCATATATTTGTCATCCCAGCATTGACATCCATTTAATAGATTGAAACTAAATCTGGAGCTTAAATTTAAAGGAAAAAAATGGTCTTTCTTAAACAAAAATTAGATAGTGCAAAATTGAAGATCCACCTTTGGTGTGGTTGTTTGGATGGGATGAACTTTTCTGTCCAGCAGCACCTGCAGATCTGCCCCACCTTTAGAATATTTCTGTTTAATTATCATTATGACATCCTGGCAAAAACAATTCTCAACTCTCATAAGCAGCAGGAAGGAAATAGTGATTTAAACAGCAAAATCTGGTTGAGATTTCATGGAATATTTACCATTGGACACCTATTGCATTTCAGAAAGTTGTTGAAAACAGGGAGGGGAAAAAGCTCCCCAGGAAAGGGCATCAACTGTGGCAAATATTAAGCAAGAAAAATATAATTAGCTTGGCATCTTTTGTTCTTGTGCCCTTTGAAAATAAACAGAATAAAGGGAGATAAATGAAACCCAACCCTGCTCAACATCCTCAATGAAGTTCTGCTTCATTACTGGCAATTAAGGCAAAGCACCAGCTCTGGTGATCACTCATTGATTAAACCCCACTCAGATCCCCATGAACCCACAACTGCTGCATTCCAGCCCAATATCTCAGCAATAATTAGCAGCACAGCGTTAATGTGCCCAAAGAAAATTGCCAAGGCAGAGGATGATGGAGCAGCCAAAATGCAGTTTGAAACCTTCATCTTTTTGTGAGGGTTTAATATCTTGGTGATCATCCTTTTATTTTAATCTGAGCGAACACAAATGAAGTTCAAGTCCTCTCAATAATGGCACACTAAAATTCAGCAGAAGCCACAAACAGAACTTTGTAAATGCTCTTTTTGGGGGGGGGGAAATAACTGCTAGGAATGGAGTTGCTCAGGCAATTTTTTGCCTCTAGTCTCTGTTTTAAAGGAGCTCATATCAACATTTCTGATGTACAGCAAGCTGGGAATGTCTCACTGGCAAAATTACTGTTCTTGTCCATTCAAGTAAAAATGACCTTTTATGGAGTCAAAAAAAAAAAAATGACAGCATAAACAGGAAAACAAAACTCAGTTGGAAGGAGGGGAAAAAATGCCAAGGCTGCAGTGAAATTGTGCCTTGGAGCAGAGCTGGAGAGGGAAGGGGTGAGCAGGTAGGGCTGGGACCAGGGGCAAAGTGCTGCTGTGTCCACAGCCTGGAAAAACCAGGGAATGATGGAAAAGTGCCATCGTCCCTTTGGGCAGTGCCATCATCCCTCTGGGCAGTGCTGTTATCCCTTTGGGCAGTGCCATTATCCCTTTGGGCAGTGCCATTCTCCCTCTGGGCAGTGCCATCATCCCTCTGGGCAATGCCATTCTCCCTATGGGCAGTGCAATCATCCCTATGGGCAGTGCCATTCTCCCTCTGGGCAGTGACATCATCCCTCTGGGCAGTGCCATCCCCTCCTGATGTGGGTGTCTGACTCCATGCCATGCTGAGCAGGACCAGCAGAACTTCAAACACAGCAGGTGAAGGTGTCCCTGTTGGTCCTCACTGAGGTTCTCACTCCAGAGAGGAGCCTGAGCAGTGATGGGTGACAGGACACCTGGGGGACCTTGTCTGGTTTGTCCTCTTGCATCTCCTGTGAGGGTTCTCAGAGGGAAACCATCACCAGAAATGCTTTCCATAAGCAGATATGAAAAAATCCCATAACTCTGGGACCTGTTCCATGGCCAGGGCCAGTTCAGCTGCTTCATCACCCCCGCAGCTCCTTCCTTCTGCCTCTACTTCCATTATTTGTTGCAATCTGGCAATTTTAAGAAACAGGACTGATTTATCACTTAAAAAATACTTCTATTTCCATCCTGATCTTAAAAGCTGTCATGTCCAATCATGATACCAACCAAATTCTTTTGTAAACCCATTTTTTCCAGCTGGGACTTACATTGACCCCTCCATGCTGTTGTATTTAATGTTTGGGGCACAGTTTGGTTTTACCCATTATTTTATTTAAATTCCATGGTCTTTAAGAAGCTCCAAAAAAAAGTATAATCTGAGCTTTATGCCTTTTGCCCACCTGGAGGTGTTCAGAAAGGACATGAGTGAAGGGAGAAGAGCTGAGTCCACGTTTAGGACTTTTCAGTTAGTTGAGTTCTTTGTGATTTTTAGAATTTCCCTGCTTGGGCTGGAAGCAGAACCAGAGCTCAGCCAATCTGCGTTTGGAATGTAGCACAAGGCCAGTAATGAAATGCAGGCAAAACATTTCATAGCCACTACTTTGGGGTAATTTTTCTCTAATCCAAAAATCCCCCAAACGCTGTAATTCTGCAGAAATCTTGCATATTTGGATGGCGTCTTTTTTTTTTCCCCAGCCATAGTAGGAACTGAGAACAGGCTGCTGAATTACTGCTTAATAAACCACTAAATGAGAGCCATCCAAGATAACGGGGCATTAAATGACGGCTATTCAGGGGAAAAGTAGAAGTGCAGAGAGAAATGCAAGAGGACTCTCTTCGAAGAGGGAAATTGGATTAGTTGTCTCATCTCTGCCACCGGTGAAATTCAAACTGAAGCAGATTTGAGTGAAAAAAAAAAAAAAAACAACTGAAAAAAAGGGAAGTGTTTTGATTCCCTGAAGTGGCAAAGGAAGGAGGACACTCGAGGCAGGAGCCTCCCCTGCCAGTGAGACTTGCAAGTCAGTGGCATCACTGGCAATAAAATTATTTCAATTTGCAGTCAGATTGGGGGGATTTTAATGAGCTTTACCTTTCATGAAGGCAAATTTGTGCAGTAGAAATGCAGCACCAATTTAATTGCAGCCCCACACACACTTTGGGTATCATCAGCTTATCTCCTGGAGAGGCTGGGGGTTAATTGAGTGAATAAAATAAATGTCGACTAATTAAGAGATGACAAGTTATAGCTGATAAGGTCACTTGTCAGGCAAATATGAATTCAATATCTCTTCCAGAAATGGCTACATTTTCTCTGGCCTAGAGCAAACTATTTGCGTTTTGCAAACCCACAAATGTTTACTAGAAAGACACAGAGAAAACTCTTTTATTTCTACTTTATTCAGTGTAGATCAGAATAAATTGAAACAGAATCAGCAGTTGGAGTTATCATGTTATGCTCTGATTTAAGTTGCATTATCTCATCAGTGATTTCAGTAGCTTTAGACTAAGGGTTGAAATATGAATCTGATTAATGCTCAGCAAAGAGTTACCAGAGATTAACCCCTGCAGTTTGGTTGGCATTGCCTGAATTGATACCCAGGTTTTCATAAGTAACAAATCATCAAAAACTATTTGGGATAAGTGTATGAAGTGATACAACATCAGAGGATGAAGAAACTGCATTCTATAAATCACTCTGGGGTTGGGGGAAGGCCCTTTGAGCACGAGGCAGAGTTTGGGCAGATTTCAGTGTGAACTACAAGGCCATTTCACAGGGTGAGCTCAGGGCACAGTCTGTGAGCTGGAGACCATCCCCAGGTTTGGGAGGAGCCCACCCTGGGCACCTGCTGGGCACTGACACAACACCAACACCAGTCTGGCCATGGGCACACAGCAATTCCTCCAGGGGGAAGCCAATCCCAAAGGACAATGTGCTCTGATTTGAGAACAGGCTTCAGTTTTCCCAGACAATCCTCCCAAATGATAACGAGCTTTGCATCTGCTTTGAAGGAACTGCTTTGGCCAACATTGTGCCCATGGAGGGGATCAGTGCACATAAATAACCTGCCCTTGGCTTTGGAGGGATTCTGGAGTGCCTGAGTCCCCTCTCAACCTCATTCTGTAGGACCCACAGCTGCTGGTAGGGAAGGGGGTGCCAAGACCTTGGCACAGATTCCCAGAGAAGCTGTGGCTGCCCCAGCCCTGGGAGTGTCCAAGGCCAGGCTGGACAGGGCTTGGAGCAGCCTGGGCTGGTGGGAGGTGTCCCTGCCCATGGCAGGGGGTGGAACAGGATCATCTTTAAGGTCCCTTCCAACCCAAACCATTCCATGATTCTATGATAGAAGCAAGGTGTGAAGAGCAGCTCCAGCACAACTTCAGTACCAACATCCACCACCTTCTGACACCTTTTTACACTCCACTGAAGTGACTACAGAACGAATTGCACAGAACTGTGTTTCTGATTTTGCTCCACCTGTGCCAAATGTCTGCACTATCCAGGCTCTGTGAGGTCTCCTGTCTCTGAAGCAGAATCCTGCTCACTCACACACACACCAAGAAGCCCCTTGGCCACTGATGGGACCTTTCACTCCTGACTCAACATGATCTTTTTGTGTCTTCTGCTTGTTTGGCAGCCAAAGTGAATAATGTTCCCAGGCAAATAATGAAGTGATGCTGCTTCTTCAGAGGAAATATTATGCCAAGGAAGAGTGTGACAGACCAGATCTTACAGAAGCTTCGTGGAGAGAAGGCAATTTAAAACCACGTTGACTTTCCTCGCTGATACCTTGAAGAGTTGGGTAACTTCAATAATTGTTCACTTTTCCCTCAAAATCCTCCTCCTTCTACTGTGCCCAGTCTGGAACCATCAAATACCATTCTACTTCTGAGGAGCTCCAGGGCTGCAGTGAAAGGTACATTTGTCACTACAAATATCTTTGTCCAGGAGAACTTTCCATTCCCACCACCAGCAGCTCCCACCACGGCAAGTCTTGATTAAAAGACGTGACTTATGAGTTGGAATGAATGAGTTACAAGTAATTAGAGCAGGCTGAGAAGCAGGGACATGATGTTTGGAGCTAAACAATGTCACAGACAGGGCCTTAATTAGCAGCAAAAGTGATTTAGCAAAGTAATATTCTAATACCAATCCAATTGCTACAAATTATTAATAACCATAAGCACGGAATAAGCAAGACCCACTAAGAGTGAGATGCAATATCTGTCAGAGGAAAACAGAGTGTCCCTTTAATAATGAGATTGTAATTAGAGTAGAACAATAAAGTGCATATTCATACTGAACAAAGGACAAAAACCCCAGGAAAAAAAAAACACCAAATCTATTGCTAAAATTCTAAAAGAGTCTGATAATCAAATATATCAAAATAAAGGCACAGAGATTATGATTAAAGTCTATTCATTTTGCCTCATGCTGCAAACCTGGACTTTCTCTCCACTTCCTGAAACTGTGTAATTCCATGGCAATTAAACCTTGCTTTTAATTTCTAAATATTTTTAAGGGTTTAACCCTAAATGTCAGGGAAATGCTACAGAAAAGGGCTGTTCTGGAGGGTGAAAACAAATGCAAGGTCAGTAAAAAGAAAGCACTTTTATATATATAAAATATATATATAAATATATAAATATAAACAAATAAAAATATATGCATATAAATAAATAAAAATAGAAATATAAATAAATGCATATCTAAATATCTAAATATATATAAATATATAGATAAATATATAGAGAAATATCTAAATATATATAAATATATAGATAAATATATAGATAAATATAAATAAATATATAGATAAATATATATATAAAAGTATAGATAAATATAAATATAAATATGAAAAATATAAATTAACATATATATATATGATTTTGTAGATGAATCTTTTTTTGCTGCCAAGAGACCAGAGGGGAAAAACAAATCAGATTTTTGACCCCCCCAGTTACCGTGATCGTGGTACCAAGTTTTCCTTGGGAATGTCAAGCAGGTGTGACTGCAGTGAATTCCAAGAAGTTTTTCGTGTTAATTCCTGCCCAACAACAACCCCCCCACACACAAACAGCGATCAATGGGCTCTAAATGGAAAAGAAGTAGCAAATCAATAACTAGAGATGTTTTATTTCCCAGCTCCTGCAAACAATGGGAGGGATGATCAGCCTGTGATTAGGTGGAAGTAGCAGATATTGTTGCAGCTCTTCAAAGTCTGTGGGCAAGGTCTTCCCCCATGTCAGTGTTTGGGTGGGAATATTAAACCCCATGGAAATTTGGGCTGGGTTTCATTTTCTAAGGAAAGCAGATTTCTTTTTTTTAATTATTATTATCATTTTTATTTTTTGCATCTCCTGAAAAACAATGAAATCCTTCTTGTTTTTACTCTCCATTGTCATCACTTTTCTGTTAGTGGAAAATAACACACTAACAGCTGAGTTTCTCTCCATTTCATGCAGGAATGAGACGATCATGGAATGAGTTTATCATGGAATGAGATGATCATGGAATGAGATGGTCATGGAAAGAGGTGACCATGGAATGAGATGGTCATGGAATGAGATGGTCATGGAATGAGATGATCATGGAATGAGATGATCATGGAATGAGACGGTCATGGAATGAGACGGTCATGGAATGAGATGATCATGGAATGAGA
>JAWWEV010000024.1:2365180-2379540 GCA_035583235.1 Hafferia zeledoni
AAGGACCTGGAATTTGGGTGGTGCTTCCATGCCCAAGGAGCCTGAACACATGGAGAAGGTGATGCCACCTGAGAGTTGGGTCTGCACAGCAGCCAAGCAGAGAGCAGGGAGGGCAAGGATCTGGAATTTGGGTGATGCCCAAGAGATTCTGAACAGAAGGTCCCCAATTCCCAGTTAAAGCTTTGATAATAAATAATTTATTAGGGCAGAATAAATATAATAACCATGTCTGTCTTCAACACCTTTAAAAACATTAAACAATGCTTTGAATTTTAGAGGATGATCATATTTCAAGTCATTAAATATCTTATGGACTTATTTTTTTTTTCTCTTTAAATTGGTAATTTGAAAAGAAAACTTAGTTATGAGCTGTGTATTTAAATATATATATGGAAAAGCACATTTTAATGGGATCTAAAGCATAACTGTAGAGATTCCTTTTATTACAGAGAACGATTTGGCACATTTAGAAATATCTGTTTTCCTTTCCCCATAATTAAATGTGTTCTTATTTTTGCTAAAAGTTCCCTGGGAACATCTCAGTTCCTTCCAAGTCACGTCAAAATCAGCTCACATAACATACATCAATTATATCAAGTTGCTTGAAAATTAGGGTGTAATTCCAGGCCTAAAATTAATTGGGGTTTGATTGTTTATTTGTTGCTTATTAATTTTCTTTCCCCTGCAGTTCCTGCTGTTTCCTTGGATTTGTGTGTGAGCTTTTTGCTCCTTCAAACCTTTACCAATGGGGCAGGAGAGAGAAACATGAATATATTTTATTACATTAATTACTGCTAAAATCCTACTCTGCACAAGGCAGATGATTTGTTAGGCATTGATTTTATTTCTTGATAATTATCTTGAACTCCAGACAAGTCACACCTGCAGGTATTGATGAATTTACATCTGCTGGAGGTGCAGCAGGACAATTCCTATAGACTCAGAATGGGTTGGAAAAACCAAATGTTAGCTGGAATAATAACCAGTATTTATGGCTGTTTTCTCTTCCTGGGCTCACTGAAGAGGTTGGAACTGGAACTTGCTATTCTGGGCATATTCTGGGTTTTTGGCAGGTGAACAGGGGTGGCTCCTCCAGTGGTGTGAGTAGAAAAGCTTTGAGATTCATGGAGAAATGCTAATTCACCCCAGCAAGCCACCAGGAGCAAAGAGATTTGGAGGAAAAAGCTTTGCAATTTATCTATTTTATGATAAGAATAATAATTTTTACTTGGGAGACAGATAATGGTTGGGATGCCCTTATTTATGGATGCACTTATTTAAAATATATCAATTCTAAACTTCTAAAATGGGAAGGGCCATGAAAGGCCAGGACTGGTCATAAATATTTAGCAAGAGATTTTTACTGGCATTATAAATTTTTTTTCCAGAGGCAGAACTTCCTTTTCATTTCTGCTTTGTTTTCTCACCCATTAGACTGAACATTGAAAGATAATAAGTTTAATTTTGCTTTAAAAGAAAATTTTGCTTTAAAGGAAAATGGTGAACATTCACCTTCATTTTTAGCTGTTATTCATCCCCTTTCCTCCCCCCCCTCCTGGTGTGTGTTTTCTATTCCAGGTTTTTCTGTGGATTCCCAAACAGTTCTTCATCCCTCGCTCCATCCAGGGTTGTGGGTTTGGGGTGGCAGAATAAGTGAAATGTTCTCTGCTTTCATTCCTGCATCAAAGTGGTTGTTGTAAAGTCATCATTGTTGGTTTAGCAGATTTTAAAAATATAAAAATCTGCCTTTCCATAGTAAAGGGGAGATTTTCTTATCCCCTTATCACTTCTTTGTCTCTTATCAAAAGCAACTTTTGCCTCTTGGGGTCACTATTAAAGCACATGATTTCTCCAGCCCTCTTGGAAAAGTTATTTTTGATTTAAGCCAAACCAGCTCCATTTAGAACTTGGACAAATGCTCTGTCACAATAAATCCAGAAGTGCATTTGTTAATAAGGAATCACAGTTACATTTCCCCCGTCAATAAAAACAAAACAAGACAACAACCTGATTCTTCCCTACATTTTGTAAAGGTCCCTGAGATAAATTGCCTCCCAAACTGGAGATTTGCTCTGTAACAATGCTGGTATTTCCAGCCAGAGGACATCAAGAGGGACACAAGGACTTGCTGAAGGAAAACACTGAATTTAGAGGGTTTTTAGACTTCATGTTCAGGGTCTGCCTAATGCCAGGTTTGTGGGGTGGTTGCTCCATAGCATCAGCAATCACTAATTAACATCTTCTCAGGTGCATTCTTGGCTGTGTTTGTGGGATCACTCTCACAGTAATTGCAAAATATGTATGAAGGTGTTTTGCTGAATTAGGACTTCATAATAAAAATCAAAATAAATTCCTTTGAAGTAGCAGTTTGATTGGTAAAGCTGAACAGTCACTGCCTGTGGTTATAAAGCTGTTTCTTTGGGAAGTGTTTCCATGGGACAGGGATCCAAACTTTCAAACAGTGAAATTCCGTTTGAACTCTTTCCACATCCTTTCCTGAAGGTTCAGGAGGCTTTCCTGGTTATGCCACATTTAAGGAAGACCCAGAGCAGTTCAGCTTCCAGACCAGCACTGGGACCAGTCACAGCCCACCTTTGGAGCGAGTTGTATCTTTGCCAACCCCAACCTGATGCTTTCCCAGAACCACCAAACCCATCTCAGTGACTGCAGAATAAATACATATGAGCACCATTTTCAGTCTCACATACCTGCAAAGCTGCTCCACCAACAGGTTTCTCCCCATTTCCCTGGACTTGCATCAGTAAAACCTCAAAATAGAGGTTGGTCTCTAATGGGCTTAGGAGTGCAACACAGAGATTGATTATATTCCTTTCTTGGTCTGCTCCTCTTACAAAAATCTGTCATCCTTTAAGGGAAATAGCAAGTCTGAAGGGGTGTTTCTTTAATAAGCAAATCAGTCCTCATCAGTGTGCAAGTTCATCAACACAAATTTCAATTGCTGTACCCAGCAGAATATATCAGCCCCAACTGCATTCTGGGGAGGGCAAATCACACAGTAATTAATGGAGATAATAAGCAGCACACAAGGTCTGATTCAGTCCTGTAAAAGAGAAACACATCCCACTGATTTCAGTAAGATTTAGATCAGCTTTCTAGAAATTTGGGTCTTGACTGAGCTCATGATACAGCCACATGTAGCAGTAAATAGGCTTTTACTCTCTGTGTATCTACAGGTCAGTGCACTTATATTTCAAGCAGGACCTACTGAGTAAAAGCTTCTTTTATGTTTGTGTGTCTGGCTCGAAAAATAAAACATAAAAAAAAAGAGATCATATTTGCTCCAAAGTTTTGCTCCTGTGCTTTGAAATTACACGGGGGAAAATGATGTTGTGTACAGGCCAAAGTATATTGCAAAGAGAAAAGCTGGATTAGAAAAGCACATCTTAGTCATGAGCACACACATTGCAGTGGATTTCCTGGCTAGGGGGGGAATCATTCTTTGTGAGAGGTTTTCCAACCCTCTGGATCCAAATCACCAAAGCCATGATGATCTCTGGCTGAGCACCCTCAGGCTGGGCAAAGGAAGGATTAAAGTTTCCTTCCCTCTCTTACTCACATCCAGCAGAAAGTTCCTATCAGAAAATAAACATCCAACATGCAGCTACCCCAGAACATCTTCACACTCACACTCTGTGATATGGGGGAAAAACTCCCTTTCATAACCTTTATAGGCTTATAAATTCCTTGATTGTTGTTCAGAGCATCTGATATTATCCACTGTCACATCCATGTGGCCAACCCGGGGAGCTACAGGCAAAAAGGCTGCTGGAAATAAAAGTTGTCCCTCCAAGAAAATTTCGTGCAGTTTGTTTGTGTTTCCCTTGGTCTCATTAGGCTGCCATGCAAGAGAAATGGTTTGGGTTAAGGGTAATTTAGTTTATAGCACAACAGGTAGGAAAGGTTAGTCCTTCTTCTGCCCTCCTCACATAAAATCTACCTTAAAGAAAGGAAAGTCTTTATGTCTCAATAAAGAGAAGCCACACAGATATGGTGTAACAAATTACATATTGGATAACCATCTATAAGATTTTAGTGGCTTATGAGGTTTGCATTGATCTGAATTTGACCCAAAGCATTACAACTCCTCCAAAACACTGAAATAAAAGGGAAACGGAAACACCCATTATGGTGGGGTTTAACTGTGCAACCACCAGAAATATCTCTGAAAGTGCAAATTCATGGAAACAGCCTGGAAATCATGTTGTGGGACTTAAAAAAAGTTGCAGAACAGTGAGGAGCTCAGCTCCATCTTCCACTAGACATGGTTTTCCAAGCCCCATCCAACCTGACCTTGGGCACCTCCAGGGATGGGGCAGCCACAGCTTCTCTGCCCAGCCTGGGAAGGATTTTCTCCCAAGATCCCATTTAACCCTCTCCTCCTTCTGCTTAAGGCCATTTCTCCTGTCCAATCATTGCATGTCCTTGGGAAAAGTGTCTCCATCCTTCTTGTAGGCACAGGCAGGAAATCTTCATCCAGACAAAGGCCATTGACTGCTTTCCTAGTAATATTTATATCTAACTGAATTTAGAGAGATACATATATATTTATATATATATATATACACACATATACATATATATCTTGAAAATAGAAGGGTTTTATATATATAAACTAGAAGGTCTGCAGAGATACTTATTCTTTACAGAGATGTGCAGTAAAAACTACAGATCCTTACAGCAAGGAGGTGAAGCACAAACAAGTCTGTTCCTACTGGTATTAATTAGTATTATTCTAACCAGAAGTGTCCAAGGCCAGGCTGGACAGGGCTTGGAGCAACCTGGGCTGGTGGGAGGTGTCTCTGCCCATGGCAGGGGGTGGCACTGGATGAGCTTTAAGGTCCCTTCCAGGGATGGGGCAGCCACAGCTTCTCTGGGCACCCTGTGCCAGGGCCTGCCCACCCACTACACTGTGGTAAGTTCAGTACAACTATTAAACCAGGAGCCAGCAAAGCCCAAGTAACTCTGTCAGCAGTGCATGGGTTCCACCACCTCGTTAGATCCCAATCTCCCCTGACTCACCTCATATCTTTGTACCATCTATTCTTTTGAGATTGCAATCAACCAGAAAGCAAAGAACTGTGTGCTTTGGGTGACACCTCAGATCTGTTCAAGCTTGAAGGCATTTTCCTCTAACATTTTGCAAGAGCTGTAACTGTCTCAAAATGAGTGAGGTCCACAGTGGAGCATCTGCCCTGCTCCCTGGATTAGAGAGGATTCAGGAGCAAACCACACTGGCAGCCTTGTAGCAGATGGCGACAGCACCAGTCCAACAGCCTATCTCCCTCCCTCCATGTGCTGCCCAAGACAACACAACACCAGGGCTCCATTAGAAGACCACTGGTGCTCCCCAGGCTCACTCTGGAGCAGAGGCTGTCCTGCCTGGTGGCTCTCTGTGGCTCCCACGGTGTGTTCATTGTTCAGACAACAGGCCATTTCTTCTTTCTCTTGATCCACGGGGAAATGACACCTTCCCCTACAACCTGATAATCCCACTTGGACAGGCAGCAGCAAGTTCCAGCCTGGGAGCTCTGAGATGGGCTTGGGCAACCTCCCCATCACCAGAGTCTGTTCCTGCCAAGGACCAGAGCAGCAGTGGCATTTTCCACCCCCTGAAGCACTGAAGGGGGACAAAGACCTCCCTCAGTCTCTTTTATCCGTGTCCAGGTGAGCATCTGCCTGACGGACCTGTGGCTCCGTGGCTGTTCTCCGTGTTCGCCAAGAGGTGGAAGCAGAGCCCCCTGACCCTCCAGCCCGTGGTATTTGCACTTCAAATCAGCTCAAAATTTGGGTGTCCTCACTTGGATGCAAAGACAATGTTTGCCTCGGAGTGCTCAGACAAGACCCTTCATGTCCCACTGCCTGCACAGGGAGCACTGAGGGGTTTCTTTTACAGGATGCCATTTGCAGCCTTCACTTGCACCCTCCAAACCTCATATTGAAATTATGTGAACATGGCAGGATATTTCCCTGAGTATTATTAAAAATATTGAGCTGATCATTACTTTTTTCTCCTGTGGCCTGCAGCAAATGATCTTGAAATGAGCACTTGGCTACCACAGATTTTTATCTGTGGCGTTTAGACAATGCTGATGGCCCAAATGAAACAAGTGAATTCAAGAAAGCAACCTGGAGCAGCCCAGCTCCATGTCATTTCTCCATATTTTTGCTCAAAATGCTTTGTTTGCCCCCCCAAAACCCCCCAGACAATTCCCTTGCTACACAGAGCTGTTGGATGAAGAGAAGGGATCTGTTTTACTCAGCCTAGGAATGAATAGCACATTATTACTGTGGGTTTCCACACACAGCAGAGGCTGCAGAGCACACCTTTAAAAAAATTAAAATAAAAGAACTAGAAGCCAAAGTTACCACTGAGCACTGAAGTTGCAACAGCTTCAGTTATGCAAGCACACATTTCCTGGGTGTGAACATCTGACACGCAGTAAATGAGGGGGAGAAGGAAGTTAATAAATGAGCACAACTGGCACAGTTGGAAAGTAAGTGGCTTTGAAACTTTCCCAATCCAATCAGTCCTTCAGGCTTGGAGTCAGCCTGTGCACAGCATCTCAGCTCCTCAGCTGGGCACAAATGTTTGCAAGCACCTCTGGCAGACATGCCAAGGGGGATAAAAGCTTTCTTTAGATTTGGGGGAAGAGAAACATGCACTGCAGGGAGAACTTCCTTATGCCCATTTCAAAACCTTAAACCTGCCACCTGAAAATTAAGCCCCCAGACATTTCCTCTTCCCTTGAAAGAAGACCCCGGGCTGCTTTCCCCCTCCCCAGTTTCCATGGGGCCCTATGCTGGACTCTCTCCAGTTTTCAGGGGCCTCCCTTGTACTGGGGGCACCAAAATGCTCCCAGTAGCCAGAGGTGGATCCCCAGTGACAAGCACAGAAGGTGTCCCTGCCCATGGCAGGAGGGTGGAAGGAGATGATCTTTAAGGTCCCTTCCAACCCCACCCAGTGTGATTCCAGGAGTCTGCCCTCCCCAGCCTTGGGCAGGGCTGACCTTCCATGCTGCCTCCAGAGCAGTTCCCTACACTGGGGGTCCTCAGATCCCTTTTCCAGCATTGCTCTCCTTATACTCCTGTCCCATCCCTTTTTCCCTTTCAATACTTCCCAAATGGATCCCATGCCTCAAATTTGTCACATGAGCATATCCCACCTCTGGGCTATCCACATCACCACAGCATGTCTTCAGGAAGTGGCATCAGCTTTCCCTCTACAGAGAAACTCTTTTTGGAAGCATCTCCATGGGATTTAGACCTGACAGCCTCCCAGGGAGCAAGTCCAGTCTCCACCCTCACTGCCAAAACCAAACAAGAGGGTTGAGCAAGAAAATAATTCTGCAGCCAGCACAGGATTTACTACAAATTTTCTGAATATTTTGGGCTTTTTATCTGTGTGCCTGTTGCTCTTTATTACTTTTCATCCTCTTTCATTACTATATTTGAAAGGCAAACCCTCACTTTGCCCCAAATTCCCTCTGAGAGAAAATATTTCTGTGTTCTGTTGAATCAAGCAGCAAACCATGCTGATATTTGGAGTGCCCCAATTGGATCCCCGTTACCAAATTCAGAAAAAAAAAACACCCCACAGATCTCCAGGGCCAAATTCACCCAAGAAAAACTGACAACAAACGAAGGAACAGGAACTCCACATCCAAAAATAGCCACATGTCCATCATTAGTGGTTTGGTTGCTCATAGGGAATTACAGTTCAGCAAGGTCAGACTCTGTCGCCCTCCGAGCAGGATTTGATTTTTCAAAGGGAGAACAGATTTAAGCAAAACTTCCAAACTCTTTATGGAATATAAACCACAAATTTAAGTGTTGATGGTTGTGCTGCAGGATTTATTATTACCTGGGTGCATTTTTACCTGGTACTCTCAGGCACAGGGTGTGACTCTTGGGGATGGGCCTGTGCAGGGCTGAGGGTTGGACTGGGTGATCCTCGTGGGTCCCTTCCAGCTCAGCATATTCTGGAATTTTATGACATTCTGAGGTGGCTGGACCCCAAGGCTGGCCACAGAATGGGCTTTCAGCAGCCAAGGTGGTATCTATGACAGCAGCAGCCTGTGCTTTGCTCCTCCCCACGTCACAGCCACAGCCATCAGCACATGTTGGACCCTTTGCATCCTGGCAGGGCTGCTTTTGCTCTTTTCTTTTTTACTTCTTTTCTTTAAGAACAGCATCTGGTTGGCTGACTCCCAGGGTTGTTACTCAGCTCCACAGCTGCCCTCAGCAGTGGCAGCTGACAAACCAGGCAGCCCCAGCAGCTTTTACACCAATTCTGCCCCCCTCGCCTTTTCCAAGCACTATTGAAATTTTACTCCTGTGGAACCTCTTATTTACATTACCTTTTTTTTTTTTTTTTCAATTTCCAAAGGACACTTTGCCAGAGTGGGGTGAAACAGAAGTGACAACAACCACCAGTGGAGTGTGGATATGGGAACAAGTTGTGCCTGGGGACAGGGAGCCTGAGCAGTGACCAAGGACCCGTGGCCGTTGTGCAGCACAAGGCTGGACACAGCCTGGCCAACCCCAGCACTGAGACCAACCAGCACTTCTGCCACGGGGTCAGCACTGCAAAAAGCTCATCAGCACAAAGAGAGTTCATAAAAACATGAAAACGATGCTGGCAAGGCTTTCCTCCCTCCCCCCAGAGCAGCACAGAAGTGCAATGCAAATACCACCAAAACTTTTAGTACTTTTCTTAAAAAAAAAAAAAAATAGCACATGGCCAAGATTCAGTCCAGGCCAGACTCTCACTATGGGAGTCACACCCTCTGGCCATTTCAGTTAGAGGGATGTCCCGACTCACCAGCCAGTTTTCAGCCTGTTAATACATGCCATGTACACATTTGGGTGTCCCACATTCAGACTGCCTCAAAGGACACGTGTAGTGCCTTTATAGGTGCCAAACATCCCCTCCACACGAGACTCAATGCTTAAAACCTGCCAGTCATGAGCAGAGAGGGTGTTTTCCCATTACTGCCCATCAAGCAGGATTAATATCCCCCCCCATTGCTGCCAGGGCTTGGGTCTCTCTGCATCTTGAGTTGTCTTGCTGCAGCCTCTCTGGAAGCTGCCACATCCCCACAGTGGGGTTTGGTAGCTCTCAGAGCTCCTCAGTCTTCCTCAAAGCTGCCAGGAGCTACTTATCCAAAGCCAAAGGCAGTTTTTCATTCAAATAGTGACATGGGAGGAAATTACAGTGTTTTGCCCCTCTCCTATTTGCACAGGGTCCCAAGGGAGATTTTTCTGACTTTAAGAACCTCTAACACCTTCCTGGTCAATTTATCTCACAATCCCAGAATGGTTTGGGCTGGAAGGGACCTTAAATCTCATCCAGTGCCACCCCCTGCCATGGGCAGAGACACCTCCCACCAGCCCAGGTGGCTCCAAGCCTTGTCCAATGTGGCCTTGGACACTCCCAGGGTTGGGGCAGCCACAGCTTCTCTGGGCACCTGTGCCAGGGCCTGCCCACCCTCACAGGGAGGAATTTCTTCCCAATGCAGTTTGTATTCTAAGGTCTAACCCCAACTATTTAACCCCACCCACCATGAACCAGCTCCACCTGCCTGCAGGCTCAGCTGTCCTGAGGGTGTCACTGGCAGCAGGAAGGGGAGAGGGTGGTATTTCTCTTCTCCTTTTAATCCCAGTGGCCCAACATTCCTTCTCATTTCCTTCCACTTCCTTGCCAGTTTTGAACAGCTCCCAGCCTCCCACTGACATCCGTGGCTCCCTCTTTGCTATTTCCATCCCTTGCAGACTGTTTGAAGGCTTCGTGTGGTTTCCACTTTGAAGGGAAGTCAAGCTCTCTTGACTTACCCTCCATGCCAACCCAGCTTTTTTTTTGCCAGCACAGCCTTCCTGACCAGGCTTTGGACCATCCAGCAGAACATCCTTGAGCTATTCCCCATAAACTGGGACCAAAGAGCAGCTAATTCCTACACCCATGCCCAGTTTCACTTGGTGTCGAGCCGCTGTTTAATGGGTTTCATTTGCACCGGGAGACTTTCCGAGGTGGAATTATTGTCTGTAACATTTAGCAATTCCAAGAATATTTTATAATTCTGACAGCCTGCATCAGCCTCGAGCCTGCCATGGTAAACATGCTCTCCCCTTTCCCTCTCTTGCAGATGGCAGTTTAGTTGGGGAGGTTTTGTGTTTGTTCTCCAGCCTAAGCCAAACACTATTATTCCCCCCTCTCTTTTTTTTTTTCCTGGAAGGACATTGACCTGCCGGCACTCAAGGGGATTTCCCCCCTCCCTCTCCACATTTTCAGTGGCTTGGGGACAGGCCCTGTCTGCAAGGGGCAGGATCCTGGAGGCCAAGTGCCTTTCTAGGCAGGTCTTTGAACTCAGTGGTCTGGCATCCCAGGAAAGCCATCCCACCTCATTCCAATTATGCCACTGGAAAGCACAAGCTTGCAGCACTGGCATGAAGTAGCTTCCCAGCTGGCATGGCCTTGGGTAAAGATTGGACTGGAGACCCCCAGAAGGCTCCTCTGACCCCAAGCCCCATCCTCTCTCCTCCACTAGACACTCCACCAGATTGTTTCTTCTTGTTCTCTGGTGCTTCTCTTGGGCTCCACACCACAATGCTCTGCTACACCGAGGCTTCCTCTTCATCTCCTCTTTTGGAGACAGCCTCACACAGCCACACCTTGTATGTCAGTGCAGGAGCAGATCAGCTGACATCCCACACCCCCACACTCTCCAGAAACATCATTTCCCCCAAGAGCAGTTCCCTTCTTCCTTGTGCTCCATCTTCCCCCTGAGTATCCTCACCTACACATTCCCTGTAGTGATGGACAAGGTGCCAACATCACAGGAGTGTTGGCACTCGAGGACAAGGAAGCACAAGATGCTGATGGAGCTGCTCAATCCCTCCCATCCCATCAGGGCTCAGCTGCAGGTGATAAAAAAAGCAGCAGCGACCAACATCATCCCTGCCTTAAGGAGAGCTGGGAGTTGACAACCCCGAGACAGAGAGAGGAATAAACCTCATCCATGCCTGTGGACCTGCACCCCTCCAGCCCTCACAGGGCTTGTGCCACGGCTCCTTGCTCATTTAAAAACCAGCTGAACACAACTGGCTTTCTAGAGACTTAGAGGGTCACAGATCTGGGACACTGGGTGAAAAAAAACATTTTTAAAGGTGCAAGAGATTGTTTATGTAAAAAAACCCAGAACAACCACAGTTACACTTTAACAACTTCACTTTCTTTCCAGAAAGACAAATAAGTGTTTCACCAAGTGTAACCAACATTAGTTTTCCGTGGCAGGGCATGCCAGTGAAGGCTCCTGCAAAATACAAACAGCACAGCAATGATAATTAATAATTAATAGTAATAAATAGCAAGTTCAAAGATTGCAGAAGCAGCAGTGGTGGCTTTTACCAGGTGATCAGCTACAAGTTATTTCATCTTCTTGCCCTTTCCCCCCCCTCCACCCTGCAGTGCTTTGGCTGGAGCCCATCCAGAGTCACGCACAGGAGGGCCCACTGATGCTTGCAAGAGCAGCACCGATTTTCACCCCCAAAAGAGGTTTCAAGAGCAGCCCTTGGACAGCAGAGAAAGATGCCACATTCCACCCCAGAGCCCTCTCCTAACCGTCCGTTTGGTTGCTGTGTCTAACCCAGGAGACGCCTCCAGCACTGCGTTTCCAGAGGGTCATTAACACCAGCCCCAGGCCCCGGCTCCCCACGCTGCGAGGATTTGTGGCTCCCGGAATAACCACACTCTGCGTCCAGCAGCCAGGTGGGGACATCCTGGCTCTCCCAGGGCCTTTGCAGCCTGGGGAGGTGCCCCGGGGGAAGAGAAGTCACTGGTGAAGCGAAATGGGGAGCGAGGAGAGAGCTGCGTTTAGGGGTCAGAGGTGGAGGGGCATTAAATAGGTTCTATTAAGAGGGAAAGGGGTGGGAAGGCAATCCCAGCTTCAGGGCGAGCACAGAGTTGCCAGGACTACCAACACAGCCCATTCGGCCCTCGCTTCCAGCCTGGGTAAGGGAATGGGCGCTAACCGATGGCAGCGGCGGCGCGCGCTGGAGGCGGGAGGGGACAGTCACTGATGGGCAAAGTAGATGCGGCTCCAGCCGCCGCAGAGGTGGCAGGAGTGGTGAAAGGAGAAAGGAGGATCGGGAGGTGCCACGGGGCTGTGGTGGGACTCGTCTCCAGCTTCGCCTCGGGACGCAACTCCAGAGGGAAGGAGCAGCCTCGCAGGGACGAACACACGCTCGGCCCTGCGCATCCCTGCGGGGCCGGGCCCTCCCGCCCTGTTCCCGCGGGGAGAGCTCCAGCAGAGCCCCGCACACCCGCAGCCCGCGTTCGCAGAGCAGCCCAGCAGCACCTTTTCCTAAAAGCGCACACAAAGCCAAAAGAGGAGGAGCGAGGAAAAGGCCCGACTCTCTTCCCCCGCTCCCACGACTAAGCAAGTCATGATTTTCAGTCCTATTGTGTGACCCGTGGATGTGTTTCCCCCCGTTTTAGGTGCTCAGGCACTAAGCTAAAAGAGGTGGGCTGCAGGTAACCCTCACCCTCGCTCCATTTTCTTAGCTTTACTTACTTTACTCTCTACAGCACCAAAATAATTTGATTTTTATTCTTAAACTCTATACCCAGACACTGACCTTGCTTAGGATCAACCCAAAGTGGGCAGCTTTCTGAGGGAACTGTGGGCAACAGCAGGGCTGGAGCTGCTCTGCGAGTCTGAACTCCCACCCTGGGGTAACAAACCACCTTGGAGCCATTGCTGTTGTAGGAAAGGGTGCGGCCCTTGCCATTCTGTTTATGGCAAAGACAAGAGCAGGGAGTGACAGGACAATGGGAAATGGCTTCAAACTCACAGAGAGTAGATTTAGATTAGATATTGGAAGGAAATTCCAGGCCAGAGGTTGCCCAGAGAGGTTGTGGACTCCCCATTCCTGGAAGTGTCCAAGGGCAGGTTGGAGCAACCTGGGCTGGTGGGAGGTGCCCCTGCCCATGGCAGGGGGTGGGACTGGATGGGCTTTAAGGTCCTTTCAGCCCACGCCATTCTATCATTGTATTACTTTATGGTTCAATCAAAATGATAACAAATGTACCCAAAACCACGGTGTAAGATTAAAGGTTGATCAAAAGACAAGAAAGAAGGCTAAAAGTTACAGTTGCAGTGAGGAAAAACTTGGGAAAAGCCATTTTTTGTCCATGACAGAGCACATTTCCCAAACCACCCCACTAATCACCGCAGCAAAAGATTTGAGCTCGTGACTGTCAAACCAGCAAGAGGGTTGTCCTCCAAGAGGGTGAACCAGCAGGGTCAAAACCTTTGCTTTGGGGCTATGTAGAGGTTCCTCACCAAGAAGAGACAGCTTGAACTTCCTCACTGCAATGATTTCCTTTTAAAATAGCATGGGAAGTCATTTAAATGCAAACAAGCCATGGAAAATGTTAGCCTGCTGGAGAACTTGGGAGAAAGACAACTGAAAACAGAAGTGAGAGGCAGGGGAAATTTTAGGCTGTGGCTGCAACACCACATCATCAAGGGCTTTTAAAAAATTATTATTATTATTATTATAACTGTAAAAAGGATTTTAAAAGCTGCAGTCAGTAAGGTTTGGCCATTTTAGTTTCCCAAGCCCCTGTGAAAGTGAGTTGGAGCTCTTAGGAAAGACAAAACCAGCTGTGCTGTGACATGCAGAGGCATTTTTGTAGGGACAGATCTCAGGAACATGGACTAAACCACACCAGCTCTTACTGCTCGAGCTGCCTCCAAAGCAGCTGTTAAAACACACTCTAAGATATCAAAGCAGCTCTAATTAACTTCCTGCTTCAGTCCTACTTCAAAGTATTTCAGAGAGTTCTCAAACCAGAGCTTTTGCAGGGTACTTTCTAGAGGAAAGCAGTTTGGGGCTCATTCATGGTGGACTCCAAACACATCTGAGATTCTCTGGTGGCTGGTTTTGTTTAAAAAGTTGGTAAAAAAAGGCTCCATCCATAAAACACTTTAATACATGGCATGACTTATCACAGGAGAAGAAACCAGCCAAATGGCAAGTCAATCATATCCTTCTCTAAGCCATCACCTCTAATCACATTGGCCAGTCTGGTCCTTCCCAGGAATGTTAACTTTGGATTCCGCCTCCATTTTATTTACAAAGGTTCAAGCAATCTGGGGTTTGCAACACAAATGGGCTTGTTGGGTCTGGCCATGGGGACACCAGGGACATCTGTGAGCAGGGATGGAGGGGATCCCAGAACCCCAGAATGGTTTGTGTTGGAGGGACCTTAAAGCTCATCTCATTCCACCCCCTGCCATGGGCAGGGACACCTCCCACCAGCCCAGGTTGCTCCAAGC
>JAWWEV010000024.1:2383038-2399232 GCA_035583235.1 Hafferia zeledoni
ATGAACATTTAGGAGCTGAGAGAGCCCATTTTTGCCAACACCTTTTCTTCTACCCCAGCAAATGTGGCAGAGGAACCACAACTGACTGCACTGCACACAAACCCACACTCTGTCTTAGCAACACAACCAGGAGTTTTCAGCCCAGGAGTGGGTGCTGGAGAGCCCATGTGACACAGCTGTCTAATTTAGCTGATAAAAATCAACACTTTATCTGGATTCCTTTACAAATGGAGGAAGCACAATTTGCACTGAGGTTCGCTCTGGTCCCGCTGGTTTTGTAATTTCATGGTAGGATTATCAGCAAGTGCTCCAAGAGATGAAGTTGCAGAAACTTCAGTGCTTTTAATCCCCATTTCTCTCACCAAAGGTACTACTTGTGTCCTGTGTACACCAAGCTCAGTGTATGCACTGCTTGAGGGGGAATGTCTGGGGGAAATGGATTTGAATTGGTACAGAGGGTGCCCCAGGGTTTCAGAAACAGGGACAAATATTTTGTGGTCCAGCCAGACCTATTTTTAGTGGACTGACCTCATAACAAACAAGGGAGTGGGGCAGGATGAAGCCTAAAATGCACAAAATTAAAAGATGTAACTGAATGGGAAATTAACAGCTGAAAAAATCATTAATTTGTCTGTAGAACACTTGGTTCAGAGCTTCATCCTAAAGTTTCTTTATTCTCAATATTAAGCACTGGAATGGGAAGGAAATAAAGGTGCTGATCCAAAGTAGTCTCACATTTGCTGAGAACCCAGCCTAGCATATCCTTTGCCCAAAACAGAGAACACTGTCCTCATTAAACTCCTAAAATCCTCTGGCATCTGCCTCAGTGGAGTTGGAGCAGTTGGACAACCCTGCCCATGGTGTGGTGTGACAGCACCAACTCTCATGCTCAACACCCAACAAGATGCCTTTCATCAAAGTCCAGCTTCTTCAGAAGGGCACCAGCTCTGCCAGCATTTTCAGTGGGAATGATTCTTAACCATATGGGAAAACTGCTGGAGGAAGGATCCAAAATAAGCTGGAGTTTAGGCACAAAGCCAAGAGCAATGAGGAAAGTTCTGCTCTACCTAAATGGGAATCTCCTGTCCCTCTGGAGTGTCCTCCTCCCAGACTTCTGGCTGCTGAGGGCAGCCCCACCTCAGCTTTTGATCATCTGGACTCTGGAAAAACCCTCATGAGAAAGGGTTTGATCCATCCAAGCCAGAGCTGCAAAGGAACCACTGATCTTTTTTATTTTTGCACATCAAAAGTTCCCAGCCATGAGAAGGGAGCCCTGACTGCTGGACCAGCAGCTCCTGGGACACAGGTTAATCCATGCTGGAAGGGGAATGGAGAAAATTACAGCATTTTTTATAGCAGAGGATCCTTGTTTTCCAGCCAGCCTTCCCTTATTTAATAAGAGATAAGTTCAAGAGGGATTTTTGGTAAGTTTAATAAGAGATTCCTCTCAGGGATCACCACAGAGAGGGACTTGAGATCTTCATGCTTTGGTTACAGCCATGGGAGAGATTTATTCTTTATGAAATACAAAACTGATTTTTTTTCTAAGGAATCTTTTACATAAAATAATCCTATTGGAAATCACACCAATCCCACTCAAAAAAAAAAAAAAAAAAAAAAGAAAAAAAGAAGAGTATTTAGTTTATAAAAATTAGGCAGCCTGTTTTTATTTGTTTGAGAAGCCTCTGGTGGGAGCTCTGATGAGAGCCCAGGGAGGGTTATTGTGTACCTGGGCAACTGGGTCACTTGTGTTTGCTCATGGCTAATAAAACCAGTTTTCTGGAAGCCAATTATACTCATTCCCATATTATTGTGCTGTGTAAAGAGCAAGGACATAACACTGTTTCCCTTGTCTTTCTGCTGTTTTCCATCTCTTTTAACAAGAGCCTTACAGCAGATGCTGTCAAGAATTTTAGGAAAACAAACTGCCTTTCTGACTTACTCCATCCATTTCTTCCTGTCTTTGCAGGCTAAAAATACATTAGAGGCTCTGAGTGAGGGAAATTCTTCTTCTCTCCAACTCTTGCAGGAAACCCAAAACACAAAGACCCCCAAAATGAATGAAAAAATGAGATTGTAGAATGATAAAATGGTTTGGGTTGGAAAGGACCTTAAAGATCATCCAGTGCCAGCCCCTGCCATGGACAGGGACACCTCCCACCAGCCCAGGGTGCTCCAAGCCCTGTCCAGCCTGGCCTTGGACACTCCCAGGGCTGGGGCAGCCACAGCTTCTCTGGGCACCTGTGCCAGGGCCTGCCCACCTTCACAGGGAAGGATTTCTTCCCAATTATCCCATCTAACCCTTTCCTCTGGCATTCCTTCTTGCCCTAACACTTCATGGCTTCATCCAATGCCCCCCTTCTGGCTCTCCTAGAGCCCCTTTAGGTGCTGGAAGGCTGTGAAAAGATGGCACAATTATCTCTGCAGTCCCAGAACAAGTGAGTGGAAACACCTTTTGCCCTCAAGAGTAAAAGCAGCAGGAAGTGCTGACCAGCTGTACCTGATCCACCAGGCAGGACCATGGCTGGAGAAGCTGCAGCTGGGCTGGGAGCCCACCAGGAGCTCCCTGGAGCAGAAGAGACAGAGCTGAGAGCAGAAAGGTATGGAAACACTCAAGCTTTTCCTCTCTCTGGAGCTCTTGGAGTCTTTGATGTGTGTGAGTCTCTGTTTGGTTTTGTGCAAGAACATCTTGCTGGCACTTTGTGCTCCCTGGGCTGTTTGGAAGCCTCCCAGCATCAGGGTGGGATCTTCCACACCTCTGGTACTTTGTCTCACTCTAGTTTTGTGTGTTTTTCTCTCAAAAGGATGGAGAACTATGAAGTTCAGTGTCCTGATCTATTTTGCTTGAGCTTATTTTTATTCTCTGTGATCAAGCCACTCAAAAAGTACTTGGTTCTCATTTTAATGGTGTCATGTTTTTTTTCCTTGCCTGTTCTGCACTTGCAGACAGATGTTGTATAAGAGAGATTTGTGAGGTCTGGTAATTCCTGAATGGAAATAAGGTCACCTAATCATCTAAATACGGGTGTGTTGCTGCAGAGCAGGGTTTTTGTGACCCAGAGGTGGTTTTTACCACTCAGGGAGTTGTAGTTGTAAAACTGAGCCTGAAGTTCTTTGTGTCTTCACTTCTCCAAGAGGCTTTGCCTCTTACATAGAAGATTTAGGCCACAAATATTCCCTTTCATATATTTATAATCAATATTGAGTGCAGCCTCTGGGAAGAAGGAATAAAGGACTCTTTGAGCCAGACTTCTTGATGTTGCTGCTCTGTAAGAGCATTCCCTGAGGTCAGGAGGGGTCTGGCCCACCCAGGGACAGGGTGGGAGGTTGAGGAGGCAGCACTGAGATGGTTTTGTGTCTGGGTATCACCAGGAGGGTGAGCAGCACCTGGGCAGGGGTTAATAGAGGCCAATCTATGGCAATCTTCTGGAATAAACTCAATTTTAAACAGAAGGAATATTGTCTTGTACTGACGTTTTTGGGGGAAAATCCAAACTTGGTGCTGTTTTTAAGAGTTGATCTATTCCCACTTTCAAGACAGACAAACATCTTCTAATGAAAATTTTCTGTCCAAACACAAATAGTGCTTTGTACCCACATAATGCAAACACACAACTCTGTGTTTCAGGTCCCCTTGGGGACACTGGCAGTTTGTTCTGGGATGGAAATATTTGCTTCAATGGCAAGAAATTAATTTTAACGTAGCTTATTATGCACCACAAACCCTTTTAATAGTGATCATAAAGCTGGAAGGAAAGGAAAAGAGACATGTCTCCTGTTTGATTTAAAGCACTTAAGCAGTTATATATTATTTATCATTTTATCCTCAGCATGGAAGGTAAAACTTGTAATCCATGGCCATCAGCACCTCAGCAGCATTTGAAAACTACAGCTGCATACATTGCTGTGTTTTATTTTTCTTTTTTTCCCCAGTAAAATGTGATCTATGGTTGTTGCTAACTTCATATAGGTACTGATTTGGGACTTTTTAGCGTCATAAAACCTCTGAGGCAGAGCCTCCTGGAACGTGAAACACTGACAGAGTGGCTGTGGAGCAGCAGAGCCCAAGCTGGCTGATGAAAATGGGTTATTTGTGGGCAGGTGGTGCCTGGAATTGCAAACACTGCAGCCTTGACTTGCACACCCAGAAAAGTTCTGAAAGTTCAGAGAGTTTTCTCAATGCTGGGTGTGGAAGGGGAAAATGAAAAAAAGGTGGGAAAACAAAAAGAAGAGAGAAAATAAAAAGAAGGGAGAAGGAAATGCTACTTCAGAGGAGTCAATAAACTGATTTTTAACTCATAGTATTTATCTGCAAGTGGTTGCAGTGCTGCCAAAAGGCTGACTAGCTGTTATTTGCACAGGCTGCAGAGTGTTTGCATCTTGTTTGATCGTTCAGCTCCAGAAGGGCTGCAGGAAATCGTTAATGTGGAGCTGGTTGTGCCAAAGCTGCTGGAGTTGGAGGAGTCCCTTTGCACCTGTGAGAAGTGCCTGAATCCAGGGATTCACCCCCAAGGCACAGTGGGAATATACCATTTAACAGAAAGAACTAGGCAAGAAATGGGTTTGGAAGAACTACAGAGTTTCAAAACTTTTTTATAGAGTATTACTGTTCCTTCAAAGCTGTATCATAGAGTGTAAATAAATAACAGTATCAAATCTAACACTCCTGCAGATCTTTGGCTGCACAACCAAAGTTCAATACAAGCTCTGAACTCGCTTCATGGTTTTCAAATGAGCAACAGGGAAAACTTCCTTTTTTAGGGCTTACCTAAATTTTCCTGCAGATTTATGTTTATTGCTTTTACCCTTTCAGCTGGTGAGAATTGGTTTAGGCTCTCACTACCCATTTCATCTCTGTGCCGGAGGAAGGCAGAGGGAAGTGCCCAGATTAGCACTGTCATGCTCTGCCATCCCTTCTCGCTGCAGCAGAGCTGTGACACACTCCGCTAATGTACCTGTGGTGCCTCTGTTCGCCTCGCACCCCACATGAATACAAATTCGTTTTATAGGTGTTATTTTTTTTTTCTCTCTCTCCCAAGAACGTACCCCCATTCGGAGCATCAGCCATTTACAGCCACGCGGCGCAAATAAAGCAGCTCATTCCCTTCCTCCTCTCCCCCTGGTGCTCAGGAAAATTCCCGGGGAAGGAGGAAAAGCCCAGACAGCCTCCCGGCATCGCTCCCATTGCAGCAGCCAGCGCAGCTCTGTACTTACACCTGCCAGCGGGGAAAATGCTCCGGATCTCGGTGATTTTCGGCAGGGCTGTGTTGAGCTCCCAGAAAGGCTCAGCGATCCCCGAGGCAGAGCAGAGCGGAGGGTCTTTGCGCTGGGAAAGAGAGAGATGATGGAACTCTTTGCCCAGCTGCGGCTCTCCCAGCCTTTTATCCGCGTCTCTCCCCCGGCATTAAGCGCGAAACCCGCGGCTCTTCCCGGGGTGCTCCGGCACACCGAGCGCTCCAGACACAGGATCAGCTATTCCAGCTCTCCCAGATTCCTGCCTGGGAATTTGGGGAGGCTCGACAGGAGCTCTGCGTTGCTCATCCTTGGAGGGAGCTGAGCGAGCGAAAGCACAGCTGGTGCACCAGGAGCGTGAGAGATTAAACGCGCTCTTGTTATTCCTCTCCTACAAATGTGAGCTCCTGTCAGGTAATCGCAAGCCTCTCGTCCCAAAAAACTGGGTTAGGAGTCGGGATTAGGCTTAGAACAGGAATGGCAATAATTTAGTTGAGTCCTGCATCTCCCAATCGCCCCCTGAGCTGTGGCAGGTTGAGCTCAGAGGATGAGTTGTCGCTCAAATTACACCCCAGCACTGACAGACCTCATGAAACATTTCGCTACCCCTCCAGATTTTACATATTAAAAAAAAAAAAAAGAGGACACTTTCTTGATTAAAGTGGCACAGACATAAATTGGGTAACACAGGAACTTCAAAACTTCTTAAATTCCCATTTTTCCTCTTGAGAGTGTTTCAGCAGAGATCAAAAGCAGAGCTCAGGCAGGGGAATGTCCTTCTGGTAGTGAGCAAGTTATTTGTGTCCATCATTGAATCACAGGATGGTTTGGGTTGGAAGGGATCTTAAAAATCATCCATCCCACCCCTGCCATGGGCAGGGACACCTCCCACCAGCCCAGGTTGCTCCAAGCCCTGACCAACCTGGCCTGGGACACTCCCAGGGCTGGGGCAGCCACAGCTTCTCTGGGTACCTGTGCCAGGTCCTGCCCACCCTCATAGTGAGGAATTTCCTTCCTAATCCTGGGGAACAGCAGGATTGGGAATATTTTTCTTGTAAAGGGTGTGGTTACACCACAGGCATTGCTTCACACATTTTTATGTTACCCCAGTGTGAATTCCTTAGTTTGTGACGGGATTAGTTGCCTGCCTGTCCAAGTGACTCTGGATGGGAAGGATGTGGAGGTGAGGTGGTGAAAACACAGAGTGGCACAGAGATGCCAGGAGTGATCCCAAACAATAATTCAATCCCCAAGAAAGGAGTGTGCAATCTTCTTCCTTGAGTTTTCCCCACCTATAAACTGGGAGCACATTTGAGCATCCCCTTAGTTTCCAACACAAGCACTGAATGTGGAGCCCTTCCCCCAGGAGTTGGGGGGTGTCTCCTCAAAGGTTCTGCCACTGTAGCAATCGTTCTGACATTGGAAGGGGCTGCCCAGGGAGGTTTGGAGTCTCCACCCCTGGAGGTGTCCAAAGAAGAGCTGGACAGTGCTCTGGGCTGGGGGACAAGGTGGGCATCAGGCACAGGTTGAACAGGATGGTCTTGGAGGTCTTTTCCAACCTCAGGAATTCTGATCAACTTCCTCCATTCCCCAGTTGTGGTTTGGATGTGTTGAGGTGCCTGAACCTCTGTGTTCTGTGTCAGCACATGTGAAGGCAACAAAGAGGTTACTCCTACCTGTTAATGAAGACACCTCTGAAGAAAGATGAAGTAACAGCAGGGCAGAAGGTGAGGATGATGCTCTACCCAAGAGGAGAGGAAGAGGAGGCTGGTTCACTGACCCCCTCTATTTGAAGAGGAGGATGGTTCACTGACCTTGATTTAAATGTTCTGGATTCAACCCAAGCTCCTTGAAGGACCTTGGAATCACCTCAGTTGTTCTGGTCTGATGTTCCTTTGTCAAATGGGGACAAGAGGACTGTGGGATCTCCTGGGATGTGCCCAGAAGTGCCAAGGAGCCCATGCCACCCCCATGGAGAGTGTTCCCCTTCCAGAGCTCTCATAGCCATCCTCCTGATTAACATAAACAATTTCACACTTCCATCCTGTGAGCTTCTCAAATGAGCTTTACTGACAATTAATTAAGCCTTGCAGCACCTTCTAAAGGAGATAGGCATTATAATTAGCGGTCCTATTTTTAATTAGGAATGAAATTTTAAATGAAATTTTAGGTATTTCCTCATTAAAATTTTCTTTTAAATAATTACAGGGCTTTTTCTAAGTGGTATCAAGAGTAAATAGACAAAAAGTTGCTTGCAAGAGATTAACCTGAGCATCTCATCACCAATTTTAAAGTTGCATTTTTTTTTAAACTAATCATTTGTCTGACAAAATAAATTATTTTTCTTATGTGTTTCTCATCTGACAAGACTGAGAACTGAATTTCTCAGAAATTAATACTGTTAAATCTTCTCAATTTCCAGCTGAGAATGGAAGAAAATATTTTAAAACTGCCTCTTCCAAAGGTTAATTGTTCTTTTCCAGATCTCTGAAGGCAGGATGGGAGAGTTGGGCTTGTTCAGCCTGGAGAAGGTTCCAGGGAGAACTCAGAGCCCCTTCCAGTGCCTAAAGGGGCTCCAAGAGAGCTGGAGAGGGACTTGGGAGAAGGGATGGAGGGACAGGACAAGGTAGAATGGCTTTAAGATGAAGGAGAGCAGATTTAGATGGGATATTAGGAAGAAATTGTTCCATGAGAGGGTGGGCAGGCCCTGGCACAGGTTGGGCAGAGAAGCTGTGGCTGCCCCAGCCCTGGAAGTGTCCAAGGACAGGTTGGAGCACCCTGGGCTGGTGGGAGGTGTCCCTGACCATGTCAGGGGTGGACTGGATAGTCTTTAAGGTCCCTTCCAACCCAAACCATTCTGTAATTCTGTGACTCAAAACTTTAGACTAACCCAAACCCTATGCATGGTGTAAATGCCAAAGAGCAATTTATGTTGATTATTGGATGAATTTGGGAGCAGAAGGTGGCACTGACTGAATAAAGCACCTCATGGGATACCATCCTATTCCTTTGTTCAAAAAAATTTCACCCTGGAGTTTAAATTCTGCCTTTGTGGTTGCAGGGTCTTGCTCAAAGTCAAGTTTCCATTTCAGCACAGTCCAGATCATGTCAGTGTTTGATCTAATTCAGGCTGAAATGTTGGTTAAAACAACTTGAATTTATCTAATCTGTCTGAAGGAGAGATAGAACATCTGCCAGAGCCACAAGAAGCCCCAGTGAGCTGGGCCACTCCTCCTCCTCCTGAAGGCACAGTGCCAGCTCTCACAAAAGCCCACCCATATCACTTGAAGGCATCTCCAGTTTTTACAGAGGAGAAAGTGTTTTACAGACCTTTCCTCAGCAGAGTTTTTGCAAGAAACACCTTGACTCAACTCCTGCTAATTCCCTTCTGTCTTCCAGCTTGTTCTCTCTGCTTTACAGACCAGATCTTATCTCCCAGCTATTTTTAGCCTACAACAGTGTCCTGAAAGGTGCACAAGGACGTTGTTCACTTCATTCTGAGACTGGGGAACTTTTGCCACTCCAGGGTCAACTTTGGAGGAGACTGGAGGTCCATCCCAGGCTGCTGAGGTTGCTCAAGCCTCACCCCAGATTCCTTTAAAGCACAGCAGAAGTTGTCCAGGTTTTGACACTCAAAGAGGAGCAGCAAGGAGACTTCGTGGTGGAAAAGGTTTGTTTAAGGGGCTTCTGAGTGCTGGAAACACCAGATTCCATCCAGTCAGTGGTTTGGGCAGGGACACCTTCCACTAGGTCAGTTTGCTCATCTTTAGGAATCCAGGGGCACTGCTCAAGTGAGATGGAATTTTTTTCAGGGCTCATCCTGAAATCATTTGCAAAATTATTATCTTACTTTTCTCTCAATCCTTTTAGAAACTTTCCAAAGTAAATTTCGACATGCAATAATTGCAACCTGAATGCAACTTTACAATTGTTTGGTTGTTGGTTTGGGGTTTTTTTTTAATACAGAAATGATGGAACTTCCAATTGATGTAGTTACACAACCTTTGTCTTGTGAATATTCCTTAAGTCTTGTCAGAGGGCAAAAATCCATAATTCAGTAAAAATTAAAATGTGTCGTGAAGGTAATTGAGCTGCAGGACAGGTTGGGTGGTGGAACAGTGCAGGCATTGATGAGTGACCTGATCTTGCCAAACCAGAGGCTCTGGAATCCCACAGAAAAAGGGAGTTTTTTTCTCTGAGCCCCCAAAATCTGCTGCTGGAGCTGGGCTGTTTCCCTTCAGCAGAGTGACAGAAAAGTAAACCCAAGGAAAACAAAACCACCCAAATTCTTGATGACTTCTGGGCAAGTGATGACCACAGGGAAAGGGGGTGGGACAGTCACTGCAGCCATGAAGTGCCTTGGGAAGTTATTTCTTCAGTCTTCCAGAAAGAGCAAAGGAATTTGCTCTGGAATCAATGTTCATATTATTTTTTTCTTTAAAGATGATTTTCATTATAACTATTTTTAAATCATTGTTATGCTCTTATCATGCAACTGGAGAGAACATTAAGTGTCTCCTCCACATGTTTTAGCACTGTGAGCTCTGTGGAAAAATGCTAATATAGAAAAAATAATGTAAAATACAGGAAATGTAGCTTAATAAAGAAGAGCTCTGTTTCCTCTGCAGTTTTTGTAGGTTTGGTTTTACTCAAGACACACATGACACGATGGAGACACGACACAAAGAGAGGAGGGATCTGCAGGTTTAACATAATCTGTTTGAACATTTATCTGTCTTTCTGCTGAGTGCAAAAAGACACAATTAAAGCATAGAGCTTATCAGCCTTTTCACAGCAGATCCACCAAAGAATCAGAGTTAAACTACTTTATCTTTTTGTAGCCCACAAAACTCTTTCCTCTGTCTGAACTTCTGTCTTTGTCTCCATCTAGTTTGTTCAGGTCTGTTTTGTAGGGATGGAACAGAGTTCTGGACAACCCTCAGAGTGGATTTTGCTTCGATAACTTTGGCAGGAATTAGTTCCCAGCTACACAGGCACACAAATAAACCAGAAACCCAACCCTCTGAACTCCTGGATCTGTATCCACCACCAAGAGAATCAGAGAGGGGAAGAAACCTCTCAGTGATGTTGTTGGTGCTGGTTTTAAAGTGCCTGGTTGATCTCCATCTCCAGAATAAACACAAAGGCTTAGTGGGTGTTAATCCTTGTAAATGTGAGATTTATCCCAGCAAAGGTGACCTCTGGAGCCAGGAATTCTGCCCGGAGAGGAGCCTCAAAAACCTGGATTATAAATCCAGGCATCCATCTGCTTTGCTGCCATTTCACTTTGGCCACACAAAAACAGGTTTCAAAACTTTGTGTCCTGGTTCTGGCTCGTGTGAGAAATGGTCCAGTCAATCCCTGGGAGCTGCTCTGTGGTGCAACTGGGAGCTCCTCTGGGTGGAACTGCCATTCCCTGTGATCCATGTTTCCCATCATTTTCCTGAAGTGGCTGCAGCTTCTCTAACACTGACTAAAACCATTTGTTTTCAGTGTTTGGACTTTGCCTTGTGTGTTGATGTTTCTTCAAGTCCCCAGTGACTCTGCATCATTATTTTATTTCTCTGGTCAACAGATAACTTTTCTCAGAGCTTTTGGAAACCAAATGTCAGTAGGTGACACCTTGTGCTGTTCAACAGAGTCCTGTAAAAGTCACTTGTGGTACTTCTTGGAGACCTGCTTACCTCTCCTTCATCATCCATTTTGCTTTTTCTGTGTTATATGTCACTGTCACAATGCAAGAAGTTGTAAATAATTTCTATTCTGATGCTGAGCATTAATCCTTGGTTTAATAACCAGGGGAAGGATGTGCAATTGCTGCCAACCTGCCTTAGGACACCCTGCTCTATTTATTCCTCAGTTTGCTGCAGTCCTGCCCCACTTGTTCTCTGAATTCCATGGGGAATATCGTTTATTAGACTCTTGCCAGACAATCTTCCCCTGAGCTTCAGCTCTGTACCAATTTTACTCTGGAAAACAACAGTTTTCTGGGGGAGAACTGGGAGAAAGGAGCCATTTCTGGCACCCTTCAGCCTTCCAATTTTCTGCTTTTTGGTAAAATTGCTGTTCTAGTGCACAGAATTCCTTCCATCTCATTCACATGCAGTGCTGGCAGCCCTGGCTGCCCAACCTGAGGCTCCTGCCTGTGCTCTCTGTGGCAGAATACTAATGGTCCCCTTTACATCCCAATTAATTAATGCAGAAAAGGTGTTAAAAGGTGTATGCAAAAACTGAGATGTCTGTAGTTTTCAAACTTCCCATGTTCCCTGAGAAAAATCAAATGTTGCTGTGTAAGATGAGAATTTCCTCTGAATAACCTGAGAATCCATTATTTTATCTCGATTTTTCATGTGCTGGGGAAGGGGATTCATGCTTAGAGTGAAAGCAAATTAAAGTCAAATGTGCAAATATTAAAGCTAGTGAAAATTGTAAATTATTTTAAGCCTTTGCACCTGTGTTTCTATTTGAATATCTAAATAATAAGGGCTTAATATCTACTCTGGGCCACAGTCTCAACTCCTCTCTAAGGCCAGACCTCGTCAATCTGTTTTTCTCAAAACAGAGGGGTCTGACCACCCCATTTAGTGCAAATAAACAAGGAAAAGGGAGAAAAGTGCTCAGAAATCTGCTGTGGTGGGATGGGATTCCCTGAATCTTGCCCTGTGTTTGGGCAAACAGAGGGTGATGTGGATGGGCACGAAATTAAAGGAGATTTTGGTGATAATTGGAGCAGGTTCTTTTTCAGGTTCTGCAGTAAAATTTCACACCTGAAATATCAAGTTGGGTATTTTATTCTGCCTTTTATTTTTGTAGACAGCAGTACCACGGAGTTGTTAATTCTGTGTTTCTCTGACTTGCTCAGATCTCTGGAGTGGAACAAGGTGGGCAGGAGGGGGAAAGAGTTTGTTGGGTTGGGTTAAAGCAGCAGGTCTGCCCAGAGCTGGTTTGGAGACACCTTTCCTCTGGTGCCAGTCCCCAAACCTGAGTGTATCCATCTTTTGGTGACTGTCCCTCACAAGTTCTGGCAGTCAAGAGGTAGAAACCCAAATTCCATGGGATTCTTCCATGATCCTTTTAATGTCAGCTTGTCCTACCTGTTGTGAGCCCAGTCCTGCTGTTTAAATACAGTCAGCAGGTTTCTGTATTTGCTTTTCTGGAGGTTATAAACCAACCTCCCAAAAAAAGCACAAATCAAACTAAACAAACAAACAAAACCCCCCTCGTGGCTGAAAAAAATTATTTCATTTGCATTAGGAATCTGAAAGGCAGAAATGATGCTTTGAATCCCAGGATTTACAGGCTGAAACTTGCTGAGGAATTGAAAATGTGTGGGGAAGGATCCATCACCAATAAGATATTCAACCGAGCATCTGTTTCTCTGCTCTCAATCTGGAGCAGGAGTGGAAGGAAAAGGTAATTTTTGCTTATGGAGACACAGGTTGGGGAGTGTTAAATATGAAACTAATAGGGACAATCATGTAAATACCCTTGACCAGGTAAACGACTTAGGATTATAGTTAATAGTAAGGTATTAGGAATTAAAATCTATATATGCTGCATTATAATCATAGTTCCCACAGACAGAGATGGAAAGTGGATTAAAATGAGAAAATATATTCATTTTTCCCATAGGATTTTTGCATCCTTCAAAAATTTGAATCTCATTGCTCAGCCCATTTCAGCCCTGGAAGAAAATGTGGGGTGTAAACTTAAACCCAAATCTGTCTCCATGTAAAAGAAGGAAAGGGAAAAAATAGAAATATCATCAGAAACTGCAGGGACAGGAGAATGGGAAATGGCTTCCCACTGCCAGAGGGCAGGTTAGATGGGATATTGGGAAGGAAAAGATTAGGAATAGATATTAGGAATAAATTCCTCCCTGGGAGGGTGGGCAGGCCCTGGCACAGGTGCCCAGAGAAGCTGTGGCTGCCCCAGCCCTGGGAGTGTCCAAGGCCAGGTTGGATTCCATTGGAGCCACCTGGGCTGGTGGGAGGTGTCTCTGCCCATGGCAGGGGGTGGAGTAGGATGGTCTTTAAGGTCCTTCCAACCCAAACCATTCTTTGTCTTTATGATGTTACTGTTAGAAAATATACAAAAGTGACCTCACAAGTGCTGTTTCTTATGACTCTGTTTCCTTCATTTCAAGCCTGGTGTTGATGCCAGTGGGATTAGATCAGTGGGAGAAGGAATTTCCCAGCTCTTTCTGCAGCTCCCCAGGCCCATTTTTGAGCATCTTTGCCTTTAACAGCCTTGGATCTAATTGAAAATATAAACAGTGGAGTGTCCATGGTACGACCCTCACTGTAATATTGGCTCTTCTTTCAGGTAACCAGTAGATAAAATCCACTTATTAAAAATGTATACATGGGGGGAATTTTATAGCTCTGGCTTTACAGCAGAAAATGTCATTATTTGGGCGTCTCAAAAGCTGTAAAACTGTACCTGAGTTTTTACAACACTGAGAGAGCTCAGATGAACTAAAACACAACCTTTTCCTGCACCCTTCTCTGGATTATGGTTGAAGACATCTTTCATTTGGGATATTATTTTTTAAATTTCAAATGACAAACAGAAAATATTCCTCTCTCCAGCTGTAGATGAATGTAATGAGGAATATAATATTCAGACAGGGATCGTCTGTGCAGAGTCACTCACGAGATGCTTTGGGTAGAAATATCCTCGTGTTTTGACACACTGATTTCTTGTTTTCTGACAGTGCTATAATTTGCTTTAAGAATTGTTTCAGTCGTTTCCCAAATATTTCTCATGCAGCACTGGAAAGAAATAATTGAATTTTGTAAACTTGTACCAACTCCCATTACGATGAAAAAGAGCTCTCTTTATGTAATGCCATCAACTTCCTCCTCAAAGATCAGCTTAATTAAAACTACTCTCTTAAAACAGGCCATCACTTATGATTATTATGAAATTAAATGTAAACTGGCTAATGCAGGTTAGTTTTTGTATAATAAATGATAATTTCTTGTTGGTGTTGGCCCTTGGAACTGTAATAAGAGGTGTTGCAATCAAGGATCAGTCTGGCTTTGTGTTGTAACCCCTAATATATTTTAGGGGTGCACAGCAGCCCACAAGGATAAATCTGGCAAAGGCAACAGCTCAGGGAAAGGCAAATCTCGGCTCAGGAAGGGTTTTATTCTGGCAGATTTGCCCCAAATTGTAGGGGAAACCTATAGGAAGTTTGCTATGGATGGGAAAAGCCTCAAGATCACAAAGATCAACCTTTGACTGAGCACCAACATACCCATTAACCTGATCACCAAGTGCATTTTTAGAATATTCTTTTACACTTTTAGAATCCACTTGCACAAGTGGCTATTTCAGAAAGATATTGACCCATCTGCTTTTCATGGACTCCTTAAAATAACTGTATTTACCCTGTTCTATTTGACTCTTTTTCCAACAATTCCCAGCAGTTTAACACCCCACTCTCTTCCCATAACACAGATATTTGTGGGAATCTTTGCAGGGAGAGTCCTTTCCACTGCCCAAATCTTTATGCATGTTTTGACTGTACAAAGGGTTTTATCAGACTATTAAAAATAAATTATGCAGGCTTGATGCCACACAATCAAATCTCTGCTTGTTAAGCATTTAGTGCCAGTGATCAACCCCCCTAAATGTCAGCGAGGGCAGAGCTTTGCTGTGTTACCTGAATGAAAGAAAAGCTGCTCTGGTGGCTGATGTGCATTTTCATGGGCTGAAGTGCTCTGAACAAAACAATTGGGGAAAATACTCACTCAGAAATTGTGCAGTTGCAACCACGAGGTAAAACCTGTGTAAGGAAAGGTTGGACTTGATGAGCTTGGTGGTCTTTTCCAATCTGAATGATTCTACGAAATAAGAGGAATTTGGGCCTTTTGTAGGAGATTTTCTAATCCGGGGTTGATTCTTGACCCTTCCTTTTGATTTCAACATGGAGCATTGAAACCCAGAGATCCACATCCTTGAAAAGACATTGTAAAAAGTTGGGTCCCAGATTCCCCTGATTTCATATAATTTTACATTTGGAAGAACTTGCAACTTCAGCATGAAAAGTTGAAGAGCCCCTGGATGGGGCTCTGAGCAACCTGGTCTGGTGGAAGTGTCCATGTGGAAGGGTGGAATTGGGTGGTCTCTGAGGTCCCTTCCCACCCAAACCATTCTATCACTCCATGAAAAGGCACAAAGAATTATTACCCACAATTAAACCCAACACATTGATTAACTTATATCAGTGCAACTAATCCCGGACAAGATCTCCCAGCCAACTTCTTCAAGAGAACACAGGATTGATTTGCCAGGATCTCTTTCTACACAGAGATCTGTATATTATTTTTAGTTGTACCCCTCCCCTCAACACCACTTATTTCAACTTGCTCATGGGAATTGTTACACCATTTTTCCTCCTCTTAGTGCATAAACTGTAGTGAAAAAACGAACATCTCCAATTAACTTTCCAGTAACTCATTTTAATTCTGTCTTGTGCTGAGAGAGGGCTGATAACCTAAATCAGCCTGATGGTTATTTCAGCCAGTAAACAGCATAGATTATGTTCTACATATCTCTGTAACAGTTCCTGCCTGATCCTTTAGGCTGTGTAGTCTTCTAATAATTTATTTATTAATGCTACCCTTGTTGAAGCAACAGGGGAACAGAGAATGCCAGAATGGTGGAGTTCCAACCACCTGAGTGATGTCTGTCATGGGATTCCACCAGAATGGCTTTTCCCCTTTCCTGGGCTGAGATGCCAAGTTCTCAGGAGCTGGGAGAGTTCCCAGGATAAATCACCCCACTCTTGAGGCAGCTGCTGTAGGTCCAGCCCTGCAGGTCTGTGGAGGATCCAGCTGTAGGACACCACATGCACAGGGAGCAGTGCTGGATGTGGCATGAGCACTGCAGAGGATCCAGCTGTAGGACACCACATGCACAGGGAGCAGTGCTGGATGTGCCATGAGCACTGCA
>JAWWEV010000024.1:2436757-2464038 GCA_035583235.1 Hafferia zeledoni
ACAAAAAAACCCAATAAAACAAAAAAAACCCACAAAAAAACCAAACCCACCCAAACAAACGAAAAATAGAAATGCACCCAACAAAAAAAACCCAAAAAACCCATAAAACAAAAAAAAAACCACAAAAAACCACAAAAAACCCCAAACCCACCCAAGCAAACAAAAAATAGAAATGCACCCAACAAAAAAAAACCAAAAAACCCATAAAACAAAAAAAAAACCACAAAAAACCACAAAAAACCCAAACCCACCCAAACAAACAAAAAATAGAAATGCACCCAACAAAAAAACACCAAAAAACCCATAAAACAAAAAAAAAAAAACACAAAAAACCACAAAAAAACCAAACCCACCCAAACAAACGAAAAATAGAAATGCACCCAACCAACAACAAAAAAAAAAACACAAAAGAAAAAAAAAAACACAAAAAACCCAAACCCCCCCAAACACCAAACCCAACCAATCCCACCCCCAACAATACCCAAACCAAAACATGCAAACCAACTAAACACAACATTCCACCAACCAGTCAAAAAAAATACCCAAACCAAAGACATTAAAAAAACCCAACCCTAAAACCCCCCAAACAGACCAACCAAAAAAGACCCCCAAATTCATGTTTTTCAACAGTATTTCTGTCAAATAGAACACAGGATTGTGAGTAGCTCAGGTGAGCTCTTCCTGCTGCCACTTCAGTGGAGGCAAAATCTGCTTTATAAATATTGCATTTTTTAAAGAAAGTTTACATTTCTGTAAATAATGTCATTATTTTTATTCTGGAGCGAATCCACAGCGAGAGAGAAGCAGCAGAGCCAGCAGGAGGCCCAGCCAGGAGCAGGTAATAGATGCTTTAACTCAAACAAAACTTCCAGCCTGTGATTCAGGAAATCAAAATAAATAGGATGGCTTATTTCATCTCATGGAGTTTGGGGGAACTGAGTGTTTTGATGGATTTAAAAAAAAAAACAACTATCTATCTTTAATAGCTGAACAAGAGTGAACAGAATAATTCCCTTCCTGCAGCAGGAATTGTTCTTCAGGGAAGGAAGAGAAGGCTTTAAGCAGAGAAAGAAAGTCTTTCTTTGCAGTCGTAGCATTGAATAAAATAGTTGGGTCTTTATTTCTCAGGGCAGAGCAGTGGAAGCAGTGACAGAGCTGAATCCTGGCAGAATTCCAGGGAAATGGGTGCTGGGAGACCTCAGGTTGATGCTGGTGGGACCCACTAGGTCAGGGCTTTGCTGTTGTTGGCTCATTGTTGTAACTCTTCCTCAATCAGCTCATACTGACATGATAATATTTACACAAAATTTCTAATTACTAAAACTTGCAAAGCTCAGAGTGATTTGAAGGAGTGAGAACAAAATTTCTTTTTCTATTTTATTAAAAAAAAATTAAAAAATCAGTCCTCAGAAGTGCCAACAGTCACTCCTGACTGTAGGTCCCTCTTCTGCCAAGCTTTGAGCACCAAAATGGTTCAGTGCATACAAATATTTTTTTTTTCCTGGTGGGTTTGTTTCTACATTAGCTTTGAAGAGCACGTGAAGGCTTTGGTATCACTCCTGAAGGGGCCATTCAAGGAAGGCATGGAATATTTGCTTGAGAGCTCTGCTGTTGGGTTGGAGGGATTTCACACCAGGAAATGCTGGGACTGAGGTAGAGAAGCTCCTGTGGCAGCTTTGGCAATGCCAGAGACAATAATGGAATTGTTTGGGTTGGAAAAGCCCTCTGAGATCAGGTCCAACCATTCCCCCAGCACTGCCAAGGCCAGCACTGCCCCATGTCCCCAGGTGCCACATCCACACAGCTCTAAATCCCTCCAGGAGGATGAGGAGAGGAAATTTGCTCATTATTGGGTGGGTTTGGACACTGTTGGTGTTTTTTGGATCCCTCAGAGAGCTTCAGGTGATGTTGGGGCACAGCAGCTTGAGGTGCTCTCTGGTTGGACCAGTCCCAAAGTTCCTTCACAAGATCCTTGACCCTGAGCTGTGTTTACCCTCTGCACTGTATTTATCCTCAGATACACCATCACTTTTTTATAACATACCAATATTCACTAATTTAAAGACCCACTTGAGAATGCTCATTAGCCTTTTAGTCCAGGAGGGACTACCCTGGTATCAAGTGTTGCAAGTTGTCATTCTCCTCATGCTGAAAGTGCTTCTGAGACTGGAACCTGAGCACAACTTGGCTTAAAAGATGGGGGGTTTATAGTTTCAGTAAATGAAAAATAATAACCACACTAATTAGCAATTCCTTGTAGCACTTCACTAGAAGAAATGACATTGAATCTGAAAGCTTCCTGGTATTTAAATATATTTCCTGCCAGAGCCCTGGCAGTGTTTGAAAGGTCTTGGGTGCTTTGAATTGCTGATTGGTGTGACAGCTTGACAGTGATTTGTAAACCGAAGGTGTTGGCACAGCTTGCTCTGCTGGCGGAGCAGGTACAAAGTTCAGGCTCCAGCCCTGGCACTGCTTGAACACAGAGATGAAAAATTGCTCTGATAAACATTTGCACTGTGGGAGAATTGAAAAAAAAAACAACCAACCAGCCAGAGCTCATCCCCAAATGATTCAGACCAATGGAAAGGCTCCTATTGATTCTGGTGGCCTTTGAATCAATCACCTTTTTTCTCCTGTGTCCCATTTTATGGGCTGTGCTTGGGGTTTGTCAGAGCAGAGCCCAGAGGTAAAACACTGTGAGTCTACACCAAAAGGAGGGGTTTCACCAGCAGC
This sequence comes from Hafferia zeledoni, assembly GCA_035583235.1. Lineage (NCBI taxonomy): Eukaryota > Metazoa > Chordata > Aves > Passeriformes > Thamnophilidae > Hafferia > Hafferia zeledoni. The sequence goes on from JAWWEV010000024.1 coordinate 2,439,491, forward strand.
AAGGAGGGAAACAAGGCTTAAAAACTGAAGCAGATAGAGTGATTTATAGTCTGTAATCACATAAATTGAGCTCATCAGCAGACTTGAATGTCCTTTTCTCTCTCTCTCAATTTCCTTCTGAACACAAATTTTCTCTTCATACCAAAATCTGACAACAATTTATTCCTATTTTACTGAGGTTTCACACACCTGAAGCACAATTCTAGCTGGGGCAGGACAACTCCTCCTATACATCTCTGTAATTTTAAAGGAAAGGATCTCATTTTCAAAGCTGGTTGGTTTCATGATCTTCTGCTGGGATCTCCACAAGCCTAGAAACAATTAAGTGGGGCAGCTGAGCATGAAGCACCACACCTGCACACTTTGTTAGCCATGAAAATTTACAGTGGGTTCCACTGCAGGTCTGTATTTTACACATTAAACCCAGCCCCTAGGACGGTATGAAACCATAAATTTTCATGGCTTGCAAACTTGGCAGGTGTGGTGCTCAATGCCCAATTGCACTGGTTAATTATTGGAGAGCTTTTTAGCACCCTTGGAGGACACTTGGAAGCTGCACATGTGGGCAGTAAAAGCTCTGCCCAGCCCTTGCCCAGGAAAAAGGCTCTGAGGTGTAAATATTTCAATTAAAATCGTGGGTGGTTTTTATAGTGCTCTATTTTTAGCTGAACTCTGGAAGCGTTGGCAAAGTGGTGGTGGTGGTGTCAGGAAATCTTTTCTAAAGAGGGAGAGTGACCAAGCACTGGAATTAAGAGGTGTTAAGAGCCACTCCATAACCTAAGCCATCTCCTGACTCGTGGAGAGGTGGCAGAACCATCCTCAGCAGCTTTTCTGAAGTGATTTCTCAGATCCTCCTCCCTGTCCCAGGGGTGTCCTCACCCCGAGAGCTCCCCAGCAATGCCTGCTGAGCTGGGAAATGCTCATGGAAGGTGCTCCCCAAATCCCCAACCTCTGAGCTACCCGTTCTCCAGAGGTCAACACAGTCCTAAGATTGGCTCATGATCAACAGAATATCCTGGGGAAAACACAGGAAAATGGATTAAATCACCTGTTGAGGTCCCTTCTCATTCATCTCTGACACTGTGTCACAGATAAAGGCACAAAACATACATTTTTAGTGTATAAAGCACCTGACACAGTAAAATCCTGACTCATATTTGCTGCAAATGCCCAAGTCTCAGTAAGTTCATACAGAACTCCATAACTTTTTTTTCCCCTCTCCATTTTTGAAGATAATAAAGTTTAAGCATAATTTGTTCTCTTTTGGCAGCCTGGGAAGCAGAAGCAAAAGGAAAATCCATATGTGTTCCCTCAGCACTAGCTGCAACATTTCAATTTCTGTCAATCATGTCCAATTCGATGTGATTTACCCACCAGAAACCACTCGGTGGTGCAAGTAAAAATAGAATCAGTGTCCTAAATCCCAGCCCCATGTCCAGCCCTAATTTATTCAGCCTCAATAAGAGGGATGCTGAGTGTTTGAGAACGTGGCAAAGTCTGGGTTGCAGCTTCAAAATCCTGGATTTTATGGTGAATGAAGTGGAGAAGGTCATGGAAATGGGCCATGTGGAGAAGACTTTCTATGGAGTGTCTGCCACACTCCTCAGCTCTTCATTAGGCTAATGGGCAGCAATATTAATGAGGGAGCCAAGGTGTAATGTTCTTGCAAGAATGCTGACAGGAGGGAGCCCAATTTTGAGCAGGGCTTGCTTGCTTTAGCATTATCTCTCTTGCTGTTAAACATGCTCTACATTTTCTGGGCAAATATCATTTGGAATTAATTGAATGGAAAGGAGGGTGTTCAGAAAACACATCTGCAGGCTTGGTGGAGTATGACTTTTTAATCAAACTGAGTGATTGTAAACATAAATTAGGGCTTGTTCTTCCTGCTGACTCAGAAAGGGAGAAATGAGAAAGCTTTGAGGTTCAAAATCTTTTCCTCCTGAGTTTGCAGTTTCAAACCTTGGGGATGCTTTGCTGGTCTGGTTGAACCATTAGGTAATAATTATTACTGGAATATTACTTGAAGTGCAGACTCTCTGTATATATACTGATTTTTAAATATATTTTTGAAGTTTTTCCCATTATTCTTCACATTCCCAACATGTCTTATGGCAAAACTCTTCTTGTCCTTCTATCTCCTCCCTCTGGGAGAACAACATTTCAAGGTGTCCTTAAACATTTCAAAGTGTCCTTGACAACAGTTTCTGATACATTTTCTTCCTAAGGAGTGACCTTAAACTTTGGGACAACAGGGAGCAAAAATAACAAGTGGATAGTTTTTCCATGCAGGTTTTATGGTAAATGAATAAAGCTTTGGAGTCTTGTAGGTCTTCAGCCTCTGTGGAGTTGGAGGGAAAGAGAACATGATGTGGATGTTCTGGGGATCCAATAGTCTAATTAGGTCTGAGCTGTAAAGCTGAAGGATCTCATTTAATATCTGCTGGATGGTCTGACTAGGGCTTGGTCTGAAGTTTGATGGGAGCAGAGGGAAATCTGAGTAGAAATGCCTTTAAGGAAGGAAGAAACAGCATCCCAGGCATATTCCAGGATTTTATACTAAAGTGCAATTCCTTTTATTTGTGGAGTAGTAGTTATATAAAAAGGAATTAAAAGATCTTAAATGTGCCACTGCTACATTCATAGGACACTGTAAAGCTCTTTTAAAGGTGCTTAAACCCCTCCAGCCTGCAAGATAGAGAAGGAATGAGCACAATGCTAGTGGATAAAAATAACAGGCAAATCAAACCTGCTCTTTGGGCAGTTCTGCAGTGCTTGCTCTGCTGGGCTCTGCTGCTGTGGCCTGAGTGGCTCTGCATGTGCTCCACACTGAAATGTTCCTTCAAAGGGACCAACAGCACTATTTGATTTAATGGAAAGCCATTTTCCTGAAGGTTCAGCAGTCCACTCACTCCCCATTTTGGTTGGAACGTCTGTCTGAAGTTTAAGGGGTTCTTTAAACGTGTAGTTTAGCAACAATTATTTCCAAACATGCCAAGTGTAGTGGAACAAAGATGAATACCTTTAAAGAAGAGCAGAAACTGCCACTGCCCTTTGCCTTTCAGCCTCCCACCTTGGCGATTCTCTCTTGTAAAACCATTGTATCACCAGCTGGCAAATCCCTAAAGATCAGCCTCAGTCCTTTCTGTCTCACAGATTGAGCCCAGGTCACCTTCCAGAAGCCTCTGGTGGGTGGTGTTTCAAACACAAAGGGCCTTGCTCTTTGTCTGGTTCTCCTCCAGCCACAAGGGTATCTCTCCAATCTTCTGGACAACCATTAAGGGGAAGGATTGTCTCTCTCTTTGTGTCTGGCTGATGAGTGTCATGGCAGAGAGAGACAAAGCAGCAGAATATGCTGTTTGCTAACAAGTCAAAACACTTCACTTTGTCTTCAACAAAATCAATGTCTTCTCTTGGGTCCTGTTCCTGATAAGAGAATACAAATGGGAGGGGAACTCATGCAGTGCCTTCCAGAGAAGCCTTTGGCAGATCCAGTTTGTGCACTTTGAAGCCAAAAGCTGCTGTTACCCTTTGGAAGGACAGGGCAGTTTGCCTGGTTTAGGGGGTAAATATTGTAGGTCATTAACACAACCCCATTTACCCCTAATTCTCCTCCTGCCCCTTCTCTCTGCCCCACTGAGGGACACCCTCACATATTGAGGTGTGGAAAATGAGCATGGAAAAGCTCTAGTTTAACCTTTCCAAAAGAAATACCTCTGTCTTTGCTAATTAATGTGTTGGAATCTCTGGGTAAATGCTGTTATTTGACCCTCCAGGACAGGAACTAAATTCCTATTACCTCTAACAAGAGCTGCAAGGCCAAAAGCCACATCTAAAGGGAAGGTGGTATTTTTAACTCCTTTTTCCCCCCTTCATTTTAGTGGAGATGAACATAAAAGTCAATGAAGGGAGGATCTGCCCATGACAGAGTTTGGTGTTAGAGGGACAGAGGAAAGAGCTGAGAGTATGGACTGACTGACTGACTGAGGGCTCAGGGGTGAAACACAACCTAAAAATGCTGAAGAACTTGAGAATCTTGGGGGTGAAGGCAGCACAAAAACTTCCTTAAAAAAACAAACAAAAAAACCAAAAAAAAAACCCCAAAGCAAAACAAAACAAAAAAACAAAAACCACAAAAAAAACCCCAAAAAACAAAAAAACCCCAAAAACAAACAAACAAACAAACAAACAAAAAAAAACAACAAGAGAAAGGATTTGCCATTGTCCTGCATTAAAGTGAACAGGAATTGAACTGGAGTAGTTTAGGAGCAAGTGGAGCAAATCAGGTTCCAGAGACAGATTCATCAGGTTTGGTTTAAAAACACAAGCATGTGGAAATTGAACTGTTAGTACAGAAACAATCAAACCCTTCCTTCCTGCTCTCATTATTCCCAATAAATAATTCAGATTGTTTCAGATGGTGAGTTTACTTTCAACAAGTCACAGCTCTCACCAGTTTGGGTTTGCCTTGGATAGGGGAGACCATAAATTATCCTCTGCCCTGTTCAAGTCACACACAACTCATCAGACACATCATCATGTAGGACAGGAGTTCTCCTGCACTGAAATCATGTTAATTACGAGGATTCCATTTATTATTCATGTGCAAATAGGTAGTTCTGCTGTAAAACTGGAATTAATGGACTGTACATTGTGACAGGTTATGAACATCAGCTTTTGTGTTCCTTAATGAGCCACGTGTTGTTTCTTTTGGGGCTGAGAGAGCTTAGGCTGTGTTTGTACTACACTCTCTTTCTTGCCATAAATCAGAGCTAGAAGGTCAAAATGAAAGATTTAGGGACAGAACTCATTCTTTTTTGGAGACCATCTTTCAAAGTCAGGAATTTCTCTCGCTCCTACAGTGACTGAAGCAGACACGAGTAAGGAAAAAATGCATTATAATTTAATTTATTTTATAAAAGGCAATAATTTGATTATTGATATTGCATGAAAATCCTATGCAAATTCACTGTGAAAATACCAAGCTGATATATAAGGCTGGGTTAAGAGCAATGAAAGCCAATTCTCACTTATCAGGATTAATATTATCTTCTTTTTCCCCCCTTCCCTATGTTGAAAAAAAAGGAAATTAGACCATGTCAGGATGTATTTTTGTCTCACTTGGGTTCCTTCATAAAATCCCATTAGGCCTTATCAGCATCTTCACATGCCTAATAACTCAAGAAATTTGCTCTGGGTGGTTTGTCCAATGAAACTCAGCTCATCCCTGGCAGTAGCAGGAGATAAATCCAAGGAAAGTTTCCCTCTTTCCTTACAAAACAACATCCATGAGTTTGGGATAGTTCTTAAAGAAGGAGAAATCCTTCCCTGTGAGGTTGGGAGATAATTCCATGGGTGGAATATTCCCATCCTTGGAAGTGTCCCAGGCCAGGTTGGACAGGGCTTGGAGCAACCTGGGCTGGTGGGAGGTGGCCCTGCCCATGGCAGGGGTGGAATGAGATGATCTTTAAGGTCCCTTCCAATCCAAACCATGCCAGGATTCCATGTGCTGGTTTAGGTGGGATAATAGGGATAAATTCTTCCCTGTCAGGGCGGTGAGGTCCTGGCACAAGTTATTCCATGGCTGCCCCATCCCTGGAAGTGTCCAAGACCAAGCTGGAACAACCTGACCTAGTGGAAAGTGGCCCTGCCCATGGCAGGAGGTGGAACAAGATGACCTTGAAGGTCCCTCCCAACCCAAACCATGCTGTGATTCCATGATTGTAAGAACACAGCCAAAGTCAAGGGTAAAGCCCCACCAAAACCAAATCTGTGAACATAAAATTCCCCCCGAAAGAAAAACAGAACACATTTATTAGTAGTAAAATTGAAAAGAACACAAACTTGCTGAATCAGTGATGAACCAGGATGCTGGTTCTACCCTGGACCTCCTGCTGTGGTCACCAAACTCTGCCAGTGGTGAACATTGAACACTGTGAGCAACTGAAATCATCTTGGGCAAGAAAACCAGCCTTGGTGAAAGGAAAAGCACAAAGTCATTATGAGTTTCAAACTCCTGGTCAATCAATCTCTTCCCTGCTGCTTGACCTGATGCCAAGTTCCCCCATAATGGAATTAAACTTGGACTGGAACAAACCTTCAGGAAGTGCTTGCCAAAAAATGGAAGGAAATTTTCCACTGTTTAAATGTCCTACAAAGAGAAGCAACAGGGAACAAAGTGGGGTTCTCACCTTCCCCAAACTGTGTGTTCAGCTGTGCTGAATGTTGAAGCTTCTCAGGGATATCCTGAATGGGAATTGTAGTTTCAGACACTGAGAAAGTGACAACTCAGAGAAACAGAATTGGTGCAGAATTGAATTTCCTACTTTCCCATATTCCTGGCTCCTATTTCAGAGGTTTCAGACCCAATTCCATCTCTTGGGCTCCCACACTGGTCCTGTGTAATGGACCTGAAGATCAATATGAAATTCTGACTTGGGAAAAGTTTGGATCTGGAGAATGATAAGATTTTATTTCCTCTTCTGAAAATGCTTCTGCTGGAAAGAAGGGTTTTGTTTTAGGTCTGTGGTGAGACTGTTTCTACCAGCAGAATTCTTCTGTTCTGCCCCAATATTAAGAATCACTCACAAACCCACTTTCAGTATATTTTTTGTAGCATTTCTGTCAGGGTTTTACCTTTACTGAGAGCCTGCAGAAGGGAATGAACACCCTTGGCTGTTTATACAAGTGTGTTTCTTATGATAAAACCCTGAGAGAATGTTTTCCTTCCAAATTAGATTTGTATCTTAAATCAAATTTGGACTAAATGAAAATTGCAGAGAAACTGTGGTGGTGGCAAAAATATTTGTAAAATTTAAAAAAAAAAAAAAAAAAGAAAACACAAACCTGTTCATTTTAATTCTTTGAGTGACTACTTCAAAGGAGAACTGAAAAATTTATTTGGGCTATGAAGGTTGAAAAATACCTCCAAGATCATCAAGTCCAAGCTTTTGAAGCTGGAGCCCCTTTGGAATTCCTGCCTTTGCCTTCCTGTGCCTCCATTCCCAGTGGAGCTCATGGCTGGTTACCCTGAGCCTCCCTCAGTCGCTGCACTTGGAAGATTTGAATCTCACAATGTCTTCTCTGTATGTTGAAACATGGGAAGAACAACCTAAAAGCAAGAGACACTTGGACTCAAGTCCTTCTTCTGTGCCTTTATTTGTGGAATAATCACAAATAATAATCACAGCCTTCCATAAAAATTTGAGGTTGCTTTTTCTCATTGTCATCTTTTACACAGAACTGGGGGAGGGAAATCAAACCCTATACCTGCCTTTTGGCTTTAGACATCAAACAGGCTCTTCCATTGCAGAAATGATCTGGGGTAAGGACTGGATGTCTTAATGGCTGGGAGAGGGAGTAGCAACAACAAATCATTGATTTTAACATATTCAGGTCGTTCTCAGGGCTGAAACGCTCTTATTGTGGGGGGTTTTTACCAACATATGGAATATTTACAAACAGCCATGGTACAGACTAGAAAGCAAAATAAACCTGTATGAATTGCTTTCTGTTTGAAACACACTCTGATCTTGCATTGCTGCAGCCACCAGAGAGGAAATCATTCATAAATCCAAGAGCAAACAGCAGAGTCACTGCTTGGGACTTCAGGCTGATGACAATGTGCATCCCACAGCTCTGTGCTTAAAGGTCTCCCACATTTACAGAATTTGTGAGTTAATCCACTGAAATCTGGTCCTTTCAAAGATGGTTGTAGTTACAACTGGAGTTGCTCAATTCCCTGGGACTTTTCTTTGGCAAGGAACTACCAATCCTGAAAAAGCAACAAACTCTTTCACTGCTGGGCTGGTTTTCCAGGGCTACTTTGCTTTCTTGGAGAAAACAAAACAAAACAAAACAAAACAAAACAAAACAAAACAAAACAAAACAAAACAAAACAAAACAAAACAAAACAAAAACCAACAAAGCAAAACCACCCCCCTGCTCTGCTTGGGAGCTGAAAGCTCTTTATTCCTCCAGTTTCTGGGCATGGAAGAGACCTGTGCATGGAGATTGCTTGGGGGTGGTGGGGTATGAAAATCCCTTCTGTCAAACGCCCCTCCTGTGCATTTATAGAAAGAAATCAATCATGAGAGAAATGCAGCAAAAAACTTTGGTGCAAAAGAGTTGAGAGTGACAGATGGTCTGAGCCTGGAACATACGGATTTTGTCAGACAACAGGAAAAAAATACAGAAGATCGTGTTGTGGAAAAGTAGGTGTAACCTCTGTGTGTGTACCCTGAGAGGGAAAGAAGGCGGTGGAGTGTTTCAAAACTTATCATTTTTTATCTTTGACAATGATTTAGAGAAAAGTGGAGGAGAAAATAGTTGGTCCTCCACCTTTCTAACCTCCCAAGAAACGCTGGCGCCAGGAAAAACAGATGGCACTCAGGTCTCCTCTGCAGTGATGGTTATTCCACTCCTGCCAGAGCTCCGTGGTGGGCAAAATGTATGGTGGGAGCCACTCTCAGGAAACAAGTCATTAATTAATAACATCTCAGTGCTCAGGGGTCAGGCAGGGGAGAGCAGTGAGGCAGCTGCCTGCAAGGAACCTGCTTGGCCAGGCAGGAGAAGGGGCACAGGGAGGGATCCTCTCCCCACCTCCTCTTCATCCATCATCACAAGGAATCAAACCTAAAAGTATTTGTCATCCTCAGGGCATGGAGCTGCTGGAGGTTCAGAGTATAAAGAGAACATCAGTGAAACAACAAAACAATCTGTCAAGTCAAAAAGAAAAAAAAAAGGTGGAAAAAGCAGATAGAATAACAGAAAAATTCTAATTAAACCCTTAACTGTAATTAAATTCAGTGTGATGAGACAAACAGCACTTGCAGAGTGATTTTTGCTGTGGATGCACTTGCTGTATCACGTGGCTGTGGTTTGAATTCCTGGTGCTCCTTGGGGAGTCTGAAGCAGGAGGTACCCCAGCAGCACAAACAGCACCTTCATTTCCCTCCCAGAGATTTAGTGGGTGCAGCTCTACAGGTGGTTTGGACTCAGGGCTTGCCCTTAACCAAATCAGAGACATTTGTCATCATCCTCCTCCCTCTTACATTGCCACCCCTCAGTAGAGGCAGGGAACAGCAGGCTTGGCTGCAAATCAGGAATTTACTAATAACAGCATAATTAAAAGGAGAATTCCTTGTGGATCAGTTTAAAGCTACCTTTGGCAGTGACTGTTCCTAATTAAACTCAACAAGTCTATTGCATTTTATGGCTTTAAACTGACAGAGTGTAGGTTGAGATGGGATATTGGGAAGGAATCCTTCCCTGGAGAGTGGGCAGGCCCTGGCACAGGTTGGGTAGAGCAGCTGTGGCTGCCCCAGCCCTGGGAGTGTCCAAGGCCAGGTGGGACAGGGCTTGGAGCAAGTGGAAGGTGTCCCTGCTCATGGCAGAGGGTGGAACAAAATGATCCTGAATGTTCCTTCCAACTCAAACCACTCCATCATTCTGTGAACTCCACAGTGGCTAGGACAGGCAGAATGAGGTTAGAAGAACATTTGTTTATTAAGGGAACAATTTCATGAGCCTGCAGAAATTAATTTCCCTTCATTTCATTCAGCCTTAACCAGAAATTCAAACAACAGCGAACACTCAAGAAATATCAGCTTGTTAGAGCGAACAGATGGCAGTTCAGTGAAGATTGGTGTGAAGAAGATCACCAGTCCTTTTGTTTACAACACATCCATGTCCTGTTTTGTTTTAATTATAGTGTTGTTTTTCCACCCGGGCTATTCACTCACCAAAACAACAAAAACAAACCCCTCCGCCACCGTGTTTATGTCAGCAAAGCTAATAAGCAATTCTCAAGCTGGAACCGGGCAAGCAAAGGCTCATGAATATGGAGAACTTTCTGATAGATGTGGTGTCTGCCTGTGTTGTTGGGATCCATCGTGATGTCCCCTGTGAAGTCAGAGGAAGCAAGACAGAAAATCAGCTTCACCAGCCGCCTGGCCACGGGCTCCTGCTTTGGTGCTACGCTTTGTTAAATCCATTTAAGAGTCTTCTGTTCAGGAGACTGAAATGTATAGGGGAGGTAAAAGGAAACGCTTCCCCCTTTGTCGGAGGTTGGGGGTTTAAGAGAGGATTTAACCGCTTTCTAACTCTTTTATTGTCTCCGATACTTTGCTCTGTAAATGGCAACGTTTAATTACAGGTAACAAACACAGAAGCCGCTAATAGGATTATCGCCAGCAGCTTTGGGTGCCTTGGCTGTCTGGGAGAACAGGGAAAGGGGCACTCTGTGGATGCAGCCTGGGCAGGGGGTCACGGACCTGGGAAACTCAGCACGGGAGGGGCTGAGGGCTCAGTGTTTGGAAAGAAAAAACTATTCAACTATTTATTCAGCTCGTTTGTACGAATGTTCTGCTGCTTCCCATGGCTGCGACACCCTCTAGTGACACTCACTCTGTGACTCTGAGCCAGAGCTGGGGACACGGGGCTCTGTGCCACCTGCAGCTGCCCAGTGCCACCAGCACCAGGGCTGAGCAGGGTTCCACATCTGAAAAATCAACCTAAAATACCATCAACACGCTAAAACCTGAGCAAATTTGGGACTAAATCAGGTGAAACCCGCAGCTTTCCAGAACTTTAGTTTTCTATTCTTTTTTTCTCAGTGCTCAGTTCAGAAAAATCATATCAATCTCCTACTTCATTCCTAACTTTTTCTCAGTGTTTGATACCAAACCCCTGAGCTGTTGCAGACTAGAAATACCCACATCCTAATTGAGCTGCACCTCAGCTGTCACTGCTAATGCTCTTCAGTCAGTCAGTATTAAGCAAGGTTTAACAACCTTCTCTGCCATAAAAAAGCCAAAGCAAATGACTGGTTATGTTTGACTTCAATCAACATCCGCACTGGAACAAAACCGGGAAGTCGCCACGTTCTCCCGATGATGAATTTCTGGTGGTATTTTATGTATTACCTCTATTAAAATAATTTAATGCTTCAGAGGAGCCCCGGGAGCGTGCAGAGTTTCACAACTCGTTACTGTCAGCATTACTGTCACCACTATATACAAGGCCCCGTGTGCCTGCCCCGTATTTCACTCTGGGCTTCTTCTTCTCTCGGTGAATGTGAGCGACAGAGCTCATAAAATTAACAGCTAATTACCCTAATCTGGGGCTCCAGACCTCGTGGAGGTTGTAATCTAAGTCCAAGTGCGAAACTACTTGGTTTTCATCACCTTTCTGGCTGCTTTGCAGTGGTTTGGGGGTAGTAGAAGTGCTTAGCTTGTTGAGGGAAGGTGGTGGGTGTGGAGATTCATGTTATTCCCTTCTGCAGTTCAGAAATCGAGGCACAGAGTTTGACATCGATGTCAAAAACCCACTCCAGTTCCGATTGATAGTGGGGAAGGTCCATGAAATGATTATTTTGAAGCATTTAGCATTTCCCAGGGCTGTGGGAATAATTTCCCTCTGCTTCAGTTGCTCTGCTCTTCTGAAATACGACCTGAGACACCGAGCTGGGAACACGGAGAGCACAGAGCATGTTCTCACAGCCCATCCTTCAAAACTTGGGTTCAGTGATTGACTTGTCATCACACAGTTAATCTGAGTTCTTCCAGCTGTCTTCCTTCCAGAGACAAACTTCCTCCTCCTAAAATCCCTGCCTGTCCTCTTCCTTTCTGCCAGCTCCATGCAGGAATCAGTGGAGTGCTCCAGACACTCTCTGCCTTCACCAGCAGAGGAGCTTTGCAATTCCTTTACACACGTTCTTGAAGACTTGGAGGAAAAGAAGGAGAAGAGAATGTTGTTACAGATGTTTTTTATATTGTGTCCATCACAGATGGACTGAGAGCCCCAAATCTGTCTTTTCTCTCTTCTGCTTGAAGCCTCCTCTGTGTTACCCTTTCAGTAACACCATGTCTGGCCTCTGTGGTGTGATGGAAGTTCTCAGATTTTTAGGAGAAAAATCAAGATGAAAAAAGACATGATGCAAACCCAGTTACTACTTCTGTCTTCCCATCCTCAAGTCTTCTGTTCTGTGGCTGGAGCCATCATAGGAGCATTTCAGTTTTTTCACATGATCAAATGTAAGTTTAAAAGAAACATTAAGTTTTAGAACAAATCTTCAGTGCATAAATGGGACAGAGGGACAGATGGACACAACTGGATTTTAGACCATTAGATATCACTAAATTTGAGAAGTTATCAGCCTTTTAGCACTACACTTGTATTTTATTTGTCTTACATAAGAAGCTGGAATTCTCTGTCTTTTTCTGCTTTTTTGTTTGTTTGTTTTGTTTGTTTCTTTATTTTTGTTTGGGGTTTTTTTTTGTTTGGTTTGGTTTGGTTTTTGTTCTTGATCTTACTATGACATTTACTAAGCCATGTCTGGTTTTAATACTGTTCTCCTCCATCCTGAAAACACCAGTAAATACTCAGGGCTCGTTTTCTGCTGTACCTGGTGGAAGCCACTTGATTCCTTATAACCGCTGTGCAACCTCTTCTGATTCACAGGTAAAGACCAGATTTTTCTGTCGTCTTTGGGTTTGGTCAATCACAAGCTTTCTGTCTCTGACAGAGATTTAAACTACTTCATGGTACATTGGAGCAGCTGGAGGGGAAAAGTGCTGGTTTTCCTCTATCCCTCTGAACTACGAGGTGTTTAGGGTGTGGTGAACTGATGAAGCTGAAGGCAAAGACTTCCTTTGCTCACAATTTGTGCTGTCTTCAAGATGAACTCACTTGTAGGTTACTCCAAGATACAAGACCTGGATCATTCACAAAACTCACTTGTGGTCCATGTGGTTTTTAGTCTTTTAGGGGGAAAATACAGCAAATTGCTCTTCATGTGGCAATAGCCCTTAAAATTCTCTTCAAATTGTGAAAAAAAAAAAAGGTTTGGCCGTAAATATTGGTGACATAAACCCAGATTTTTCTGTCAGTGACTTTCAGTGGAGAAGGGGAATGCACAACTTATTTCTGGAGGATAAGTGGCCCTCAGGGGAACCAACAGAAAACATTCCTCATCAAAGGAGCTGTTTTTCCTTGCAGCTCTGCCAGCTCCACAGTTCTGTCATCCCCTTGGCACTTCCCACAGGGAAAGCTGAAGGGTCATTTCAGGTTTTGTCCCCTTGGCTCTCCAAGCCTTTCCAGCCTGCTGTTGTTTGCAGTGTCAGATGGAGGAAACTGGAGCTTTGGTGAACTTCTCTCATTAAAGTGCTGGTTTTAGTCAAAGGCAATGAACACTTGACCTGCTTTATCCTCTCAGTTCCTCACTTTACTCTCCTGCTTTGGAGTGTTTGTGTGAAGCCATCACATGAGGCTTGATGAGAGCAAACCAACCTAGGAGAGCTCTATCAAAACCTCCAGTAACTCCTATTAAAAGGTTGCTCAGCTCCATTTCTCCATAACAACTCACATCACAGTCTGAGCTGCTGCTGTTCCACATCGATTTTTTCCTCCAAATGTGAAAATTGTGATTTCTCCTTGCCCATCTGCCTTTATAGAGCTTCACATTCCTGTCTCTGATCCTGTATCATGGTGGCAGCTAAGACTTAATAAACTGCTTGGTTAAGCAGACACAATAAGGAACTTCAGGTTTTGTAGCCAGGCACTCAACATGCCTCCAAAAACCCAGATCAGACTGGCCTTTGAAATTGCACTGAGGTTTTGCTGCTCTCCTGTGACCACTTCAGCTGTTGGAGACAGGAGAAATGCTCTTCTAAATGAACCAAAGGAGGCAAATGTCATTGTGTTTGATGACATGGCCCCGTTTCCATCTCAGCTGCCTAAAATTCCTGCATGAAGCATAAATGAGCAGATAAATAAGATCAAACATTCAATATTTTTTAAAGCTTTAATTGAAAAAAGAAGCAAATGGATGGTTGGTTGGCAGTGTGAGATGATGGCTGGAGGACTCAGGGGGATTTTTGATGCTTGACATTTGCATAAAAGCACATGCACAGTTGGTTGGGCTGAGCCATGGAACTACAGCAGAACTGCTGAAGACACCAGTGCTCTTGGTGGAGGTGAAACCATCCTGTTTGACCTGCTACAGACTGTAGGGAATTGACCCAGACCTTGGGAGGATGGATTAGAAAATCCTAAAATAGGTATGGGAGGGCACAGGTTGGTGCTGCTGTACTGATGCCTCTCCATTGGCTGAATGATGTCACTCAAGCAGAATGAATCAGGCCTAAAAATATTAGTGGCTTGAAAGGTGATGTGTTAAAATAGAGTTAAAAGTTCATTACTAAGCCAGAAAAATGCCCTCATGGCCCAGAAACCCCCTGGGCTGATCCCCCAGACTGGGCAGCAGGGCAAGGATTCTGCCCCTCTGCCCCCTGAGGTGAGACCCCACCTGCAGAGCTGCTCCAGCCCTGGGGACAGCACAGCAAGGACATGGAGCTGCTGGAGAGGGTTCAGAGGAGGCACCAGGATGGTCAGAGGATGGAGCAGCTCTGCTGGGAGGGAAGGCTGGGAGAGGTGGGATTGTTCAGCCTGGAGAAGAGAAGCTTTGGGGTGACCTCATTGTAACCTTCTAGTGCCTGAAGGAGCCAACATGGAAGATGGAGAGAGACTATTTACAAGGGCCTGGAATGACAGGATAAGGGGGAATGGCTTCAATATGACAGAGCAGAAATTTAGTTTAGGTATTAGGAAGAAATCCTTCCCTGTGGGGGTGGGCAGGCCCTGGAACAGGTTGGGTAGAGAAGCTGTGGCTGCCCCATCCCTGGAAGTGTCCAAGGCCAGGTTGGACAGGGCTTGGAGCAACCTGGGCTGGTGGAAGGTGTCCCTGCCTATGGCAGGGGTTGAATTGAAATGGTCTTTAATATCCCTTCCAACCCACACCATTCTGATTCTAATGGTCATCCTTCTTTTCAGGGACTAAGTGTTGACTCCTCAGCAGCATCTCCTGCCCCCCCAAGGCTCCCTGTGCCAATGGGCAGTGACTCCTCTGGCAGCCCTGGGGAGCCTGTGACACAAATGCAAACATTTCAGTCATTCCTGGTGTGGAAATACAAATCAGGTCTCACCCTTTTCCCCCAGTGCAGCTACACAAGGCAGAGTTCATCCAACTTCATATTTGATTTTTTTTTCCCCCCCCCAGTAGCTCTGATTTATTTATCATAATTCTAGAGCCTCAGATTATTTAGAAGTGATTTGTGACGTGCTGTCATCTGGGTTCAAAGAATGCCTGACCTCTAGAAGTACCTGTCTTGGAATGCCTGGTTGAAGGTGTTGACCCATATATGTTATCAAAAGGGTGTCTGGAATTGGTAGGTTACAGGGGGAAAGCCTCAGGCATACAAATTATAAGAACAGGGGCCTGAAAATAACAGAGGAAATACTTTATTTGTGACAGGTCACTCTTCTGGAAAAAAAACAAAAAACAACAAACCAAAGGAGTTTTGAAGTTGGTTATTGGTTGGAAATACAGTTATTCCAAGAAAGGAAGAATTAATGGACAGAGCAGGGGTTGTGTCAGCAAGGGTACATTGCAATTTAAACATTATGGTACATTAATCACTGGGGGTTTAAAGGCAGGAGGTTGTTGCACTGACAAGTAACATGGGTTGGGAAGGCATTTAAATAATCCACTGAAATACAGAGAAATTTGTGCAAGGTAATAACTGGAGGTATTTAAAGTAGCAGCAGTTACCTTTTGGAGGTGACTGGGGAATATGAATATCTATTTTTAAATTTTATTAACACTTGCAGGGAATCTCAAACTTCTGTTTGTGTTAAGTAGGCAAGATCCTGGGTTACCAGAGGTAAAGAATTCTTCCCAAGACATTGCAGCTTGACAGTACTTGCTTTTTAACATCCTTTCCTTGTGTGTGTTTGGGAAATACAGTTTTGGCACTGAGTGAAGGTTTTACTTGGGGACTGAAGTGAGTTTGGTGGTAACTGGGGCACACAGAGTGTCTGCAGATGGGCACTGCAGCAAAGCTGCTCCTCAGGGCAGCAGAGCCTGCCCAGGGCAGCAGGGATGGAATCATGGAATCTGGGCTTGCATCCCTGTGGGACCATCCTGCCAATTGAAACCAACTGTCTGGGCTGATGCCTGAGCTGTTAATATTGGCAGAGCAGGTGCTTTGTCTAATAGGTTTCTTAATTCAATTTATTCCATGATTAGAGGTCTGGTTTGTTTTTTAATACAAGCAGCTTCTGTAATTAGAACCCTTCAAAATATTGGGTTTTGTTGGTTTCTGATAAATTGGTTAATCACAAGTCATGACTGGCTGGACAGAGCAAACAAACAGTATCAAGATAAGTTTTAAGTCCTCCAGAATGAACTTCTGTGGAACTCTGCTTTGTCTCATCAACTTTTATATTTATCAGTGGTTTTATCAGTGTGTTCTATATTAAGTACTGTAGAAAAGGGCAGATACTACATTAATTCACATTTAATGTAATATCTGTATTTTGAATTTGAAAACTTAACCTCCCCTATGAACACCTTCACTGTAGCCACACCAAAAATAGGGATGGTGTAGTTTTTGATGACGGTAACTAAACATACCATGAGAATTGAGTCACTACCTTCAGTAAATATTTGGGTCTGGGGTTGCTGTTGCTTCAAAGAGTTACTAATTTCAAATTGTATCACGTCAATGATTAAATTACAGGAGTTTAAAGAGAGTCTGATAAACATTTCCCTGTAAACTTAGGGAAGAATGCAAAGCTGGTTCTTTTGTTAAGTGTTCCCATGGGCCTCCCAAAATTGATTGAGGTGAGCTGTCCCTGCAGGTGATGCCAAGGAAAGACCTCTGGCAAGATGGAAAGAGGCTCTTGAGCACTTGATGCACAGAGTTGTGGAAGGGGATGGTCTTAAAATAGAGCAGGATTCCTGAGGACTTCAAGATAAATGTCATTCCATAATGATTTTCTTCTTGCAACTTCACTGCTTTTGTTGACATGGAGTAACTCCCTGTGGTAAAGGCTCAGCTGAGCTAAAGCTTTTTTAGTGCTATCAGCTCTGAACTGGAAGAACTGCAGGCACTGAGCTCCCAGAGCCCTGCTGGTTGTTCAGGGGGTTGTGGTGGGACGAATGAGAGGTGGAAAGCAGAGATGGTGTGGGGAGAGAGGGCATTCAGCCACCACAAATGCTCCTTGCTGGGAAAAGGAGGGTGTGAACCAAGCACAGGGCTGGGGAAATGATCTGCAGAGCAGAACTGCCTTATGGTCTGTGTTCCAGGGAGGTTTGGAGGTTCCAGGTAGGTTTGGGCTGGGGAAGATGCTCTGCAGAGCAGAACCACCTCATGGTCTGGGTTCCAGAGAGGTTTGAAGGTTCCAAGGTGCTCTGGGCTGGGGAAGATGCTCTCCAGAGCAGAGCCACCTACTGGTCTGTGCTCCAGGGAGGTTTGGAGGTTCCAGGTAGGTTTGGGCTGGGGGAGATGCTCTGCAGAGCAGAACCACCTCATGGTCTGTAGTCCAGGGAGGTTTGGATCAGGTGCAGAGCATGAATGGGCTCTGGAGCTGGGACTGTGGCTGAAAGCATCCATAGATACAGTGAGACAAGAGAAGCTGTAATAAAACTCTGCACAGAACAGTTGCTGGTTCATCTGTATTAAGCTGTTGTAAATTAATTTTGTATAAAACGGTGCTTTTAACTAGGTCTCTGCTAATGACACGCTGGAGAGACCTTTAATCCTGCTGGGTGCTTGGAGAAGCTTCTGTGGGACTTTGTTCCTCCTTTCTGTGCTTTGCAGCCCAGGTGGCTCAGGATGATTTGCTGGCTGTGGATGCCCCTGCAGGGACAGGGAGGCTGAGGAAGAGCCACAGGCACCTCACAGTGGCTACCTGGGAAGCAGCTTCCTAATGAGTGGAGCTGCTGTGCAGACGTGGAACAAAGATCTAATGAGACCCCAAAGGAGCTGGAGCAGGCACAGTTTTCCTTGGAGCACCGTGGTAAACTTTTCTGAGGAACAAGCCTCAGTGTTGCTTAGTGGGGTTTTAACTCTGCTCTTTCTCATGCTGCTTTAGCTTTTAACTGGTCAATTCTTCTTTATTTACAGCCTTTCAGGTGCATTTGTATTTTTTTTTTCAGAAGAATGCTGCTGGCTCTGTGATATTGAATATTTCCTTTGTGTTTTGTTTTTTCCAAGCCTTCCCAATCTCTAACATTAGGTTACTCTGATATCTTATTCTCCAGATTTGCCAGTTGGATGGTATCAGAGTCAACTATTCCCTTCAAGTGACAAAAATCCCTTCTGAGTTTGTCTTGAGCTGGCACCATATCTATGTCAATGGAACTTATAACAGATATAAGCCTGATTTTAAGAAATTTGTGGTCAGCTCTGGCATTGGGCTGGTCTGCCCTTACCCTGAATATGCCTTCAGCACTTCTGAGTTGGATTCTTCTCGACAGAGACAGATTGAGCTGAACTGGGTTCAAAGCAAAATCTGGAGATTACCTGGCATTAGGGAAAGACTGGCTTGAGAAATTCTGTTCAAATGGTTTTGTTCTTGTTCTTTTGGATTTTCAAAAACCTGAGATTGTAGCATTTTTCTAATTATTTTTGTTTATTGGACATGGACAGGCAAGTGTGTGGTTGCCATGCAAAGCTGGAATATTTTCATCATGGCACTCATTCCTGTCAGGCTTGGAGGAGGGATTGAGAGATAGAGACTTCACTGATGTGGAAGATTAACAGTCTACCATAGAGATGTTCCTCATTAAGACCATTACATTGGGTAATTTTTCACAGCTGCTGATTTCATTTTGGGGGAAATTCAAAATGGATACCCCTCCCTCAAAAGAAAAATCTTAAAAAAAAAAAAAAAAAAAAGGGCTACTTGAAGTTGCTGGGGGTGTTCCACACTGATCAGCACATTTTTATGCTGCCCTTTGGAGATGACTTTACCATTCACTAGAGGGTTAATCTCATAATTTATCCAAAGGGGACCTTGGCACAGGTGCCCAGAGAAGCTGTGGCTGCCCCATCCCTGGGAGTGTCCAAGGCCAGGTTGGACAGGGCTTGGAACACCCTGGGCTGGTGGGAGGTGTCCCTGCCCAAGGTCCCTTAAACCCAAACCATCTCATAATTTTGTGATTCTCAGCTTCTAATAATTCCCTGCCTTAGCCAAGGTACACTGACCTCTGGTGTCAGCACGTCCCTGTGCTGAGGTTTGGGATCGATACAGACAAACAGGTTCCAGGTCTCTGGAGCTCTCCCGAGTTCCAGGAATTCCTGATTAATTTAGTCTCAGTCACTCTACAAATTCCAACTCCAAGTTTAATATGAATTTGTCAGCCAGATCTGACAAGTTGCATTTTTATATATAGAAATAAAAATTCCACCTTTGGGGAATTACTGCTTTTTACACTTGGGTAGTAGAAATTAAGGTCACTGAATAAAATTACTCTCTGCTGAACCTTTCCCAAACTTTCTATTTCTTTCAGGCATTCTTGTACATCACTTGCTGTATTATATGGTCTGTAAGTGCATAGGTTTTGGAAAGCTAATTTTGAAGGAAGAAAAATCACGTTGAATTTTCTTATATGCATGTGCTCCCATCTTAATTAATTTGGTGGATTGTTTTCGGGTTTTTTTTCCTTGATATTCAGTTGTTTTCTTCAACAGACTTCTTGGAGGAGCTCATGAGAATTTGCTTATCTCTGACAGTTAAAGACATGGAATTGTCCAGTTTTCCCTGGTGTGTTTGCACCACTTCACACTTTTGCTTTCTTACTGCTTTGAAATACCTTTGGCTTCTGAAACCAGAGCACTGTCTAACACTGGGAAGCTCTCTAATTGCAGAAAATATATTTATATTTCCTTTTTCATAGTCTGTGAGCATTAGTCCTTTTGTTTCTTTCCTATCTTTTCCAACCACAGTAGGTGCTGCTTCTCTTTATTCTTTGTGGCCTTTCCATACAAAGTGCTGAATTTCTGTGGAGCCAATTTAAGTCCAGGTGTTTCCAAAAGCACCAAAGGGATGCTGTGGATCTGCCCCTTTGCTTCTGTAAAGGGGGAAGCAAAATTATTCTTGGCTATTAATATTACATTACTCTTAATTTGTAAGATGTGCCATTTTGGGAGCAAAATCAAGAGGCAAAGGGCTGGGACCTTTTTTTTGTGTGGATGACCTGAAAAACAACTTGGGTTATGTAGAAGCTTTGAAAGTGGTGAAATGTTGTCACCAGGTTGTGAATCTCTGCATTGGGCAGTGAATTTCCTTGATGCAGGTTATTTCCACGTGCTGGAGGATTGGAATATGTATATTTTGAAAAGTTACTTGCTGCAGCCTTTCTATAGAATGGATTTTTACCTCCTTACCTCTGATGGGGATTAATACAATAAATAAGAAAAGATAACAGAGCTGAGCTGCAATGGTGTTCAATACTTGATTTTTTGGGAGCAATTTCCAAGCAGGAACTTTCCTCCAGAGTCAAAAATTGACCAAGGCTCTGCAAACAACCTGATGGCACCAACCTGGCCTTGGTGCTGAGGTTGGGCTGAAAACCTCCTTTGTGCTCCTCTTGTCTCTGGAAGGGCTGTTGCTCATCAGGGAACTGTGGAGAAACTCCACTGAGTTTATATTTTGCTGTTCACTGGGTGTGCATATGGATTTGCATCTCTTTAAACAATCAGCATGTTTTACTGAGCATAAAGACACGTTTATCTGGCTTAAAGCTGTGAATTTGAACACTACCAAGTGTCAGGCTTTTAAAATGAAACATTGGTATTCAGGAATAGATCCTAGATTAGGAAAATCTTACAGAGCAGAGTGAAAATGAAGTGTTTAAAATCATTTAAATCTTACAAGGTTAGCTGGTAACTACCATTCTCTCTCTTAGATATTAAAATTTATTAAAATACAATGCAGCCAGAGGTTGGGATGTATTTTTATGATTTTAAACCCACAAAGCCTTCCAATTTTTTTTATTTTTTTTTTTTTAGCTTCTACTAAAGCATTTTTTTTCTGGCCTGAAATGGATCTATCATGTTCTGCTTTGCCCAGAGCACTTAAAGAACAAAATGAAATTAATTTAGCTTCTCCATTTTTTCCCCCCTTTCCTTGCAAGAAATCTGGCACATAAGAATGACCTACTTTAGTATTCCTGTTTCACCTCCTCCTGTTTTCCCTTCCTGCCCTTCTGGCTTGTCCTCACTGCTCAGGGCAAGTCTCAGTTCATGGGCTGGGATGGTGATGCCCTTCAGGATTTAGCTCTGCAGCCCAAATTAGGGGTGTCCTGGGATGCTCCTGTGCCAGGGTTGTGTTGATGGGTGTTTGGATGATCCTGCTTTTGGCTTTTAGATCTTAAAATTTATTAGGATATAATGCAGGCAGATTCTGGGAGGTGTGTACATGGATTCCTGTTCTCCAGGGCAGGCTTTGCAGGTGGCCCTTGGAAACACAGGGCAGGGAGTGGCCAACTCCCAAGTTTCCAGTTTCAACAAGAAGTTTTTGGTTTATTTTTTGGTTATTTGGTTCCTTTTTTTTTTTTTTTTTGGTAGATTTCATTTGCTAAGGAAAAACACAACAAAAGCCAAACAGGAAATGAGAAAATTAAAGTCTTAAACTGCAGATCTGTCACAGGACAGATTTCCATCTTTCTTTGTGTGTGCATTTGATGTCACTTTTTTTTTTTTGGGCTTAAAGAAAAGTTTGGACAACCCTCTCAGGCACGTGGTGTGACTTTGGGGGTGTCCTGTGCAGGGCTGAGAGTTGGACTCCATGGCGGGTCCTTCCAGCTCTGCATATTCTGTGATTCTGTGAAGAATTAGGTTGTTGCCAGAGCACTATTGAGAAGTTCTTAACATGCAAAATGAACAGAATTTGTATGACTTGCATCTCTCCTTTTGGAAGCAAATAACCTTTTACTTCCATAGAGTGTTTGGTCTGATATCTGTGAGAACTGAGTGATGCTCCCCCAACCCTTGGACCCAGAGAGCTGCCTGGGGGTGGCATTTCCCCCTCCCCTTTCCTGGTGCTTGGGAATTGCTGTGCCCCTCAGTAAAGCTTCCCTCTGTGCCAGTTTGGCTGGGTTATCCATACCTGTTGCTCCATAGAGATGGGAGGGCTTGGGTTTGGTTGTTTTCTGGTTTAGAGGCACATAAGAAAATGAGAAACTGAGAAATTTAATAGTGCAGTGGAGAAGATGCCACTGTCAGCACTGTGTGCCTTGCTGTGGGAGGGGACTGTATCGTGAGGGAGCCCCAGGGATCAGAGGATGAGGAAAAAACTGCTGTTCTTGTAGCCAAAGGCTGTGTGATGTGTTTTGGGGGACCATAAAGTCTCCCAGCAAGTCTCAGGTTGGGGATGTATGAGCAGACCCTCTGTATGAACTCTCCTTCTGGGCTGCTTAGCTTGAAATTCAAACACTGCATTTACAGCAATATTAGACTTAAGTTTTTAACAGAAGATAAGATTCACGTGGAAACATCAAGTTCAGACATCTCAGACTTGGTTCTTCAGAGTTAATAGTTGCTCTCTTGACCTTAGTATTTCTGTGCACTGATCTGTAGACTAATTCCAGAAGGAATCGTTTGCTCTGCTTTGTGTGCTGCCCATCTCGCCTTCCTCTGGAGAGAGAGGGTGCTGGGGAAGTGACATGCAAAGAATATAAAGGCCACAGTTGGCATACAACTAAAGAAAAATTACTGTAAAACTGTTTTATGGAAAAAAATACAAGTAAAAATAACAATGTCATAGCCAGGCACAGGGTTAATCATCTGCCCAGTGACAAAGGTAGAAGTGGCAGCAGGTGAGTTCATTGCCTGCCATTGCACTTGATCTTGAAGTCTGAAGGGGAATTAAAAAACCCATCAGTGAGCACATCACACCCAAGTGCATCAAAAAAAAGGGTTGGTTAGATGTGGCTTTAATTAAATCAGATCCTGCACACGTCGTATTGTTGCCAGCACAGTGTGTACAAGGCAAGTGCAGCACAAGCTGCTCCTGTAACCATGTGTTAAGCTGCTGAACTGTGGCTCTGATTGCACCTCATGTACTTTCTGTGCTTTAAACCCACTGTATCTTCCAAATAAATGAGTGCTGGAGCTTGGTGGGAAGCAGGAACTGCAAAATGAACTTCCCTGTCAGCTCTGCTCCTGCTGGACTGTGTAATTCTAACACCTTGGAGACCTACCTGGATGTGATCTATCTGTGCACCCTTCTGCTGGGGATGAAGCCATAGGATAAAAAAGAGGAACATTAAAGGATCTGTCGACTTTGTTGTGTGTATTTAAAAGCATTAACAAGGCAGCCAGTTCTTGAAGATCATCCAGGGATTCAGTTCTGTGTTTGTTCTTTTAACAGGTTAAACCTTGCCCACCTGAAGACTAAACGTGCAGTTCCCCTGAGAGAACCAGAGTGACTGAATTTAGGAGGCTGAAGATGCTGCTGCTGTGGAAACAGCTGTTCCTGCTATCGTTTGTTGGCTGCCTTGGAGGTAACAACGATCTTTAACTTCTGTTGTAGAACTGGGCATAAGTTTCCAGATCCCAGATTTGAACTGCACTTGAGGAGTAGAACCACAGAGGCTTTGAAATGCAAATGTTATGTAGAGTTTAGAAACCAAGCATGCAATAGATATCTTAAATAATACAAAATATTAAAAGTAAGTGAACTAAAGTAACCTTTTTGCTCTGAAGTTACTGCATAGGGATGTGCTTTCCAAGCAAGCAGAAGATACTCAGATGCATTAAGGATGTTGTTGGTAGTGCTGCAATATGTGTTAGTTTTTAACTGGAAACTTCAGATCCTTGCTGTAGCTGGGATGATTCCTGCAGCTTTTGTCAAAACTTTCTTTGCTTTGGGATGGTTTTTTTTCCTGAGGAGAGCAGCACTGTGTGATGTTGCACCAATTCAGCAGTTCAGGGCTTTGCTTTTCTTACTGTGCCAGGCAATTCTCAGTGTTTGGGACTCGTGCTGCTCTTCAGGTCTCCTTTCTCATGCCACATGAGCTCTCCAGAGGCATTTTAATGTGCTCATCAAGGTCAAAGGAGCAGAAGTCCCAGGCTGTTCTTGGTGATCTCTTTGCTCAGTGTGTTCTGCATCAGCATCCCCAGTAATGCCAAGGTGTGTGTGAGGGAAGAGAGGCCCCTGTTCTGCCCTCAGCGCTTGAGTCCTGGTGATCTGTGTGCCCGTTGGCACTGCCAGCCCTGCCAAAGGGCAGGACAGTGCCCAAATCCCTTCCTTCCATCCATCCCTTCAGGATGGTCAGCACTGCTTTGGGCAGGAGGGCTGCATATATTTTATTGAAGCCTGTAAATTAGGTGGTTTATTCCCACAGTCTGCTGTGAATTGCTGTTTTCTTTGCCAGAGCTCCTCAGGCAGGGCTGGACAGGCAGGAATTTTGTGGCTGGGCTGGGATTCTCTGCTGGGCTGGACAGGCAGGAATTCTGTGGCTGGGCTGGGATTCTCTGCTGGGCTGGACAGGCAGGAATTCTGTGGCTGGGCTGGGAATTCTCTGCTGGGCTGGACAGGCAGGAATTTTGTGGCTGGGCTGGGAATTCTCTGCTGGGCTGGACAGGCAGGAATTCTGTGGCTGGGCTGGGATTCTCTCCTGGGCTGGACAGGCAGGAATTTTGTGGCTGGGCTGGGATTCTCTGCTGGGCTGGACAGGCAGGAATTCTGTGGCTGGG
>JAWWEV010000024.1:2470941-2484300 GCA_035583235.1 Hafferia zeledoni
TGGACTAGAGATGGACCAAGGGTTGGACTCAATGATCTCAGAGGTCTTTTCCAACCCAATCAATTCTATGATTCTATTTATTGAATAAATTAGTTGCCTTTCACAATCATGTATTAATGTATAAGTACAGCAAAATTAAAATCAGGTAAAGAAAAGCACTGGGTGGACAATGGAATAAGCAGAAATTCAGGAATGATGAGAATATTGAGAGGTATTTATCACACCCCACAACTATCCAACCCCTTTTTCAGAGCTGGGAGACAGTTGACCTGTGGAAAATCCTTCTTCATAAAGAGCAACAGGACCCTCTGATATGGTGAGCACCGATGGCAATGCCCTGTGAGCAGCAGTGCTGATAAAAGGTGTGTGGAAGCTGAGCTGATTCAACTGCCATGAAAAACCCCATTATCCCATCAGAAATAGGATGTCAAGGAGAGAATAATGAGCACAACTACCATGTAACACCTGTGTCTGCTCAGTGCAGATCAGCCCTGGAGGTGGATCAATGCACATTATGGAAATATGAGTCACTTCTTCATATTTCTTATCCTCTTACTGAGAAACTACCCTAAATTTGCCCAGGGAAATGGGGAGTCCATTCCTGGAAGTGTTACAAAATTGTGTGGATGTGGCATTTGAGGACATGGTTAGTGGTGAGCACCCTGGTGGGTCTGGGTTGATGGTTGGACTTGATCACAGAGGTGTTTTCCACTCTTAGCAATCCAATGACTTTCTGGTAATCCCAAAATTCTCCTCAGAGATTTAATGTGTAAGTCACATTGACAGTGTATGTGAAGGAGCTTCTCATATCCCATAAAGGCAGCTGACTTTTCCTATGGAAATTTTTCCTTGACCTTGTGCATCAACAGTCTTTGTTTTAGTGGAATTCATCCTTGTGGTGCCCCGGTTTGATGGGTTTGAGTCCATGGAAAAGGCAATTTGCGTTGATGACGCACGTTATTTATTCACTGTAGAAAAGAAAGAAAACATCTATTTTGGGAAGCAGGTAGTTTTCCAAGAAACTGGGCACAAGGGATTCATTTGCATGAGCAAAACCAATCTACTTTTGAGACAGAAATAAGAGCAACTTTACATAATTTTCTCAAAGCAAGGCTGCTATATTTAGTTCTGAAGATTTTCGAGTTTCTGCAGGACTTTCATTTTATCATGAAAAGTTTCCAAGATTTGCTCAAAGCGGAGTTAATTGCATCCAGCTTTGGGTTGTCAACCTGTGCTGAGGGGAAAAGGGTCTTTACAGGACATTGCAGGACATTTGTGGCACGCATTCTGTACCAGAGAGAAGAGATCCATGCACAGATCTCAGCAGTGCAAATCAGAGTGAGGGAAAGATTTTTTTTTTGTTCACCAAAGTTTTGATGATTTATAGAGACAAATTTTTATCAAAGGACCTCTAAACTACATCAAAGCCTCACAAGCTTTGGCTCCTCTGCAGCTGGAATTCCTGTCCCCTGTGCCCTCATGCCAGCACAGCCAGACCTTCCAAGGACTCACTCAGGGAGCCACTGGTGCAGCTCCAGTTCCACTGGGTTTGCTTTTAATTGGGAGCAAAGCAGTTCTGCAGCAGGACATTGGGCATTGCCCAGCTCTAATGGCTCTCCTGGCATAATAAAGGTGATTAAGTGAAGGAAATGACCCTGCAGGATGTACTAATTCTCACTCACTGCTTCACACTGGCAGTTTCTTTGCCTCACTCTTTCCATATGATTAGGCAGCTCCTGCAGCACATGCTGGAGATAAAGGATGGAACAATCTGAGGCCATTTAAAACCAGGAGGTTTTTAATCTTGGCCCATGAACAGAAACTTCCATGTGGAAAGCAAATGAACCTGAACCACCCAGAACTGAAATGCTGAAATCAGCATGTGCTGCTTTGAAATGCATCTCATGATTTCAGAGAATCCCAGACTGGTTAGAGTTGGAAAGGACCTTCAGGCTTATTTATTTCCACCCCCTGCCATGGGCAGGGACAACTTCCATCAGCCCAGGCTGCTCCAAGTCCTGTCCAACCTGGCCTTGGACACTTCCAGGGATGGGGCAGCCACAGCTTCTCTGGGCCTCCCCACTCTCACAGGGAAGATTTTCTAATCCAAATCTACTTTCTTTCAGTTTGCAGCCAATTTCACAGAATCCTGCTTTGAAGGAGATTACTGGAGATCCCTTCCCCTTCCTTCACTGCTCCTCCCTCTGCTCTCCACACATCTAGTAATGGAAATAGAGGTCAAACAAGGCTTTTCTTCCCATCCTGGAAGGTACCTGCCTATGGAAAGTCTCTGTTTTTTACCCTCTTGCATTACCTGAAAGAACTGGTTACATCCAACCTTGTACTATCAATAATGAAAGATCAGTTTGATGTCCCAGGAGTTCCTCGTGGAGGAACAGTCTGTGAATGAGGTATTGGAATGGGGCCCAGAGAAAATCCTGTGATCAAACCTTTCTCATGTATCCATAAGCACTTTAAGTCTTACACTGGTGGCTGCAGGTGAAGACTTTGCTCCAGAACTCCCGGTCCCAGCCCCAGAACTCCCAGTCCCAGCCCCAGAACTCCCAGTCCCACCCCACACATGACCAGCAGCTCCAAAGCAGAGCAAACCTCACGCTCAGGGTTGGAAGGGTGGGTTGGGACCCACAAGTGGACATAAGTAGGTCATGTTTCACTGAGAGAAGTAAAGACTATGAAGAGTATGAAAATAAATCAGCAGAGAGGTCAGGCCAGGAGTTTAAAGCCTGGGAAGGGAGATGGAAGTGGGAACACAACAACAGTTCTTTTCCTGTTCACTGAAACACCACCACATGTGGTAGTGGGGAAAGGGTTTTGTGCATGGAGAAGTTGGTGCAAGGAGGATATTGCTGGGAAGAATCTTTCTAGGTCTAAATTCCTCCAAAAATCTATTTGTTAGTTCTCTGTGCTGTATTTATAACTTCAAAGGGTTTTGTTTTTCTCCAATTTTCTTAGAGTTTTGTCAGTCTGTTGCCCCATCCCTGGAAGTGTCCAAGGTCAGGTTTCTCCAGGGCTTGGAGAAATCTGGGATAGTGGGAGGTGTCCCTGCCCATGGGTGGAATGAGATGATCTTTAAGGTCCCTTCCAAACAGTCTGTGATTCCATGGAAAAGGGTAAAAGAGGAACAGGTAGCAAAGCAATCACTATAAAACATTGGAAAATTGTCCTGATTAGACTGTCTAGACATTCCTCAGTGCAGATTTGGAAAAAGCTTTATGGAGCTTTAAAATTGTTTATTGGTATCATTTTCCATCATTGCAGCTATTTCACATTTAGCTCGCCAAACACTGGTATTTTTAATTAAAACTGATAATTAAATTCTTAATAAAAAATGTGGCATATGTGAGAATATGCTGATGCTTCAGTAGTTTGTACTGGAATGAAAAAAAAATTATTTCATAATTCCCTGCTGAACAGAAATTCTGATTTTCAGCTTGTATCAATATTTGCATGTTGTAAAAATCCTTCTTAAATTTATCTTAGAGTTGTGTGGGGGTTTTTGTCCCAGGTAAAATAGTTAAATATTCAAGATATAAATTTTTCAGCTTCTTGTGTTGGATTTGGTGCCATTTGAGGTATTTTCCTTTCAAAAAAAAAATCTATTAACTATAAAAATGTACTCAATTTTAGAAATTGGTTTTATGTCAAGGATTTAAATGGGTTTAATTGAGATTTATGCCACTGAGGGTGAAAAAAGAAGCAAGAGAATCTTTGTAGAAGGATGTAACAGATTGAAATCTCTGCATGGGGAGTTCCACTCCAAACCCTGCCCAGTTCAACAGAGAATGAAGCATTTTCACAATGCAGATCTTTGGTAGAACATCTTCTTGGGGTAGAACATCCTCTTGGGGTAGAACAAATCCCTCTGGAGGGTCTATTCCTTCCCCCACCCATGACAGGAGACTTCTCACACTATGGAGAAGCATGTGAGTCATTTAAGCTCCAAACTTGTCTGGGTGAAGTTGGGTGAGACAAGTCCAAACCCACCAGTCTTTAGCTCAGTATCTGCTATTCCTTTGTTTCAGCAATAGCCTGTTGTAATTTCATGGAATCATGGAATCCCTGAGGCTGGAAAAGCCCTCCCAGCCCATGGAGCCCACCCTGTGCCCGATGCCCACCTTGGCAAAGCTCTCCCAGCCCATGGAGCCCACCCTGTGCCCGATGCCCACCTTGGCAAAGCCCTGCCAGCCCATGGAGCCCACCCTGTGCCCGATGCCCACCTTGAGCACTGAGTGCCACATCCAGTTCTTCCTTGGACACCTCCAGGGCTGGGCACTCCAAACCTCCCTTGGCAGCCCCTTCCAATGCCTGACCACCCTTTCCATGGAGAAATTCCTCCTTATATCCAACCTCACCCTCCCTTGGAGCTGCTTGAGGCCATTTCCTTTAGTCCTTCAGAGAAAACCCTCGAAGTTTCAGTTCCTACTAAGTCAGTTTGCATCACCCTATTGCAAACCTATTTTTGGCAGCAAGTTTATGTGACCCAGAGATCTCCTTGGCTTGCTCTGGGTGCTTTTCCTCCCCTCCTCTTGAGAAGAAGCATATGCAGCAGTGGGTGAAGCCTGAAGATGACGAGGTATCACCTTCTAGAAATGTTCCCCATGGTGGATCACAAGTCTGAGTGGAAGGTGTTAAATGTCTGGCTGCAGCTCTGGCACTGCTGCAGCACTTGGTTCATCAGCCACACCATGGGCATGTCACTGCATCATGAAATCACTATGAAGCAGCTCTTGCAGAAAATTCAAAGCTTTTAGGCTTTGTGTTTTGTTGAACTATAAATGTCTGTGTTGTTTCCAACCCTGGTCCTCCCTCTGTGCTCAAAGACACTGAAACAAGTCCTAAGGACATGAGTAGGAAGATGCTCTTCCTCCCTTGATTTCCTAATCTACCTCCTGACACACAAGAAGGAATCCAACTCCTCAAATGGACCTTTCAGCTGCCAAATCTGACCTTTAGCTTCAGTTTTCCCACCTTCTAATATATCTGTGTTGAATGACAGGTTTGTGATTAGAGGACAACAGAAATGTTCAGGGAAATGGAAGAATGGGCTCCAACCTTTGGTTACCAAGAGGTACCAAGAGGCTTTTAGGCCTTCAGACATTCTCTGACCCACTTTAGTGGTGAAGTCCTATCTAAAATTCTAAATAAAATCTGAATGAGCACGAAGTTTGCAAAAAAACCCCTTCCAAATGCCTGAACCCTGGGATATCTTCCCACCCCTAATTGAGATTCAGGAGTTCCTTCCCTGTCAAAGGTGTGAGAAATGCCAGAGCAGCCTGAGCACGTCCTGCTGGGTTGGAAGTTAAAGGCATGTTTGCCTTCAGCCCTGGGAATTTAACAGTCAAAATTTCAAGCCAGCCCTTTCCTTCCTGCCTTGACATCGCTGAAAAATCCAAAGATTTGAGGGTTTTTTTTCCCCCTTTTTTGCTCCATCCACTATTAGCTTGTCTGCAGGGAACAAAGGCACAGCTTGTAAGTGAAGGAGAAAAAAAACCCAAAAAAACCAGCAATTCTCTTTTGCTACCCTAAAGTGTGTGGGGGGTTTAATAACACATTATTGAAAGTTCAATGTCAGCAGCATTTAGTCTCGAGATGATCAAGAATTCAAACAATTCTTGGCACCCATTTGCATATGGAACTGACAGAATGTCATTTCATCTGTCCCAACAAAGGAAATGAAAGATTTGAATGTTAATTTGTATTTTTTTTTGTTTTGAAATGAAAAATCTTCTGCGGTGCTCCCGTTGATACTCAGCAAATGAAGAACTGAAGTTTTGTAGTCTTTTATTCGCCTTTTTTCTTCTTTTTTTCAAGTCAAGGAATATTGTGAAAATAAAATGAGCACCTCAAAGGCTGATCTCCAGATACTTAAAGTTTTGTTATCCTTTATTCACCTTGTTAGAGGCAGTGAGAAGTAAAGAGAGAGACGCAGATTCTCTTGGGTGAACACCCTTTCTGAAGGAAGAAGATCCTTTTCCTGCAGCTGTTTTTCTGGGCATTTATCCTCCTGGAGCAGAACCTCTGGTCAAAGCCAGAGAGTCTACCCAAAATATTCAGGAACAAAAGGTTACAGAAGGACCAGGTTCAAACACAGGCTTTGCTAGTGGTGGAATAGATTTGACCTTGTGAGTGTTCCTTATCTCAGGTAAGAAAAACATCAGGTTTTCAGAATGCTGAGAGAGAAAAAACCCAACCAATTGAAGCACAGGCCTTGCTGATAGAAACCTCTCTATTCCCCTTCTGTATCTTTGTCCCCATATTTTAAGAACATGTGCAAAAGAACTTCTGTTTTCATTGGAAATGGGTGCACTTCGACTACCAACACTTTGGGACCACAACCAATCCCTTAACTCTTGATTCCCTGGAAACACAGAGATATCTGGGTTAAAAATGCTTCTCTGGTATTTTGAGCTTGAAAAGTGTCCCAGCACTTCCTAAGAAAGTGTTTTCTGTGCTCTCTGTGTTGTGTGATCATTGCCAGCACTGTCTGTGCTGCCCTGAGTGTGGCTCCAGCTGAACAACTTGGGTCAGACAAGGCTGGGAAGCCTCAAACAAAGTGTACAAAAAGACAACTTTTAATGCAAGTAAAGAATGAAGACTGACTTCTAAGTATTTGCAGCAATTAAATAGTTGAGTTCTTGAGTGCCCCAAACCACAGGAACTGAGTTATAAAATCATGGAATAGTTTGGGGTAGAAGGGACTTTAAAGACCATTTAATCCCATCCCCTGCCATGGGCAGGGACACCTCCCACTAAACAGGTTGCTCCAACCTGGCCTTGGACACTTCCAGGGATGGGGCAGCCACAGCTTCTCTGCCCAACCTGTGCCAGGGCCTGCCCATCGTCACAGGGAAGGA
The DNA here is from genome assembly GCA_035583235.1 of Hafferia zeledoni. NCBI lineage: Eukaryota > Metazoa > Chordata > Aves > Passeriformes > Thamnophilidae > Hafferia > Hafferia zeledoni. The sequence continues at coordinate 2,477,817 of JAWWEV010000024.1, forward strand.
TTTTTTTGCTCCTTTCCAATCTAACCCTGCCCTCTGTCAGTTTAAAGCCATTCCCCCAGTCCAAGAAGGTGTTTGAACCTTCTTATAGGCAAATAAACTTTTGTAAGCATTGATGAATTGGTAAATGGGAAACGAGCTTGGCTTTTGTTTAAATGGAAAGCAAGGATTTATTTCCTATTTGTGTGCTCAGAAACACCCTGGCTCCTTTCCTCCTTCCAAGGATGTGATTTCCCACTTGCTTGGCTGTGTCCTGTCACAGGATGGGTGGAAATGACCCCAAGCTGCAACAGGGGAGGTTCAAAACCTCCACCAGTGAGTTCCCCAATGGGAATTCAGGGACTGAAGGGGTTGTGTGAGCTCCTGAAAATTAATTAACCCTTTGTGCTGTGAGCAGCCATGGCACTACCCCAGCTCTGCTGAACATGGACCCAGTTCTACTCAGTTCCACGAGGACCCTGCAGCTCAACCCTCATGTTCTCAGCTCCCTTCCCAACCTCACCTGAGCTGTGGCCCCAGACTTCATTAACAAATGAAAAGGGAGATAGTTTTATTTTACTTTCAAGAAGGAAAGAAACTCCCTAAAACCTTTCCCAGCTTGCTCTCTTGCAGACAAAACTTCCTTAAGTGATGTGGAAACTTGAAGAGAGGAAGAGTTCCTGACCCTTTGATTTCCTTTGGCTTCAGAAGACAAGGATGGTGACAGGAAAGCACCCACCGCTGTAATTGCACACAGATGGGGTTTGGAACCATTTGCAGGTTGAGATGTCTGGGGAGAAAGAGAGGATTAACCAACTCCCTGGGCAGAACCACCTGCATCATCCCACAGCCCTGGGGCAGCTCTCAATTAAGGGCAGAAAGGAAGCTCAGCCCCAATAAAAGGTGGGGAAGAGGGTGGGTGATGAGGTTTGGTTTCTTAAGGACTTGATTATTTTCATTTGCAGTTTGGAGTGTTCCTGGAGGGGTCGTGCTTTGGGCTCTCCTGCTGGGAACAGAAGTGCTGGTGGGTGAGTAGCTTGACTGGGGTTTTGTTTGGCTTTTGTGGGGCTATTTTAAGAAGACTTTCAGTGTTGGACTAGTGGACCTGGTTGCTGTTGAATCTGAGGCTGTTTGATGCTTTGTATTCCTGTGTGCTTTTCACTTGCTGCTCTCAAAGTGTTTGGGGAACAATTCTGATACCCCTGAGGTTAAAAACTGTGAGTTCTCCTTTGTGAGGTAATGAGAGAAAATGTACCCACAGGAAGCAGCATCCTGGTTATTCCCTTTTGGGATTAATGACCCTGATGGCAATAACTGGAAAAGCAAAGCAGACAGGAATTAGAATTGTATAAGCAATGAAGCCTTAGGTATCTTTACCTCTGCATTCCTCCCTCCCCTGGAACTGCCTCCTTGTGTGTCATCTCTAAGATTCTCATTATATACTTTGAGATTTGTGGGTAGAATGTTCACAGCCACAAAATGGCACCATCATGTAGGTCCTGCACTGCCTTGGACCCTTTGCATGCTTAAGCAAAGTGGAGTAAGTTGTTCAACTAGGCACAGAAATCAGGGAAAATCTCACCTGAGCCAAGCATAAACACCCTGGGAAGCACCTGCTGAAGGAACGTTAAAGAGTGTTCACTTTGAATCGTAACAGCCTTAAAATAATCGTGTGTGTGGTTCTGTCAGGTGCACGTTTTGCAGATTTATTTGCACTCAGAGCTGTCTTTGACTCTGCCCAGTGCAGGAAAGGCAGTGGGATGCTTTAGGGTTGCTGATTTTTGCCATGAGAACTTTCAGCTTTGCCTCCTGCTCTCAAATTGTTTCCTTCCCCGTGGGGTCTGCAGTTGGGAAGCAGAAAGGATGAGAAGGGCTTTTCCCTGTGCCTGGGAGAGCTCAGGGGCTCCTCTGAGCCTGGAAGGGAGTGCTGATGTGAGAAGACAGGTCCCTGTTGCTCTGCAGGGGTGAGCTGGTTGGGGAGCCTCTGGTGGGCACAGGGGTTGGCACAAGCTGAGCCTGCAGAGCCCTCAGTTGGAGAGTGTCTGTCACGATGTGTCACAGAGGACAAACCATCCCTGAGCTGCCCAAACCTGCCCCAGCCTGGGCTTTTTGGGACAGACTGAGCCGCTCCCTCTTCACTCCAAACTGGGTCTAGACTTGCTCAAGAGTCTGTGGAAAAAACTGTCCTTTTTATGCCACTAAATCAAATTTCAATTTGCAAGGAGACCCGACAGCAGCTGAATTTTATCTTGTTTTATATTTGATTTCATCTTGACTTCAAGATCCTGCTTGCTGCACCATTCAGTTTTGAAAGAACCATCAAATACCTCTTGCAAATAATTCAATAGAGCAGAGCCACGTGTGGAAAGATCTCCGCAGACATATTTAACCTTGTGAATCACTTTCATTTCCTACATGTTTAGTGCTTTCTGAAAATTCATGTTTTTATCTGCATCTCGCCAATTCGTCATTGTAGAGAGGTTTTTTTTTTTTTTTTCACTGAAAGAGAGCTCAAAGAAAGCTTGACTGATATTCTAATGAGTTCTTTTGCTGAATGCTGATCAGCATTAATGGGCAGACGTTCCTTGGAGCTGCTGTTTGACTTGAATGCTGTCAAAATAATAGTGGTTGTTACTCCTGCACCTCCAATTTACTCTCGTTAATGGTGCTTTAGTTGTTTCTGAAATCATCCTTCAAAGATGATTTTAGGTGACATCCGTGTAGGCCTAAAGACCTGAATTGCCTTCTAAATCATATCCACTCGTGCCCAGGGATTTAATTAAAATATTTTGAAACACAGAAAGGGGGGGAAAAAAGCTCTGGAAGAGTTAGAAATAAGATTTTTTTTTCCCCCTCCCCCCCAGTTGGCAGCTGAGCTCAGAGAGACAGGGGACTGCTCATAAATGTGCTGTAATTGCCTTAATGAAGTACATAATCACATGATACTGGGAAAAAAATAGGATGGAGGTGATCTTTAATGGGATGAAAGAGTCTCTGCTAATTCTAATTACAAGCCACAATTTTCAGGCTCTCGTATCTGTCTTGAAACTGCGAAATTTTGGGTGTAGCACTGACATTTGATACCTCTGGGGTTTCCTTTTCAGTAAAACACACGGGCAACTTAGCAGGGTTTTACCCCATTTAAACAACCCAAAATTCCATTGCCAAAACAGATGATTTAGATTTAGAGGGAAAATAATGGAAAATTACACAAGTGCTGATGTGGTGAGGAATTTAAAGTAGCTCAGACCTTTACTGTCCTATAAATTCAGGTAAAGCATTGACCAGAGTGGGGTTCTTTGTTATTTAAGATATTTAAAGGCTCTTTAAAAGGAAAACTTTAATGGGCATGGTGGTGTTCAGTGGAATGTTGGACTTGGTGAGCTCGGTGGTCTTTTCCATCTTTAATGATTCCAGGAAACAAAAGGAGCAGGGCTGGGTTCTGAGTTACCAAAGGGTACCAAACTCTGGATTCTTGTGACTGCCCAAACTCTTCCAATGCTCAAGCTCAGACTGAATCCTTTCTACTGCAGTTGTCCCAAATTGCTGAGACTTTGTCTGATTTGAGGAGGGAAAAGTTCTCAAGCTGATGTTGGCGGGGGAGCTGCCACCTTCCTACTCACCTGGTGAGAACAGATGGTGTCTCTGCTTGGATGCACTTCCAGCAGTGCCAGGGTTGTGGGAATTCCAGGAACTGGGGAGCTTTAGGAAAGGGTTTCCTAGAAGGGGGTTTGCTGCAGGATGTTGGGAGGAAGAGGTGAATCTTTCAGGCAGTGGCCTGAGCAGGCTTTGTGTCTGTGTTTCTAACTATGTTCTTTAAACTCTCAGGCACTGTAGATCAATGTTCACCTGTAAAACATGTCTTTTTTTTTTTTTTTTCTTTTTTTCCCCCATTTTCTTCCCTTTGAGTAGCATTGTTCAGTATGAGGCAGCCCAAGGAAATTTATGGTGCTCTCTTGCCTGTTTTATTGCTCCTGTCCAGTTGGTTTGGAAACACATTCGAGCTTCTGCTGCAATGCCCACCTTGCTTCACCTCTGATCTTTCCTCCTGCAAACCTGCCATTTATTCTCACCCAAAATATCGACCACTCAGCTTGGAGGAGCTCCATGTGTTGATTTAGTGACTCTGGCCAGAGGAAGTTCAGTACCATCTGCCAGGAGAGAATTCAAGGCATTGTTTCATCTGTGGTTTATTATAGTGGAATATGCTGAGCTGAGAGAGACCCACAAGGACCATCAGTCCAACTCCTGGTCCTGCACAGACACCCCAACAATCCCACCCTGTCCCTCAGAGCCTTGTCCAAACACTCCTGGAGCTCTGGCAGCCTTGGGGCCATGACCCTTTTCTCTGGGAAAGTCTTACCTGCTCCAGCATCCCATTCCATGTTCTTCCTGGTTCAGAGAGGAATTGGTTTAACTCTCATGTCTTAGCTTGAAGTTCTTCACTTTCTAGTTATTTCTTTGCAAATCTCTGCATTCAATGAAGTTTTCTTTACTATCCCTTTGCATGTTTGGGGTTCTTTAGGGTTTTTTTTTTTTGGAGGTTGGAGAACTTTCTTCTGGTCACAGTCAATGTAATGGATAGATCCCAGCTGGGAACAGCTGGACAAGTTCTAAGTGAAGCTTGTCAGGAAGTGACAAAAATTTTCATTCTTATTGTGGAAATTAAAATTAAAAACCCAACAAAACAACACCAACCAAACAAAAAAAACCCCAAAACACTCTCAAATACCCCACCAAAAAAAACCCCAAAAAACCCCCACCACCAAACCCAAACAAAAAAACCACAACAAGTAAACCCAAACCGACAAAACCAAAAAGCCCCCAAGCCCTAAACATTTCCCTGCTCCTTTCCTTAAGGAGGCATCTCGTGGATATCCCTCTCTGTGTCACAGCATCCACTGGTGGCTGTAGCCTGTAAAAACTCTTTTCTCTCCTCTTTGAGGAAGAAATAAGGAAAGAGGCAAACCATTTTTCTCTGTAGTCTCATCCCTTCCAAGATTATATCTGCCCTCTTTTTCTTCTCTAATGGTCCTGAGTAGTAAAACTTTCATGATTGTGTTTTTCAGACACTAACTATTGGTTTAACAGAAGTCCTCACAGGGTATTATATTCCTGAAATATATATTTTTAACCCACATCTATATAACAACATTAATTTTTAAAAAGTTTGGGTGTCTGTCTTATCAGAGAACTGCTTGAAATGAAATAAAAAGAATAAAAGATTCAAGCTTAAGATACAGAACACTTTTTTTTTTCTTTTATGGGAGAATATGGCACAAAGAAGGATATTAATGTTTGAAGTGATTTCAGCTTTCCTGCCCCCTTTGTGTGTCTTTAGCATTCTCTGCTCTCTCTAATCTGCACTGTATCACTCAGCTCTTTGAATCCTTTGTGCTGCACTTTGAGCATCAGAAGGCACGTTGGATACCCAGGAAAACCTTCCCCCTCACACACGTTTGCTCTTCAGCAGAGCAGTTTTGAGACATGGAAAGGGAACAAGAAGAGAGAAGTGCAAACAGTGTAAGGAAAGTCAGGAGTGGAGCCAGAAGAAAGGGCTCTAATGAGAAAGACAGTGAGTGCAGCAGGAGGGGATGAAAGTCCCTGAATGCTGAAATAACAGTGTGTTTGTTATTTGGAGACACTCAGCATCTCCTGGCAGGCAGTCAGTGGTCCTGGAGCTCTCCTGAGCCCACCCACAGACTTTCATTTCCATCTCAACTCCTCCTTAAGGAAGGAAATGAGGCTTGAGTAAAGCTATGGAAAGTTTGAGTGTTTCCTTCCAAGATCTGATGTGAGGCCAAGGAAAGATCTGCATCCAAACTTGCCCACAGCCCTGGTCCCTGTCAGGGCTTAGCTCTGGAGTGATGGCCAGACACTGAAGTTCTCCTTGAGTTCCCTTGATCTGAATCATCATAGAATCACAGAGTGGTTTGGGTTGGAAGGGATGGTGAAGACCATGTTGTTCCAACCCTTGCCATGGGTAGGGACACCTCCCACCAGCCCTGGTTGTTCAGCATCCCACCCAGTCTGGCCTTGAGCACTCACTCTCTAATCCTGGGGTTTCTCTCTATCAAAGCTGAGCAGTTTTGCATCCTTGGTTTTCTGTACAGCTCCTTGGAAGGGGGGGAGTCTCTCATAACTAGGGGAGAAGCCAGTCTTGGTCTGAACACCTTCTCTTGTAGTTTCTGATGTAGGCCTGCACTGCTCTCCTCTAGTGAAATTTTCCTTAAAATGATTCCCTAAAATTGCTTTGTCATCTTTGAAACTCAGCGTTCCAGTAACTGTGCACAGCCCAGCAGTGGAAAAGCAGCACTGCAGCCCCTCAGGAGATGGGAAGCTGAGCAGATCATGCACCTCCAGACCAGGGGAAAGGCTGGGAATTACAAAATCACAACATCCAGACTTGGAAGGGACCCCCAAAGACCATCCAGTCCAACCCTCAGCCCTGCACAGACACTCCAACAATCCCACCCTGTGCCCCAAACTCTCCTGGAGCTCTGGCAGC
>JAWWEV010000024.1:2490577-2506536 GCA_035583235.1 Hafferia zeledoni
AAAAGAAAATCCACACCACTTTATAATAATAGTAACAACTCATTCCCATAGTTTTTATCCTTCCTGTCTTTAGCCCCAAAAAAAAAAAAAAAAAAAAAAGAAAAGAATTAATTTGCAAAGTTGGAATTAATGTTATTAAATAATTTTTTTGTGTGTGTGTGAGCTGCCACTGCTTGATTGATCCCTTTTTTTAAAAGAAATAGGTATTTTGGGCACTTCTCCATCCCTGTAGAACTACACTTTTTGTTGTCTTAACTGATAAAGAGACAAACTGTATAATGCAAATATGTCCTAAGTCGACAGATGGGCAACATAGTTTGAAAAGATGCTGCTTAATTTGAGAACTTCAAGAGCAATGCCACAAAGAAAGTGTTATTCCAGGAGAATATATTTTCTGTAATTCACAATAACTGAGTAATGGCACAGTAAGGATGCAATTAGATCTAATTTGCTTATGTAAGGGAGCTGAATCAAAAAGATCAATATTCAGTCTCCACCTAGTGTGAAAAACAATTAGTTTAATTGACAAAAAACCTTCTGCCTCAGCTAATTGCAAAAAAATGACCTAATACCCATGCAAATTAGGATTATTAATACTACATGAGTGTTCTTAATTACATAAATCATCATTACCTGTTAACTGGTATTTCTACTGTAAAGTTAGGAATTTAAATTTTGAAGAAAATTGAATTTATCTTTCTTTTCAGAGAGTTCTATATTGCTTCTAAATGACAAAGCAAGACATTTCTCTCAGACTGAGATGCTGTGGAAGCAGCAAAATTTACTGTTCTGACCATCCAGCTAATTAATCAAAAAAACCCAGACAGGGAAATCTGATGTCCTGCTGATGCCTGATGTGGATGACATGGATACAGAGGGAGCCTGGATTCTCCACAGATAATTTCACAGTTTTCCCAGATGGGAAGGGGGTCAGGGCTCCTTCACAGAGCCCAAAATTTGGGTCTCTGCTCTGAATTATCTCTGGAGGAAACTCTTGCTCTCTCCTCAGTCGGTGGAGAGGAGACACCTTCATTTGTGCTTTTTATCTATAATTAGGCTGTGCTGGACTCCTCATACCATGATTGAAGGTGGGGACTGCAGCCCTAAATTATTTTCTAATTTAAAGATAACTGCCTGCATTTTGTCTGGATGATCTGTGAGTCCAACCTTGCACCTCCTCAGTGACAGGAGGACAAGGATCAAGGCAATGTCATCTTTAGCCTCCTGGGCCTGTCAAGTCCAAGGGAAAGAGCTCCCAGCCCAGCTCTTCCTGCACATTATGCCTGAAATACAGAAATGGCACTGCTTATGCAGAGGTGCTGCCTCTGGGATGGCCACTGGGCTGCTGCACCTCGCCCACATCCTTGGGATGCTGCCATGGAGCTTCCCAAGCTGTTGGAGCAGAGATTTCCTGAGCAAATCCTCCTCCCAGCTCAGCTGTTGCTCATTTTTTAGTCCAAGGAAAGAGTCCTTATGGAATCCCAGACTGGTTTGGGTTGGAAGGGACCTTAAAGCTCATCCCATTCCACCCCTTGCCATGGGCAGGGACACCTTCCACCAGGCCAGGTTGCTCCAATGGAATCCAACCTGGCCTTGGACACTCCTGGGGATGGGACAGCCACAGCTTCTCTGGGCACCTGTGCCAGGGCTTCATGGCTTCTGTTAATATGGTGAAGCTCTCTGGAGACCCCAATGGAGACCCCTGTGGAGGTGGGTGGGTGTTGGGACCCCCATGATCAGCCAAGAAACCAATTAATTGGTCCTAGCAACCATTCAGTGAAGGTTTGGGCAAGCCTGAGAGGCACCATGTGACTGACCTGTTCCATCTCTTCTCTTTCCTTGCCACTTCACGTGGTGAGAGGTGACCAGGGAGCATCACACTGAAGGCAGAGGGATTTAAAGGTCATTGGACCTGGGGAATGTTCCTCTGTTTTTAGGGAAAGCTGCTGTTGCTCCCCCTGTTGTCCCATGTGTGGGTGCTCAGGGCACAGTTTAGGGTGGGAAGTGCTGCCTTTTGGAGGGCCAGGACAAATGAGCATTTAACCTTTTATGGGAGCCATTCATCAGTGCAGGAGAAATGAGTGCTGCTCCAAGCCCTGCCCAATGTCGCTGCTGGGAGCAGTGGATGTGGTGAGAGGGCTGAATTCTGGGGGATTGATTGGATCTCTGGGTGCAAACAGTGCTGGAGCTGAGGCTTTCCTTGGGATGGAAAGGGCTTGGGATTAATCCCAGTCTTTAATTCTCACTTTACCTTCCAGTTTCGTGGGCACATTCTCTGCATTTCAGGAAACTGTGCAAATATAGGACAGTGCAATTTTTTGGGGTCATTTTGCACATATAAACACTTTTCCAGAAGTGCTCAGGTTTTGACACCTATAGATAAACAGGAATAGAGCTGAAATTTGGTTACATTGTTACAGCCCCTTCTCTCCCAGTTCCTCAGCACATACAATCTGACTTTTGAATAGGAGATTTCCTAAACCTCCTTTAACCTTTCCCAAACAACCATCCTTCATTGACCCAGAATGTGCTACTCCACGTACAGTTCAGGACTCAAAACTCTCCCAGTCTTGCAATCCAGAAGTGTACTTTTATTTTTTTTTTTAATATATATACAGGTCTCACTGCAGTTAATAGATTTTTACCCTGTAGACAACAAAATCCTCTGCAGAACAGTTGGTATTTTCTGGCTTTCAGCACTGTATGGTAATGTAAATGTCAGGACAGCAGAAGGTAATAATTATGAAATCATATTTTGCTGCTTTAAAGAACTAAAAGGTTTCTAAAAAGTAAATAAAACTTGTCTTATACATTGCAAGCTCTCGCAGCCAGTGACTCTATTTCTGTGTGTTTGTGGACAGTATTTAGTGCTGTCTGAATGCAAATGGTATTTATTAGAATAATAAAAGCTGTTTCCTAGTTATCAGCTCATAAAAGCTTACAGTGCTCACTACCTACAGCATTTCAGCTTCTCAGCAGGACAAAAGAGGCAGCTTTGGATGCAATGCCTGTCTCATCTTATTCAGAATAGAATCATCACAGAATCACTGAATGGTTTAGGTTGGAAGGGGCTTTAAAAACTGTGTAATTCCAACCCCATTGCCAACCTTCCACCAGCCCAGGGTGCTCCAAGCCCTGTCCAACCTGGCCTGGGACACTCCCAGGGCTGGGGCAGCCACAGCTTCTCTGGGCACCTGTGCCAGGGCCTGCCCACCCTCCCAGGGAAGGATTCCTTCCTGATATATAATCTAAACCTATGTGCCTAATACTTAAATATATATGTGAAACCTTCTCTCCTGCTCTGTGTACACTTTGAAGGGGCACAAAGCTGGAACACATTTAAAGAAGCCACAAACACCTCCCAAATTAATGGTGTACACAAACCAGGCTGAATTCACAGGCAAAACCAGCACCTTCACTTACTGAGCTGAAAATGTCAATAAGATGTTGGCCAAAGATAGAATAAGTATTTCTCCAAACAGAGCTGAAGGTTTTCTGAAACAAAGTGTGTGTGTGGGGAGAGTTTGTGTGTCTGATCTGGGAGTGGCCTCACAAATCCTTTTCCAGCTTGCAAAGAGTGAATCAAAATGAATGCCACTTGTTGTTGATTGGGAGCTGCAATTTTTTATGTCTGCAAATAAGAACAGATGTGTTGTTGCTTGGAACAGTTTTGATGAGGGATTTCCCAAACATAATCTATGTTTGTGGGTAGGTTGGTCTTGAGAAAACAGTATTTTCTGTCAAATCAAGACTTGTCAGATCTGTGTGTTGCTTTGCACGTCATTGAAATGAAAAATGCAGATTTTCCTTGCATTTAAAAAAAAAAACAAAACACCTAAATTGTTCATAAAGTACATTAGTAACTTTTTTTAAAAAATAGTCAGGGGGCAGATCAGGGTAAGACTTAATTGCTCTTATTCATTAAAAAGGTGTTTAGTCAATGGAGAACTCCATGTTTGATAGAAGTGTCTGCTTGTCTTTCAGAGCTGCTGTTCTTGCTTTATGGTTTCATTCATCACTGCTCTGTTCTGCCAAATATCTGTTCTCTGTTGAGAAATAACCAAAACTCAGACTTGCTTACTGGAAACTTTAAATTGGGGCCAAATTCTCAGCCAGCATGAAGTGTGAGCTGCTTTGGTGCTGGGTGCTTTTCCTGCCTCAGCCTCTGAGGCCAGACTTGGACCTTTGGGACTCATGGAATCTTTTGAGAACAGCTGATAATATCCTATCAGATATTAATGTGTTTTTAGTGAAAATAGTAACACTGGATATTAAGAAGAAACACTTCAAAATTCCTTTTTCTTGTTCCAACTTTGGCTTGAAAAAGGGAAGGTTTAAGATGAAGGAAGTGGGATCTGAAGGACACTGTTCCCATGGGCAGATGGTTCTTCTGAGTCCACCCTTTGCAGAGACTTGCTCAGGTATTGCACTCCTGCTTGTCCTGCTCCTTGACTCTTTTTGGAATGCTCTCCCCTCGTTCATGTATTCCCTTTCTGTTTGTCCTGCTCCTTGACTCTTTTTGGACTGTTCTTCCCTCGTTCATGTATTTCCCTTCTGTTTGTCTTGCTCTTTGACTCTTTTTGGACTGTTCTTCCCTCATTCATGTATTTCCCTCCTGTTTGTCTTGCTCTTTGACTCTTTTTGGACTGCTCTTCCCTCATTCATGTATTCCTGTTCTGTTTGTCCTGCTCCTTGACTCTTTTTGGACTGTTCTTCCCTCGTTCATGTATTCCCCTTCTGTTTGTCTTGCTCCTTTACTCTTTTCGGACTTTTCTTCCCTCCCAGTTCCCTCCCCTCCCCTTTCCACAACTCTTTGCCCTGGATTCCAGTCCAGCAGCTGCAAAGAGCTCCCTCCCCCTGTGCCATTGCCATGCAGGTCACGTCAGCCCCTCACACAGAGCATGGAGAGAAAGCAGCTCTTAATGAGACTTGTCAAAGTGAGAAAAGAGAACCTTGTTGGGAGCAAATTCCAGGGCTGGCTGATTAGAAAGGACTTGGCTCCTTCAGATGTGCTTGCAGGCTGGTAAATGGTGAATACAAGCTTGTAAACTTGATACTCACATGATTGTTTTACAGTCAGCCTTTTGCTCGGGATAAATGGGACAACTCACCCTGTGATGTGAATATTTGTGTGGTTCCACCACCCTGAGCTGAAAGGGGTGTGTGGAGTGTTTAAAAACCATCTGGGGGATGTGGTTTTATGGTGGCCTTGGCAGTGCTGGGGGAACAGTGGACTCGAGGATCTTAAAGGTCTTTTTCCAACCTAAATGTCTCTGTGTTTGTGAACGTTCAGGTTGGTGACAGCAGGGGATGATGAGAAACTTTTACTCTTGGGGTGAGTGAAAAGCACCTTGAAAACACCCTGTTTGGACTAATTTACATCTCCACTGCTCACGTGAAGGCACCTGAGCTGAAGCTGCACCACAGAAGGTCTTGGGAGTGTTCCAATAATTGTAAGGCTGAAAAGAAATGGAAATTTCAGGTTTATTTGACAGTTCAGTGAAACCCCCCCAAAACAGCCTCAGATTTTCAGGACCTTTGTCCTGTGTCTGTCTCTGATCTGGTGGAAGCTTTGGAAGAGTGTAAATCCAGTGTGTAGAGATGTGCATTCATTAGTGATGAAGATGAGGGAGGGTAGATTTAGATGGGATATTGGGAAGAAATCCTTTCCTGGGAGGGTGGGCAGGCCCTGGCACAGGTGCCCAGAGAAGCTGTGGCTGCCCCAGCCCTGGGAGTGTCCAAGGCCAGGTTGGACAGGGCTTGGAGCAGCCTGGGCTGGTGGGAGGTGTCCCTGCCCATGGCAGGGGGTGGAACAAGAAGATCTTTAAGATCCCTCCCAACCCAAACCAGTCTGTGATGCCAGGATTGGGCTGAAGAAGGTTATTGGCATTGTGTGTGGGAGCATTTTGATGCTTTCACCTCCTGTGAAATGAGTCACCTCGGGGAGGAGAGTCCTGTATGTACCATTTTATTGTCTTTTTTCATCAGTAGTTTTCAATCAATGGTGTGCACACACATCCAGAGGTAAATATTCAAGAAAAAACTTCAGGCAAAAGTTTCAGGAAAAAAAATTAAACCTCTAGTTTGAAGAAAATTTCTGTTGGAACTCTTTCCATTCCCATAATAACCACCCCTATAAACACACAGGAAAATTTTCATAATTCTTTTAAAAATAAAAAATATGATTTATTTTGGGGATATCTGCTTAGTAAAACTTGCAAAAGAATTCCTAAAGATTCACATTTCGGATTTCCATCAGAACGTTTCTAATTCATGTGTTTATTTGTTTGTTTTAACAAACAAAAGAACCCCAAATGTTTTCTTTTCAATTAGTTCTATATGCAAATTGCTCAAGTGGCAATGGCTGTCAGAGGACAAAAAGCTTTTGGCAGCTCCACAAATGAAAGGCTTAAATTCATTTTGAATGGATACCTTTTAATGTGAGTAGTTTGCAGGATTTCACACTGCTGTGAGAACAGATCTGCTCTTAAGAAATCTGGTTGTTGTGGCACAGGAACACACTCTGATAATTCCCTTTGTCTGGAGGGAATTCTGCTCATCCATCACGATGGATTTGGGTTATGGATTTCTGTTTTTCCCTAATTTTTATTACTGAAGTGATTTGCATGAAAACAGGCTCTTTGTTCCGTAGGGATTCATTGGGGCCAGATGTTTGTTTTCTGTGTGGAGCCATAATCTCATTTGTGCCCTTGCATCTGGTTGTGGCAAAACAGTGCTGGGGACAAAGGAAGGATTATGACTTTTGCAAGGGATAAGTCCCAGCAACTGAGAGATCCCAATAAAACAAAGGCCTTGTTTCCATCCAAGTTTATTCTGTAAGGGGAAATTCTGTAAAAGGGTTGAAGCAAAAGAAACCAGAACTAAGTAAGAGAAAATAGAACTCAAACATTGCCTGCAAAAAGTCTCTCAGCCACTTGGTAGGTCCCTGCCCGTGCCAAGGGACCCTCCCTGCCCACTGAGCTTCTCCAGAGACTCCCTTGCTCTAAACCCAGCCTGCACTGGGGAGTTTGGGCTCTCCTTGTACCACATTGGTGTGGCCTCTGCTCAGACTCCCTTCCCATGTCCAGCTCAGAGTTAAGCCAGATCTGGGCAGATTTTATGATTAAGTTCCACTGATGTTGTTTTAGGTCTGAGTTTTCTCTCCCAACATCCCTAGTTCAGAGGAAATGATGCCTGAGATTTTCCACTACCTACACAGGGACGTTGGTCTATAAATGGTTCAGACCTGAGGACTCTTTGCCTTCTTTGTGTCTCAGGAATTTTACAAGCAGGACCTTTCATTCCTCCCCCAGCCACCTCGCTGGATAAATTGTAGACATCTCCAGGAATGCTGAACCAGAATCAGTCAAGGGGTTGCTTTCTCTTTGCTCTAGATACTGAAATTCATCGAATCACAGAGTGGTTTGGGCTGGAAGGGATCTCAAAGCCCATCTAATCCCACCCCTGCCACGGGCAGGGACACCTCCCACCAGCCCAGGTGTCTCCAAGCCCTGTCCAACCTGGTCATGGACACTTCCAGGGCTGGGGCAGCCACAGCTTCTCTGGGCAATCTGTGCCAGGGCCTGCCCACCCTCCCAGGGAGAATTCCTCCCCAATATCCAATTTTAATTTACCTTCTTTCAGCTTAAAGCCTTTGTTAAATTACTTAATTAACACTATGCCAAGCACACTGAAGTTGTTTGTTCTGTCATCTCCATCATCTTGTACTTGCCTCCATCTCTCTCCAGAGAAGATGATAAAGTTCAGTGTTTTATCCAAGTCTTGTAGAGCCTCATTATAAAGCAGTTTTTCATTTTATTTTCTTCCACCTTTTCTCTCTCTCAGTGTGACTGAACAGCTGCTCTGTCCAACCATGTGTCTGTAGGTGCCACTCTCTTGACCCTTTGACTGCAGTGCACACCCAGATTTTATTTATTTATTTATTTTTGAACTACTTGCCATTGTTTGGCATACAACAATACTTAATTTTCCTGCTACTCTCTGCAGAAAATTCCCAGTTCAGTCCAGTCCTTTGACCTCTTCTGATCCATGTACTCCTGTATAACAGAAATATCTTTCCTTTTGGATTCCTTTCAGGTTTTTTTGTGTAGCTTAGTAAAATATAAAGAACTGTGGATTCTTGAATGATTTGAACCTAAATATATATTTTTTTTCAATGTTACAAGATTAAAGACTTGGTATAAAATACGTGACAATGCACCTTGAATTAATTTTTAGCTTTTAAATGTATTTGCAACAGTCTGGACACAAGACCATGTTAGAGTTGATAAAGACAGCCTGGTTTAGTATCATTATGCAGAAGATAAATCTTGGGCTGCATGCTATAATTTGTAATACTGGCTATTTCATCTTTATTAGCCTTAATGATAGCAGATATTCTGATTGTTTTAACAAGTCTGGTCAAATGTCAGCTCTAGTCTGCATCATTTATCAATAAAATTGTAATTTTTCGCCTCCAGCTTTGGACTGGCAATTTTCTGTGTGTTCATGTTATACAGAGATTCATTGGGAGCTGTAGAAGGACTGAGATGGAGGTTTTTAAATATAAAATCCAAACTCACACTCTACAGAAGGCTCGAGGGAACGTTGCAAACAAGGAGGATTTGTCACTCCCAAGCCCAGGCAAAGTGGTTATAAATACCCAGTTCCCTTTAACATCACACTCCCTCTCGGGTGGGCTGTGCAGGAAGGCTGGAAAGGAATTGAAAGGAAGAAAGCAAGTGCCCAAGAACAGTAGGATTGCTGATCAGAAAGGCAGAGTTTGGGTGCTCATCTCTGCAGAAATAGGGAGAAAGTCCTACCCAAAGAGTGCTCTGATAGATCACATTCCATAAACAATGAAGTGAGATAAAATGCCATCTTAATTGCATGTTTTTAGAAGTGTAACAGCCCAGGAGGAGAATTTTTTTGTGCTCACCCACTTGCTGCTTCTGAAAACTTTGGGATAATTAGGTCAGAATAAAAAGGAATATGAATGGAATTTAATGCTTGAAGAATATTGTCACCCCCACTTCATATTTCTCCTACATTATTGTCCCTGAGAAAGCTCATAACGTGCCTTAAAGATAGTTTTACTGTGCTCAGTGAACCAAAAATACATCTGAAAAGGCAGCTAAAATATCACCCAAGCTGCTGAAATGTGGGAAACTGAGGGATGTGGTTTAGGAGGGATCCAGGTGTGGTTTGAGTCTCATTTTCTTGTCGTGGTGTCACTGCTGCTCTGGGCTGAGGGCACCCTTGGCCAAACCACAGCACCCATGTGGCTCCTGCACAGGGCAGTTTTAGGGCATCCTCAGCCTTTCCCAACTTACAAAAGTAAGTCTGACTCTTTTAATCCTCCATCAGGTCCAAAATGATTAACATTTATTATGTGGCCACTTAATGGCTGGTGGCCATGCAGTCAAAGGAGATTTATATCTCCTCACAACAGCTCAGTGTGGACTTCAGCTCCCCCAGGGCCCCTTGTCCAGCTGAGTGGCCCAAATGAACATGGCCAGTACTCTCTTACTCAGAAAATATGGACCCAATGGCTGCTTGAACCTTTTAATCTGATATCTCTTGTCAAGGATAACACCAATGTGGAACTGAGCTGGAGCAGCAAATCTCAGGCAGGGTCCTGCCTGCAAGAAAATCTGATTTCAGAGCTGCCCTGGAGTGGTAGAACTGGAGGGTTTGCTGTGTAGGGCATTGTGTGACACTCTGTGAACTTTTGGGTGCAAAATGAAGCATCTCTCTGTGGAATTTTGACTTAGGGGGATTGCTGAACAGCACTCACTGCTCTCCTTTAGGGTTAGGAAATAGTTGGTGTGGTTATAAGGCCTTCAGGTGTCCTTGGGTGAAGCCCAGAGCAAGAGCTAAAGAGCAGTGTTGGCACTGAGGGCACAGGGCATGGAAGTGTTGGGTGGACTCACCATCCCTGGAGGTTTTTAAGATGAGACTGGACCTGGCACTGGTAATCAAAGTGGGGTTGGATCAAGGGTTGGACTTGATGATCTCAGAGGTCTTTTCCAACCCAGCTGATTCTATGATTCTATTTTATGCTAAGCATAATTTCACAATATTCCTGAGTGTAAGTACAGACAGTCCTACTGAGGTAATAGATAAGCAAATAATGCAGCTACAATGGGCATGCTTAAAGAAATCACCTGGAGACAACATTTTTTTAAAGGCCTTCTCTGAAAGTCTCCGTATCTGCTTATTTTTACAATGAGGGAATCATCCTCATTTATGATGGAAACATTTTCCAGTCAAAGCCTCTACCTTCTTTATGGGTGATGCTCCACCCTGGGAAAAGATCCAGTAAAAATTTACTATTGGATGCTTTTTCCCTGGATTTTAAGGTTGAAAAAACCAGTTGGCCAGAGTTTTCTCTAATGCCTGGGAGACAGGAAAGCAATCTGCTCCTTCCATGGGCATCTTCTTTCTGTTCTCTTTGGCTCATGCTTTGAGGGCAGCAAAAGGTGAGTCCAATCTTTCCACAGTTCATGCAAAGTTGCTCTGCAGCACAGGGAATGGTTTTTAAACCATCCCCTTGCCCTGATTCACCTGTCTCAGCAGAGGAGCTCCTTGCTCTTGCATTTAGATGGTTGTCCACAGATGCTTTTCTGGTCCTTGCCCGCACCCCTGATGGAGCTGCCAAGTGGAATGTCTTGCAAGCCTTGCAAAAGTGACCTGCTAAATCAAATCTTGTCTGCAGTCAGGTTTCTTGCAGAATCATTGGAATCCCAGGGCTTTCTAATTAGTGCAGCCTAATCAGCAGGGCTGCAAGAGCTCCCTGCTCCTCTACTCCAATTCTCTGTTGTCCCACAAAGGTGTGTGCCTGGAATGTCTCAGTGCTCAGTGCCAGTTCTACCTGAGGTTCTTCCTGGGAAGCAAACAGGCTCCAAAGCACCTGCTGCTGCCCTGCCTGGAGCTCAGCTATTGGGATGTGGAGCAGAAATGACACCAAGCTGTATGAAAAGAGACAACAACTGTCCTGATTCCAGACTGCTGAACCTCAGTGCACTTTGTGCCCACAACCAGCCTGTTTGCAGGAGAGCAGCAAATGCTTCATGGTGTTCTTCACAACCATTGCACCATCAGGAGCAGCCCAGCATTTCAGCTTAATTGAGCCACTGCTATGACACAGCCAAGCTTTTCAAGTGGGGAAATTGCAATTAGAGAGAGAGCTGCTCTGGCATTTTCCATTGGATGGTTGCTTTCAAAATATTAAACCTCCTTAATATATCTGTGAGAAAAACTTTCCTGGGGAAACTTTGCATTCATGTTTCCTATTCCAAGCTCCTGATTCCTTGAGACATGGTCGAAGGTTGGACTTGATGATCTTGGAGTTCACTTCCAACCTGCAGTTAATTATAGATTTATCCTAGAAAAGGTGTATTGGACCAAAGGTCAGGATTTAAAGCTGTCAGTGGTTAGTTCTGAAGAATCCATACATCAGACACAGCTTTCAGGGGAGAGGCAGAGTGGCTTAAGTGACTGCATCAAAAATATAGAAGAAAAATTAAAATGAAAGGTCTGCCCTCTGCTGCACTGAGCCAGTGAGCAGAACTTGGATAGTCATGCAGGGTGGGAGGGTGTGAAGGTAAATAAGGAAAATACAGAAAAGGGGCATTGTGTGCAACAAGGGAACTCCTCCTTTTGCTTCATCTGTTCATGTTAGAGAACAAAAGCAGTGGGCAAGGCTTGATTTTCAGGAGTGCTGTGGAAACCACATGAAACAAAACTGGGTTTGCCCAAGTTCTTCAGGGCACAGATACCACGGAGACTTCTGTTCAACTCAGCTTCTGCCTCTGCTCCCACGTGACAGAAACAGCTCTCTTGGTTCAAAATTCACTCCAGCTTTTGTTGGTTTGGTTTAGATTTTTATGTTGGGTTGTTTTTCTCCCTTCTTTCCCTTCAGCTGTTGTGTGTCCTGAGGTTCTCATTGCTGTGCAAAGCTCTGGGACACCACCTGACACCTCCTGCTCCTGGTGCCTACGGATGCAAATCATCGCTGGCTCTCCTTGCCTTTCACCCCACAGTCTGCCATCCTAATTGCCTGGTTCTAATGTTTCCTGTCCCAAGGCTATCAATTTGTTTCCAATTTCTCCACCTGTTGGCTTGGCTCAGTTATCCCACAGGGTTTTGTCCTCCTTCATTTGTTCTGCTCCCAGCTCTGGAACACGAGCCCCCCCCGAAGCATTTGCACAAGCAGGATTGTATTACAGCCTTGGGTTTGTTTTCCAGAGTTTTGGCAGGAATGAAGGAGAGTTTTCATCTTTATTTGCTCCCTGCAAGCCTTGCTGAGAAGCTGGTTATTATTGCAGTGCAGAAATCTGAATTCTTTGCCCAATTTCGTGGTCAGCAGTGCATTGTCTGTCCGTGCTGAGCAAAGGGACAGGATGGGCAAGAGCACCCCAGGAAAGGGCTTTGCAGGTGACTCTTTCCACATAATTCACCTGCTTTTCCTGTGGTTAACCTTGGAAATTACTTTGTAAGATGATGGAAAGAGGCCAAATGTTGCTTTCTGCAGTGTGGATTTCAAAAAAGGCAGAACTTATCCCAGGGGGAGGCACTGGGAAATAAGGTGGAATGGCACAGCTGGAGAGGGTAAAACAGTCAGAGCTCAGGGCTTGTTGCTTGTCTGAGTAGAGACTGGAACAAGAATAGTAGGAAAAGCAGCACAGAATCACTTCTGTTCTTGGCACTTTAGGCTTTTTAGGTATGTATCTGTATATATATATATATAATATAGTGTAAATGAGTGTCCTGAAGGTTGGTAAGGACATAACAACTAGAAGTGGATAAAACCCAAAGGCACAAAAGCCACCCCCCTTTTTTCCTGCCCTGTCCTATGTGCTGGATGAGACATTGTACCTTCCCATAGGATGTAAGATGTGCTTTGCACGAGGCTCATCCTCACTCAGAGTTTACAGGGAGAGGTGCAGAAGCAACTGCTGTTATCACCTGAACAACCTCAAACATCTAGAACAGGGTTCCCAAACTTTCTTCTGAACTCTAAGTATTTAATTGTATCAGCCATTTATGGAGGAACCTTTCTCCTTATATGCTCAATAGGTGGACATAGGTGTGAAAAGAGGTTGTAGAACTTTTAATCCCATAGTTTTTAGGTAAGCACAGCAGAGAGGAATTTAAGCAGGAAAACCTGTGTTTATATGAAAAGGAGTGGGGAAAAACACCCCAACAAAGCCACTCTTTTCAGGGGCTGCTCCACAGCTCTTGATAAAAATGTTAAGAAAATAACTCCTATGTAAGACAAATCTTGGTCACCTTGGTGACAGAGTGGCCTCTGCTCAATTGAGCTCAGTATAACCTTCAATTTTTTACTCTTCCTCCTTGATATATTAATACTAAAATATTGAATGCTTTGTCTTATCCATCTTGCCTTTCTTTCTAGCAGATGGAGAAAGTAAAAATAGGCAGAGCACTGGGCTTTCTGGGTTTGCTGTGGTGCAGGCAATTTAGGGCTTGATTTGTGTGACCCAGGCACGTTTGGGGCAGGAGGGCTGAGTGAGAGAGGGAATCAGAGCAGACCTTCAATCTCTCAGTAAAATGCTTGTTCTGCTCTTTCTGCTGAGGGGGAAAAGGAAAAAAAAAAATAGATAAACAGCAGAGCCATTACAGCTTGGCCTGAATCCAATCCCTTAGTTACATCTCTGCCTTTAACTCTGCCTGAGAAAGTCATTTTAAAGAAATACAGTTATTACATGCATTAGTCCTGGCATCCTGGGAGGTCCATCTGCACTCCTCAATCTTGCTGGATTACCTCAAATGTTTCCTGAAGGCTTTGAAATCCAGTGAAGACCAATCTGAGAGAACTGTCTCTGCAATCCTTTTCTTTTTCTGGCTTCGCAGTCAGAAAAAAAAAAAAACCCAACAAAAAAACAATCTGCAAGTGGCTCAACAAACTGTGTTTTAGAAAACAGGAAACCCAGCAGGAAAATTCCAAATGGGCTGTGCCAACACTGCAGACAGGGAGTTTGTCAGAGGCAGAGCTTCCCCCTGGAATAAAGTGGGATTAACTTCTCAGGTTCTGTTCTCAAATCAAAGTTTTGTGAGAATACAGGCTCAGCTGGTCAGAATTGTTGTGGCTTCCCTGATTTCTGTGGATATGTCCCAGTTTATCTCTGCTGAAAATGTGACCCAGCAGGAAAAGTGTGCCCAGACTGTAAAATACACCCCAAATCACACAGTTGAGTCTGATGATACTTTATTACTCTTCCACTGATGACACTCAGCGAGGCTGTTCCCACTTTGCATCAGTGGGAACTGCAACAGAATGAGGTCCAGCATCAATAATAATTTGGATTTTGTGGCTGGGCAGAGCCCTGGAATGTGATCAGAGAGTTGCCCACAGTTTGGTGGGGTGAGGTTAGAAATGAGCCAGAACTGAACCCTTGTCCTAAAGCGTTTCTCACTGACGCCTCTCTTGGACTCACAGCAAGAGCACAATTACACTCTGTAAAATGATTCATCCAAAGAACAATTGTCAGCTGATGCTGCTGGTCCTGCTGGTGCCACTTGTGATGCCCCCTGACCCTGTTCCATGGCACTTCCCCTGCCCCTGGTGCCGTGGCACGTTGGCATTCTGGGGATGGGCAGTGGTGAATGTGCCATCTGTGCAGCCTCTGGGTTGGATCCTCTCCTTGGTGTTCTCCTCCAGGAAGAAGCAGATGATGAGCAGATCTGGTGATGGTCAGTGGAGCCCCTGGAGGAGGTGGTTGGGCCACTGGGTTCCCCCCATGGCACACAGAGCACTGCCCTCCCCCTGCCAAGAGCGAGCTCTGAGCAGCTCCTCTGTCCTTCAGAGCATGTGGTTTGCCTCATTTAGTAGAGAAACATCAATTAAAACAAAGCCCTCAATGCTTTATAAATGCAAAGAATGAAAAGATCCACAACAATTGCTTATTGTGATGAATATTGTGTTTGCTTTTTCTGTACAATATCCCCCCAAACTGCGTGTAAGGGATTTAAATCACAGAATTTTTAAGGTGAAAAAAGACTTTTAAGATCATCAACTCAACCATAACTCCAACATCCCCACCATATTTACTCTGGAAGTTACCTGCAGCATAACCCCTTTCCAAGAGTTCATTCCTGACTCTTCTTTCTTTCACTTAACACTAAATATTCACTTTAGTAATTTCTTTTAGAGAATCACCTTCAAACTAGCACTGACCATTCCATGAGGAAAATCCTGTGGCAAAATTTCCAGGCCCTGACCTGTATCCTGTGGGTCCTGGAGACCCAGGAGGGAGCTGAAGGATATGAAAACTTGTAACACCAACATCAAACTCACTACAGACCAACTCACCCACACGGAAGAAAACTTGAAAGGAACAAGGGGATGATGAGATTTGTTTTCAAACTGGTATCAGGGAATCCACACACGTCATTCACTTATTAACAACATTAAATTTTAGCTTTACAGACAACTTTTCTTCTGATGTCAGCAAGGAGCTTTCCCCCCTTGGGTTTTGTTTACATGCAAGGAAAAACAAACAAACAACAAACAAACAAAACACGCCTGGTTTTTCTTTCTTACAAACTCTACAATTCCAAGGTCAGTAGTGGTGCCACCAGTCAGTGGCCACAGGTTTTAATGTGATCTGTCAGCCCCTTCTTAACAGGTTTAGTACCTACTTGTAGGAGATTTGCATCCCTATGTAAATAAAAAGTATGACATTCTAGTACATCAGTTCTCTTCACAAAGAATGAAGGAATAAGGATGCTAAGTCCATGTAAATATTGGTTAATGATGTCCCACTGATATTGAAAAACAATTACCCAATTCTTAAGTAGGTTATTTATTATATTCATCCATATATTTCAGCTTCTCTGAGGAATATCTAGTTGGGGTTTTTTTGTAGTTCTGGCAAACCCCCTTTTCTCTCTAAATCAGAACTCAGATATTCAGCAATAACCCCCAAACTGGG
>JAWWEV010000024.1:2506636-2544824 GCA_035583235.1 Hafferia zeledoni
TTTTTTTGTAGTTCTGGCAAACCCCCTTTTCTCTCTAAATCAGAACTCAGATATTCAGCAATAACCCCCAAACTGGGATGTTCCACTCACGTGGTTGGATCTGCAGCCATTATTTGACACCACCAAAACAAAGTCATCGGGAAATAAGAGTTGTCAGATGTTTCTCCTAAAATTGTCTCCAAGTGGCAATAATTGTACAGAGTATAAATAGCTCCAGTTTGTGTCACCCTTTCTAGTGGGAGCTGATGTCACCATGCAGAGTGTGGTACAGATGTCTGTCTTAACTTACTATTTTTAAATGTTCCTTCTCTATTAAAAGTGTCTTTATGTCCTTTTCTAATCTCTGTTATTTGCTTTTCATATTCAGCTTTCTACCCCTTCATCTTCTCCATTTTGCTCCACAAAGGAACTGTTAAAAATAAACACCCTAAATTAATTCAGTTTGTGGAACTCATAAAATAATCAGAAAGGTGTTTGCAGGAATCTTTTTTAGATTCTTGTCTTGATAGAACCTTTTTTTAAAAATAATCTTGTGGGTTTTAACCCACTTCAAAGCTTCTCCTTTAGAAATTACCTGGATAACATCTCCTAGCTGGAATCTTCCCTCAAGTGTGGAGTCCTTGAGCTGCTTTAGTTGTTACAGGAAAACAGGTTTTAGCTTTTGGGCCAACCTTTCTTGTTTATCTGTTACACAAAACACAATTATAAATACAAATATAATGATATCCTGCCTGCAGCCTTCCAAGGGATGGCAATGCTGCAGCAGATCTAACAAAACCTACCAGAACTATGTGTTTAAAAAGCTTTATTTAGCTCAGGTTATCACCTGGGATAATGAGGCTCAGCTCTACTTGTTTACCTTCTGCCAGCTTTGTCTTGGAATATTTGTGATGTTCAGACAGAAAAGGGTAAAAAGTCCATGAAGGGGTGCAAAAATACCATGTTTTCCTTGTAGTAGAAGGGGAAATTGAAACATTTAAACCAGGGAAGATGTGGCTGCCCCATCCCTGGAAGTGTTCAAGGCCAGATTGGAGCAACATGAGATGATCTTTGAGGTCCCTTCCAACCCAAACCTCAGGATTCCTTATTTTTTTGTGAGATAGAAAATCCACCTGTGTTCAGAATAAAACTGTTTGTGGAAGCCAGTTGAATAAGAAGAGATTTTTTTTGTTTGTTTGTTTGAAAGGGAAAATGATGGTATTGCAGAGCAGAAAATGAAGATGTCAGAGATGGTCCCATTTGGCTGACATGAAAAGGCTCCTGGCTAAGTTTGCAAAGAGGAACATTCCCAACATTCCCTCCTGAAAGAAATGCTTGTGCCAAACCATCCACTGCTGTTTCATCATTGCTGCTCTGCTCCCTGCTCTCCCTTTGTGCTGTCAGCTCATCCTCCTCCCAGAGCTGACTGCAGGGCTCAGAGAACTTGTTAGGAACATCAAATCCTCTATAAATTGTCAGCAAAAGGAAACACCATTTATTTATTTAACCATGAAAGTCCTAGAATAAAACTGGTCCAGCAGCCCCAAACCTGAACAGTTTTTTCAAGCCTTTTCTCCTCTGTCATCTCTAATGGTTGGACCTTTTCTTGCCTTTCTTTGTGTCCTTGACAAGTTTGGAAAGGAAAGATGAGCAAACACATGTTCTTGAGTGCAGATGGTCAGAATTAGATTCTGAGTATTGTGGGGGATTTTGCTGCTCTGACTTTGTTCTAGGAACAATTTTTCCCTCCTGACTTTGCTGATGAAACTGAGGCTGTGCAGGACTGGGACAGTTCAGCTGGAGCTGGGCCATGGATTGAGGAAGTCCAGCATTGCTCTCATTTAGCAGTCACAGCTCAGCAGTGAGAAATGCTCTCTGCCCACTGGACTTGCTTTCCAGGTCCCTTCAGTGAGTGACTCACACTCTGTGTTTTTAAAACACCATCACTAATATCTCATGTTTGTTTTGCTGCTGGGTAAAACACAACTTCCCAAATCCCAGGTCTCTGCAAGGAAATTGGAGAAAACTGTTTTTTCTAGAGTGCCAGAGGTCATTTGTCCTCCCCAGGCAGGTCTATTCAGCAACTTGTAGTCCTTAACTATCAATTCTTAAAGAGCAGATGTACCAAAACTATCCTCTGGTGTCCTTAGCATAAGAACCATAAGGCACAATACAATAAGAGGGAGCCATAAGACAGTACAGAAAGTCACAAGATATAAGAGTATAGGTAGTTCATAAAAGCACAATGGAATTCATAAATCATGTTTAGACAAGTTCCCCCAACTCCTCACACAGCCAAGCAGTGCTAAATGAGATTTTTATATTGGCTTGGGGGACTTCAAAGAAGGTGGTGTTTTCTCCTGTCACTGCTGACCTGAATCCTTATTAATAATGAATTCTGCATGAAGTCCTTGATGGCTGAGAAGTTGTTGTTGCTTTCCTTAGAAATAAACAACTGGTTTCAGCCAAATTGGGTGTTTTCCTGAGATGCTCAGACAGGGCAGGATCTGAATTTGGAGAGGCTGTTCTTGTTTTACTGGAATTAACTCAGGATTGCCACTGATGCAGTCTGAGAGAAGAAGGAAGAGAATATGTATTCAAGGAATGAAACTGTGCAAAAAGATTTAAATCTCTCTTTAGAGTGGGAACCAACAAATCTGGTGTTCAGGAAAGAAGGTTATCCCAAAACACCAATAATTTATTTCAAGTGTAGCCACCCAAGAGAGAAAGAACTTGCAAAACACAAGTGTCCCACCCCTGGGGATACTGGGACTGCCTGTGGCACAACCTTTGTGAAACTGGGAAAGGGAACAGGGCTGCTGGGAGGCTGTTAAAGAAAACCCCAAACCAGCCAGGTAAATTGTGTGTCAAAGTGGGAGAGAGTCTGAATTTGTTGTCCCCTGACAGCCACAGCTCAGTGCAAGGCAGAAAGAACTAAAAATATGTGGAAAGTGCAGCAGTGCCCTCAGTATCCCTTTGGCCAAGGAACTGGAGCTGCTCCTTTAGGATGAGGCAGAGAAGGAAGAGCCTGTGGGGAGGAGATGGAGAAAGTGCAGAGCTCTGTGACAGGAGTAAAGGCAAGACAGCTCTCACCTTTAGCCAGACTTGTCTCCTTGCAATTCAATTCACTTGAAAAACAAACCATCTGAACGTGCTTTGGGAGGCTTTTGGAACAGGGAAGGAAACTGTAAGAGAGATTTCTTTTTTCCCTTGGAATGTGTTTCACTGGGAAGTGGCAGTTCCTGCCCACCAACAGGAGAGACCAGACCAGAAGTTTGTCTTAGTGCAGATTTCCTTCTCCTTTATCTCTTATTCAACACTCTTTGCAGATGGAGAGAGCTCAGATTCAGGAGGGTTTATTGGCAC
Source organism: Hafferia zeledoni (assembly GCA_035583235.1). Taxonomy (NCBI): domain Eukaryota; kingdom Metazoa; phylum Chordata; class Aves; order Passeriformes; family Thamnophilidae; genus Hafferia; species Hafferia zeledoni. Next base: position 2,509,982 of record JAWWEV010000024.1, read on the forward strand.
TTGGCTGGGCAGTTTCTTTGTTTTCTTCCTTTTATTGTCACCTGTGTGTCTGCCATAGGGAGCAAAGGGGTGGGAGGGGTCCTGGCAACCCCTGGCATTGAAGGTTTGTAAAGCTCACCTGGGTTTGCACTGCATGATGTGCTCTCAGTCTTCACCACTATGAAATTAAATTCATCAGACATCCTAAAGCAGTCTAGAGAGAAAGGGGAGAATGCCAGAAATATTAGACTTGAGGGGACTGGGTGGTCTCATCCTAAGGCATCATTTTATCACACCAACTAAACCTGTGACTTACAATGTGCAATGTGTGTACAGTTGTGTTGTCTGTAAGTATTGCTGCAAAAAACCCTGAAATAATTTTGAAAACAAACATAAGAGCATGGCCAAGAGCCCTCTGTGTCATTTCTATGGTTTAGTGAGCATGATAGAAGCCTGCAAAGTGCATTTATAATATTTCCCTCAGTTTCATTCATCCTAAGCCAAACCTGACCCAAAAGCCAAGCCCTCAACTTGGTGCCAGTGGACAGAGCTCAGTTTTCCTGAGGTGGCTGCTGAAGTTGGGAATTGGGCAGACCTTTCTTCCAGTCATCTCTGGCTTCAGCATGTGCCACAAGCCTTGGCACAGCAAAGCTGCTGCTCCTGGTTACGGCTGTGCTTGCCCTGCTGTGACAGTTTTGATCCAGGCCTTCCCTGGTAACCAGGTGGAACCAGGGAAAGGTTCATCTCCCAGGTATTCCCTACCTGGGTTTTTTTTTCCCTCCCACAAGACAAGGGAGGATATCAGAGAGGGAGATAGGAAGTGGCTGCTCTTCTTGTTCCAGCAAGGGTTGGGAGCAGGGAGTTTGGTGCTTATGGTCCCTTGTCAGGGCCATGCAGGAGATCAGAGAGAGGACATGAGAAAGAGCTGGTCTTCTTCTCAGAGTCATTGGTAGGATTGTATTGTGCTGGTTTGCTTGGGGGGTGCGTGGGGGTGTCTAATAGTACCTATTTGTTCTGTTTTGTCCCTTTGTTGTCCCTGTTTTCCCCTTCCCCTTTCCTTCTGCCCTGGAGGTTTTCCTATGTTGGGTGCAGATTGTGTATATATAATTGCAGCATTTAGAAAATACATATATACCCTGGCTTAATTCAGTTTCTTTCAAGTTTTTTCCCTTTTCTTTCCCCTACTTTGAGGAGTGGGGGGAGAAGGAGGGTCAGCTCGGGGGCTGGGAAGCCAAAACAAAATCAAGACAGGTTTTAATTTTGGTAGCAGAGGATGGTTTTGACCCATTGACCTCTGGGTTATGGGCCCAGCACGCTCTCACTGCATGGACAGTTGGAAGGTGCAATGGATTGCTAAAAACAACTCTGAAGGAACTTTCAAGAACTGGGATAAGCATTTAACCAAGGCCACCTGGCTAATTAACATTAAAGGCTCTGTCAATTGAGCCAAAACCACCTGCACAGGTAGAAATGTGTTTACAGGTCCCTTTTAGATGAAATTATTTAAGATGTTCTGTGTTCCTGCTGTATCTGGGCTGTCTCACCCCCATCCCTGTGGGTGAGGGTGATGATGGTGATGCCCCCTGGGCTCTGCTCTCCCTCATATCATGATGTGGCTCATAAAGATGAAATGTTTTCCTCAAGGAAACTTGCAAGAGGGAGGGGAATGAAACCCCTGGCTTGAAGTTATGGGTCCTTAAAGAGCAGTGGGTACAGAATGCACAGCTAAGCTGAAAATGTGATACAGGGATAATGTTGCCTTTTTTCTTATTCAAGAAGCAAATTTAACTACCAAATGCCATCATTTTAAGACTATAAAACAGTGTAACCTATAAAAGATTTACTGGGAATCTAACTCTTCTTTTGGGTGTCTCAGTGAAAGAGATAAACATAAAACTAAAATCAGATGCTTTAGGATTTATGAAGTTGATTCAAATTTTTTTTTTTTTCCTAGTGACTGTTTTAACAGCCTATTAACAATCTTCCCCACAGCAAATGGAGAACCAAATTGATATTACAGAATGGAGCAGGGATGGGTCCCGTGAGTGTACTTAAACATACCGTAAACATCTCGAGCTATTCATCTGCATTATGGACTGGGTGGATAAAAGTGCATCTCTGTAAATTCAGCTCAGAGCGAATCCTTCCGAGTTCCTTTGGCAGAATAAAACTCTGAGTTCTGATTGTGCCAAGGGTTGAGTGTTCCTGCTGAATCCCCAGCTCCCTGGGAAAGGGTGGCTCTTACTCAGGAATTCCAGGGCTGCTCCCAGAACAGCAGGTTTGTGCCTTGCAAGGGAAGCAACACCAATCAGTTGTCACTGGGCTAAAAGTCTTTTATAGCTGATTTGTGTCATGGTAATTCCTTCCCTGTCAGGCACAGGCACATCTAATTCTTTGCAAAAAGGCCATTAAATGTTACTAATAAAAGGAACATGAAGATTGTTGTGCCCAGCATTGCTTTGACATTTATCTGCATCCTCTCAACTCTGTTACACCCCAGGGTGGGTTTGCCATGCCAGAAAAGGTTTTTATTGTGAGTGTTGGTTTCGTGTCTCGTCCCTCAGAAAGTCAAATTTTTAATTAGATAACCCAGAACTTAGAAGAGAGTGGGGGTTTTTTGTTTATTTTTTTTAATTTTTGCTTGAATTTTTTAAGAACTTCAGCTTGGTGGTTAAAATAATGCCAAGATCTGGTTTGCATCAGAGGATGGTTCAGCCCCCACCTCAGCCACTCTTCTTTGCCTCCTCTGTTTGTTCTATTCCATTTACTGATCTGAAGAGAAAACAATCAGGGAACAGTAAAGCTGTTTGGGATAGAAATAGCTCTGCTGCCTCCAAAGTGGCACACTCAAGTGTTTGGAGAAGGGGATTTGTACAAAGGATTTAGCTTTGGCTCAGCTAATGTTGTCATTTCCAAACAGTATCTTGTTTTCAGCACAGTTGAGACACGACAACTTTTGGGCATGTGTATTATGATGTCTCTGTTGCATTTTATAATTGAAACTAAACTGTAGGACTGAAAGTTTGCAAACTTGGGATGTTTGTGAAGTAAAGCAGAAAAACTCCAGGCCCTTCTCAGAAAGTAAATTCTGAATGGAAATCTTTCCCTGTAGCCAAAGTAATTCCATTAATTCCTTCAACTGTTTCTCTGTAATTCCCTGTTTAATCTGAGCATGGCCTTCCATTGAATCCCTTGCTGTTCATCTCTGATCCACTGAACATAACAGAGTGAATTTTGAGACAGCATTAATTTGATTTGACAGAGTAAATTAGTGGTTCAGTTGGTACCAAAGTCTATAAAGTACCCAATGAGGTGATTTTTTTTCTGTGTAGAATAAGTGTAACTATTCTTGCAGCCTCAAACAGCGAGAGAAAGACACCACAACCTAAATGGGAATTGATTTATTCACTTAGGGCAGAGATTGGAGACTAAAAGCTCCATAGTCAAGAATAAATTGAGATTTATTCTGGGTTTTGAAGTGAAAACACAGGGTATTTAAAACTTGGGGGCTTCAGGGAAGTGTTTATGAGGAATAGCTGCAAGAGTAGAGTCAGGAATGCATCGAGTGGGGAAGGACTCCAGGCCATGGGGTCTGGCAGCAGCTGCATCCTCATGCCTGACATCACGTGGAATATTCTCAGAATACTCAGTCAACTATGAAAAGGTCAAGCAAAACCAAAGAAACAAAAGCTTCGGCTGCTTATGGGCTCGTTCTTTTTGATTTTTAAGCAGTGTCAGAGTAGAGAAAGTTGAGTAGTGAGCCTTGAATGGCAGTTCTTCATGGCCTCGTGGCTCTGCTGAGACTGAGACACCAGAGGGGTCAGTGAATGACCAGTGTTGGCCAGTCAAGGGGCCACTGAACGAGTATTCAAGTATATTTTTTCAATACTACTAAAAATCTTCATAGGAAATTTTATGACTTTAGTTTAAGCCACAGGATTACTTCATTAAGGTTTGGGTTAAGCATGGAATTTTTATAAAGGGTTTTGATGAAAGTACTCAGCAAGAAAATGTTCCAACAAGCCAGGTAGAGGAAAATAATTCAGGTATTTCTCAAGGTGTTGGTGCCACAAGGTTTTCCTGCCTGCAGCTGAGGCTTCAGCTGCACCTGTCCTGTTTGCATATGCAAATGTTCATGCCATGCCCTCAGAGTTATGTTATTTTTCATGTTCTGAAAATATTGGGATGTCTCAGTGCTCACTGTGGCACAAAACACCCCAAATTGAAATGGAGATGTTAGTTCAGATGTGACTGTTCTTAGTGCATGTCTGGATGGAAGTTCTTCTATTCAAAATATTCAGGTATTTCATTTTGGCAATGATCACATTCACTCATCTATGCTCTCTGGTTGTGACAAGACACTTCAGTTTCTGACTCTGTTCACGCTGGAAAAGATCTCTGAGATCAAGTCCAGCCACAAACCCAACATCACCACGGTCACCACTGAGCCCTGTCCCCGGTGCCACCTCCACACCCCTTGGAATGCTCTCAGGGATGGGCACTCCACCTCATCCCTGCCTGGCCAGTTCCATTGCCTGGCCCCCTGACATCCAAACTAGGAAGAATTCCTTCCCTGAAAGGGTGGTCAGGCACCTGGGACTTGGAGCTCAGCCTGGGGAGGGGTGGCAGCTGAGCTTTGGCAGGAAGGGTTGGGCAGTGCCAGGTGAGGTCAGTCTCAGGAGGTTCTGACCAGTTTGACAGGTGTAGAAATGTTAGAGAGACCTGTTGACTTTGCATCCACCACTCCTGCTCCACAGCAAGCACAGAGTCAGCTTCCAAAGCACTTCCCCACTTCCCTTGGGTCATTTTTCCAAAGCCTGGTAGAGATGTCCCTTTCTGACATTGACCTGGGGCAGTGTGGCATCAATACCCCACTGTGGCACCCTGTGCTGTCCCTTCCCCAATGCCAGTTCTGGAATTTCAGCTTCCAAAGTGGTGCCCAAGATCGATTGCTGCCAGGCCAAGCCATCTGTGAGCAGCCTGGCCTGCAGTCAGGGCACAGGGAGGGCAGAGGAGCTGCAGCAGATGGCCCTGAGCGTGGTCCTCGTTTCACCCCCACCGTTGCACAACGAGGTTGTGTAACCACTTCAAGGTCACCAAAGGAGTTACTCCCCAAAGGTAATGAAGGATTTGCTCCTTCCACCCTCCAACATTTATTTCCAGGAGCTGATGCTGAGCCAGCCCTCGGTGATTGGAGGCTGGAGGGGGAGGCAGAGGGGGATTTAAGCTTCAGGAAGGCAAACATCCAGAGGGATTAATCCTTCCTAACCATCATTCCTGTTGGCCCTAATCTCTCACTGTTCTCTCAAAACAAGGTCTAGGGCAGGTCTGGGGGGATTCAAGGTGTTGGACTGGCTTGTCCTCGTTCCAAAGACCTTGACATCTGCAGTTTGTGCTCTTGGGACAACCAGGACACCTGAGAGAAAGGGTTTAGTGGCTCACCTTGAAAATACACAGGGGCAAAGCTGCTACATCAGCTGTATGAAAACAGCTGGTCACAAATGGTGAAAATACTGATTTTATTTATATTAGGAGAAGAAAGAGCCTGACTGAATTCCATTTTATTAAAAAACCCCAACTTTTTATTTAAATATTCTACCTTAAATATGCCAGCTTTGGTGGGAAAACAGAACCTCCAGTTCTTCCCAATTTTCTGAACTCTGTGATGTATCAAATCTTAATTTCCAAAAAATACATGAACCCAACACAGTTCAGTTTTCATTTCTGGTGCCTTGTTTCTGATCTTTTCAGAACCCACCTTTCACTCTGCTGTCTGAGCACAGCACAGTCTTTTAATGCATTAATTTTTACCATTGTCAGGGATGGTCTTTATTTTGCAGAGAAGTCCACGAAAACACACAAGAACTAAATTTTCAACATAACCATCCACCTAAAAAGTTGGCAACTGGAAATTTCCCAGGAGTTTTGGGGGTTGACACCTGACTAGAGCCCTGCAATGACATACACAGGCAACACATGTGCAAATGTTTCTTTAATTATTTACACTTTCTCACTTAATTGGAAGTACTGATGGTAAGATGGGTTACTCAGGGAGCTCCTTTGAATGTCCTTTGTGCATTTCTGGTGCCAGGATATTTTAGAAGATAAGACTCAGGTGACTACTTTGAATACCAGGAATAAGTGGCAGGAATTCAACTTTTATGCCAATCTGCCTGTGAATGCTTAATGTTCTTTATGTTAAAATTAGGGTTCAGATTTATTTTTTTTTCCCCAGAGTTCTAAATTATTCCAGGAGAAAATAAATGGGAAATGCAAAGGCATATTAAAGTTAACAGGAATGTTTCTAGGTTGTTCCAAGCTTGGAAATAACTCCTGTTTGCTGTGTGGGAATCATTGCAGGCCATGGGGCTTATTCAGAATCAGTGGAGGAATTGGGGAGGTTTTCCCTCAGATTAGACCCATCTTCTAAGCACAGAAATCAATACTTTTGAGTTTGGCAAAAAACTTATCTCTTTCCCCAACATTTCAAAGAAAGCAGCTTAGAAAATTGCACAGAAGCAACAAAAACTTACCTTTTTCACTCAAAGTTGTATCTTACTTCCATTAAATTGCAGGAGCTCAGGGCAGAATTCATGGCCAGTTTCTGATTTTTGTTGGTTTTTTTAAAATAACAAAAGGAAAAATGCCCAACACTCACTTTGTATGTGTTTCATTTGTTTGTTTGTTTGTTTTCTTTAGTTAACTAAGTCAGTGAGAGGGAGTTTAACAAGTGAAATTAAAAAGTTTTGTCATCTCATGTGTGGCTTGAATACAAAGAGCTGCGTTTCTTCTTGCTGAACTGAACTTTCTAATTGGATTTATCTTTGTGTTCTTAAAAAAGTACTGCAAGTCTTTAGGCTGGAATACTCCTGGAAGAGACAAGTCCCCTTTGACAAGGACAAGGAGAAGAGAGAACTGTAATCTGTAAATGCACATGCTCAGGGTCTTATCTCTGCTATGGGAGATTGGCCAAAGAATCAGGTGGAAAAACTAATTTCCTCAAATATTTCTTTGGGAATGGGGGCAGCTCTGTGAGTATCCATAAAGAAGGGAGACAAGTATTGCTCCTGGAGTGGGGCCAGAGTTCTTGGGTTGTTTTATTTACACCCAATATTAAGGTGCTTTCCCGTGAAGAGCTCTCAGCTCTGCTGAAATCTCTGTAATTAATTCCTTCCACCTTCTCATGCAAATGTGAAGTTCAAGCACTGGGAAGAAAAGGCATTTAGAGGTGTCCTGATTTTGTGGAAAAGGGCAGGATTCTCCAACAGGCTGCTAACTCCTTGTGCCCCTACTTTTGGGACAGAGGGTGGTCAAACACCCCGATTTTCCAATGATTAAATCACAAACACAACCCATGACTCTGACCTGGAATTTCTTTCTATTAAGGCAACCAAACTCTTGTCAGTGAACCTTCCCAAATTTCAGGAGAACCTGTTTTCAGGCTCTTATTCTGTTCTGACATATTATTATTGATCATATTTTTCTTCCTGTGTTATTATAGCTCTGGAAATTTTATCTAAATATGATTATTTAAAAAGTCATAGAAGGTCAGAGAGTTGGAGGTGACCCACAAGGATCTTTGAGTTCAACTCCTGGCCCTGTTTATTATTCTGCATTTCATAAGGTAATACCTCAAATTTAAAAGCACTTAAACATGTGTTGGCTTTTATTTTCTGCAGTGTTGAGCAGTAGGAAGGTGGAGTACAGGCAGTGGGATCCCTGGAACAGGAGCTGGAATTAGATCCCAGTGGAAGGTGCAGGAACCTACAAACACATCTGTGAGGGCAGGGATGGGACTGTGAAGACACTGAGCTCATTCAGGGACCAAAAAACAGGGTGGACGTGGCTTTTTGTCCAATGTGTTCTGCAGAGCAACTGGAATCCACTATGAAATATTAATGAGAACAATATTGCTGACACGGAGCTCAAGCATTCCCACCAAAGCATGATTGGGTGTTATCTCCACTCCATTTAACAGAGTTGCTGAGTGTGAGGCAGGAGCTTCATATTCCCCGAAATGCTGGAGGTGAAAAGGAGCCTCCTGAGAGGGTGACCATGACCCCCACACATGAACTCCTGGGAATTCTACCAACCCTTTTTGGTGGCTGTCTTGATTTTCACTCATGATGCTGGTAATCTGGAGACCTGTAAGTCTCCACTTCTCCAGTGCAGCTGTAGGTGCCATTGGGTGGTCTTTGTATTTAGAGTGACATGATGTTTTGTCACAATGCTTGTTAAGAATGATCCTGATCTTTTTTTTTTTTTTTTGGCCCCAGGCCATAGAAATATCATTTGTAGAAGCTTTTGTGAAGCTTGCAAAGTGCTGTTGGGTAACTGCATGATCAGCATCATATAAATGTTAGTCATTAAGAAAAATAATCCCAGTAATGATGGGCAGTATAATAACAATTAGCCTGTTCTCTGGCTCTCTGAATACTGTGGTACCTGCAGAGGACTCCTCTCCAACGAGCTGGGGATGGTCCTCTGGCTGAGGCTTTGTATAATCAGCACAGCTGAGCAATCCTATGAACAGAAGCAACCACTGCCATTGACTCCAGCAGGTAATTTGTGCTCCTCTTGCAGAGCTGCTGCACATGAACATGGGGAGCAGCAGGGAGAGAAAAGTGGCAGCACATTCATTCTTGCTGGTGGTCAGGGCCAATTACTGGAATTAAAAGAACCTTTTCCAGAGTGCAGCAAGATTAGCTGTTGACCCTGTTGGCCTAAAGCAGTTCCTATTATACTTATTAGCATCAGTGCCTTCACTGGTGAGGCCCTGCAGGGGAGGGCACAGGCTCTTGGATGTGTCAGTTCTGCTGTAACCACATTCTGTGGGGTTGGAGAGTGCCAAGGACCTTTGTTAACAGAGCTGGAAGGTGGCAGTGCACGAAGCAGAGGGGTCAGTACAAGGTGTAATGAACTGTGAGACTGTACTCAAATCTGGGAGTATAAAAACCTGAACAATATCTATGTTAATTAGTCTCTTTTAGTGTATATAATTTTTCTCTATTAGTAATACTTCTTTTTTTCTGCTCCATGTCTGTTGATGTGCATAGAAGTGTTGAAATGGAAGACACAAGGTTTGTAAAACTGCAGAGCCAGAGTTAATCCATGTTCCATGTGAAGGGAATCAGTGGGGAATCAGTGCCCATGAGACCCCTCTGAGAAGAGGGGCTCAGCCAGCCTGTGATATTCTAGGAGGAATTAAGCCTCCCAATAATGCCTATATTTGCTGTACCATCTATTCATTATTATTCTTAATTTCCAGGCAACTCTCCCTAGCCTTGTGTCCAAGCTGTGCATCAGAGCTGGCACAGGGTGCCAGTGTTGTCACCACAGCTGCACACCCTGCCAGAGCAGTGCCAATCCCCCCCAACCTCTGGATTCCCACAGCTGGCTGCCCCAGAGACAGGTTTGTCCCAGAGCTGCAGTGAGGATGAACCCCCTGCCTGCCTTCATGTACAAAACACAATGTGTATTCTCACACCTGAGTGACCACAATGAGCTTTGTGGTTGGACTGAACTAACTCTGTAAATAACATTTCCACGACCACTGCACAGAAACTTGTGCCTTGTGGAGCTGCTTGTGTGGAAACAGAACTTACCCCATGAGACTTAAAAGGGTGAAGAGCAAATGTGACCACTCCAAACGTTCTGAAACCCTCTGTGCACCTCTCTCTCCCTCCCCTGAAGCACAGGGTGCCTGTTTTAAGTGGCCTTGCAGACTCTGTGACTGGAAGGTCAAGTGGCAATTGTTAGATCTCGGGTAGATTCCATGAGAGTCTATTTTCCTTTGTGCAGAGATGTGGGGAAGTTAAATTCCTGAGAGCAACAGAATATCAGGAGTGTGCTTAGCTCTTCTAGGAATATTTTTCACCAGTTCATCTCTCAGCCTTTTATAGGGAGGTGAGCAATTCCCTGTCCCTTTTATAAAGATGGAATTACAGTCTGGTTCTACAGCTGTGTCTCTCTCCTCCTAAAAGAATCTGATCTACAAGGAATGGAAATTATTGTTAAGGGGGACACAATAATGGTTAAACCAACCATCATCTGGGTGATGAGCTTTCCCTCGAGAGGGAATAACAGCAGGTGGGAGCAGAGCACGTGTAGGGGGAGCAAGGACCCAGAGGTCCTGCCTGTGCAGCCACTGGGAAATGAGCCAGCACTGGGAAATGTGGGAACACCAGTGCCAGGACACTGGGAGCACAGGCAGGGGCTGGAAACACTTCCCCAAAGGGAGATCCTGTTGGAACAGCATGACATGACATTGCAAGGGGAATAAATTCACTGTGCAAACCACTCAGCTTTAGGGAACAACCAGCCACTGTGTCATTAGGTTTGACTGAAATGTCTGCTTGGCTCTTGGGCAATTGGAAGTGGAATGTCACTGACAGGACACATGAATTTTTTTTTTTTCCCTTTCCCTTCCAAGAATACATTTCAGCACAGAGATATTTTCACTACAGGAGTATAAAAGCCCTTTAGAAAAAAAAATAGCAAATAATAACTTTTATTTTTTTCTAACTTGCATATAACCCTTGCTGTTTCCAACCTGCTTAAAAGAAATAAGATTTAATTGAAAATGGAAGTTTTGATTAATTTTAGACCAGAGTTACCGTCATCATTGGTACAAGAGGGTCATGCCCTGCTACAAAATTTATCCCTGAGTGTTATTTCTTGAGCCAGTTTCTCTGAGAGGATGAAACTGGGCTGTTGGGGCTACATTAATGTACATCCCCTCTGAGGCAAGGCCTGGCATTACAGGTTGGGATGTTTGTTTGCCAGAACAGTTAGTGAAGGAAAATAAAGAAGAACTATTCAGAACAAGTAGATGAGATTAAGAAATTTTATGCAATAAGTCCAAATAAGGCCAAATTTTATGCAATAAATCAGGCATAGTCAAAAGCAAAGAGCATAAAATGATATTTGAAGGGCCAGGATGTTTGAGAGGATTGAATTTGTGCTAAACAGAAACCCAAATAAACCCAGTTACTTTGGTTATTTCTACAAAGGTAGTTCAGTTCCTCCTTAGTCATTCCTTGCAGAGTTATAATCTCTCATGACCTCATCTTCTCCTTCCTCCTTTGGGAACACAGCAAAGAAAACAAATTTATAAACTCTCCCCTCCCTGTGTCCCCCCATGACCAGTAAAAAACTTCCTCATCCTTCAGAAGAACAATCAATATTAAACATCTTTTACTTTGCCAGTGATTGATTTTGTCTCATTTCCCATTGCTCATAAAAACAGGGACATTCAGGCTCAATTTTAGTTGTTTATTTATTTATTAAGGGGTGACAGAGTCACAGGTACCTGAAAAATTCATGGAAACTTCACTGTTGTTTCTTACAGAGCTTTGGCAGAAACCTTGAGGGACACAACTGCCCCAAGAAGGAAAACCTCTCTGCTACATCATCCTCTCCAGCCCACGGACACTCAGTGGTACTTAAAGATGGCAAGAGCTTAAAACTCTCAGGTAAATGCTTCTTTTTTTCATATATCAGAGAATTTTGCAGTGATTCTGTAGAATTTACAGTTTGAAATTTTAGATTCCTTTCAAAGTCTTGTTTAAAATCACAGCATTTTGGTTCAAAAGACGTAAGGAAAATTTTCTTTTTATTCAGATTATTTTAAAACCAATATCAAAGTATCACTTGAAGTAGATCTAAACTGGAATTAGTGGGATTTTTCAGTTGGTTGTGACTTTGGTGCAAATATCAGTCCCACAGACAAGTGCTGAAAAAAGTCCCTCAATTCTGTTGATCTGATTTTGAAAGTCCTCCCTGCAGGATGGGCCAGATATGAGAGCTGAAACCCTCCCTGAGCTCCTGAGTGCAGCTCCTGGGTCACTTCAGGGGTCTGGCAAAAGAGGTTTAGCTCAGAACATGCCCAGAGTCAGCAGAATCCACCTCAACACTGGTGAGAAATGTCAAAACCTTTAAAAAATGCTGACAAATGAAGCCACAACGTGTCACAGGGACAGGAAAATGCCACAATATCAAAACTCCCTTTACTGGCAAGAATATAATTCCCATGGAATTCTAACAAATAAACTGTACCTTGCTATTCAAAAGAAAACAAAGGACTTGGAGACAAACTCTGCTTTTTTTTTCTGTCTTGAGAGGAAATTCTCTTTCCATCTAAAAGCAGCAATAATAAAGATAATAAAGTAGGATAAGCAGCCTGCTTTTATTGAACCACTTCAGCACTGAGTCCTTAACAACATGTTTCCTCTTATACTGTTATTTCTTCTGACTGTAATAAAGTTAAATCAGAAAGGCTGCAATATTGTGCTCAGGATGTTCAATTAGTTCCACAGAGTGTCCATGAGAGTTAATGCTGTTCGAGGGAAGCAACTCGAGTGCTCAGAGAAGATTTGTGTTCAGCTTTGTTAATTCACACACATCCTGGCAGATGTCTGATTAGACTAATTTAAAATTAAATGACAAGGGGGAAAAGAAAAAAAAAAAAAGAAAAAAAAAGTTTGCATTCATTTCAAATGATTGAACAAAAGATGAAAACTCTGCGTGGTTTTGTTTGGTGGAACAGCCCAGCTCAGCTCCCTCAAATCCTGCTCTCCACTCCCATAAACCACTCAGACAGCACATCTTCAGTGCAGGGATTGCTTTTAAATAAGCAAACACTCTGAGTTAAACAAACATTTGGTGAATGCAGCACTGTGAGATGATCAGAGGAGCTGGAAAAAGGAGTCAAAGACACTGTGCTCCTCCTCCACAGGCTGGAATTCCCTCTGCCATTTGGGCTCTGCTGGTTCAGCACCATCCCAGACCGAGTTCTGAGATCCTTCCATGGGGGTTGAAGGGACTGAGTCTCTGTATTTCCTGTGCTGGAACAAATGGGGTGTTCAATTTAATCCTTTTCTGGGAGATGTTTTTGTGAATTGGAGTTGTTTGTGCATTATTTGGGGTTTATTCAGCTTTGTGTTGGGTTTGCACAAGTTCCATCATACAGAGGGTAACAAAGTGGAATGTGCTTGGAGTGCTCCTGTCTGGATTTGCCTGCTTAAGGATGAAATAAAAGCATAGTTAGTAATATTCAGTATTCAAAAGAGGGTAGAAATTCTGAGTAATATAAAAAATACCTGAAAATTTTGCCTGCTTAAAGATTAAATAAAAGCATAGGTAGCAATATTCAATATTCAAAAGAGGGTAGAAATTGTGAATAATTCAAAAAATACCTGAGATTTTTCATGCTTGTTTTCTTTTATTATGATTATTTTTAAAAGGAATTCATACTAGAGAGGGAAAAAGAAGTATTTTCAAAAGTTCCCAAGCAATTTAGTAAATTGATTGTATCATGAAGTACTAATTTCACAGAAGTGGCTTGTAGGAGGCCTTGTCTCTCTGACAGTCACATCCTCCTGGTGCTGGGTGAGGGTGGAAAGGTGGAATTATTGGTGACAAAGTCCAGATCTCTCCTGTGGCACTTCAGCAGCAATTGGTGTGGGAAGAGTTTGGGCTGCAGAGCTGTCACCCACTTGTCTGTGTACAGAGAACCTCTTCATGTGTGCAGTGGGAGGGTGAAGTGGGTCAGATCTTCCAGCAGGATCCCTGATGCTCATCTTTAGCACTCTCTGACCCCTCTTGTCCCCTGTGAGCAGAGTTAGGAGGGTTACAAAGGGGTTCTCCTGCTTGAGGGAGGCCCAAAAATGCATTTACAGGGGGAGCCAATGGGACCACAGTCCCCAAATTAGAACATGACATGATTACTGAATATAGGGAAAATACTTCTGGCTTTAGCCACTGGTGGATTCAGGTCTCGTGCAATCAGGGAATTTTGGGCACCTTGATGTTTGCAGAAAGGCAGATGCACAGCAAACTAAGGGCAGTCATTACTCCCCACCAGAGCCCCAGCTCTTTTGGCACAGGACTGCAAATCTGATCATTCCCAGCCAATGCCTGCAGTTTTCCTGCAGATTCCCTGCTCAGTCATGGCAAGGACAAAGGTTCTCCACACTGGAACTCACAGGACCAACCTCCTCCACCACATGAGGTGGAGGGAAGGTGTTGTCCCACTTCAGTGTTGATATTTTCCATGCATTGATAACCTGGAGGAAAATACCTGATTTTGTTCCAAACCCCCATGTTGCAGCTTGAAAGTCCTTCTATTTTTAATGGATTTTCTGACTCTTAAGGGTGGCCTCAATAATGCTCCAATGACAGCCCATGTGCTTTCCATGTCCTTATTACAGCAAAAACTTGGGAAGTTCCCTGGCAACAGGACCAAACCCATTGATGTTTCACTCAACAGCCAAAACTTTGGAGTTTGCTCATTTTCTTTTCCATAGTTCTGTCTGGAACATTCTTGGGTCAGAATTAAATGGTTGCTCCATGATCTCAATATATTGCAGGAGATATTAAAGAAGTACCTGCAGTACCTGAGGCTACAAACATAATGTATGCAATTAAACCTTAGATAATAACTTTTTAAATTTGCCTTTAATATCCAATGAGTTTCAAATTAAAATGGAATTTTATCCAATATAGCATCATTTAATATATTACAGAATTCTTTAGTGTAACAGATACACATCTCAGCTCTGATGTTATATCAGAGTGTGATTCTGTGAGAGTTTCTTGGGAAAAGTTTGGTGTGATTGCTTCATGGATGCTGAAGGGATTGAGGATGGACCATTTCTCATCTTAGCAGCTTCCTGTGAGGATGCAAAGGGGTGATCACACCAAGTGCTCCCTCCTTTGAGCTGCTCTTTGCATTGTGTCTCCTTTGCTGTTTGTTTTGCCCTAAAAAGTGGAAAGAGCTGATTTCAGTGTCCTCATTCTCCAGTTTTGATGCTCTGTTGGTGAACAGGGTCTTTCCAGGAATTCCAGGGGCTTCACAGGGTGAGCACATCTCCCACAATGGAGAGTAATGGGATGGTTTAAATCTGCTCAAACATGTGTTCCTTCATCAGGCAGAGCACATCACACAACCAATTAGCCTTGGTTAATTTTAGCATGGGATACAGATGGTGTTTTCTTGGAGAGAGAGAGAGAGTGAGTTTATGGATCAACTCAGCAAACTTCTCACACTCTCCATCAGGTTTGTGGAGCCTGGAGGAGAGGAGCTCGTGGCTTAGGAACAGCTGGTACAGCCTGAACTCAGGGAAGATGGAAGGGATGTTGGTGAGAGAGACAAAGTGCTTTAAGGACAAAACATGTACCCAAGCTCTGCTTCTTGGAGCTCTGAAGGATTCTGGAGTGTCACCAGGTTATCTGAATGTGCTCCAGAATGAGCTTTGCCTCTTCTCTCAGGTGGGGTCTCTGCCAGAGCCATCCACAACTTGTCATCTTCAGCCTCAACACTCAGGGATGACCAGATGGGATTTGCTCCTGTTTTACTGCAGCACCAGCTCCATACCTGGGCATGGCTGAGGAGAAATGGAGCTGTTCAATCAGCCTTTTCAGGAGGCTTTGAGGTAATTCTGGACTGCCCGTGGTGAGGGATGTGCAACACAGGTTGGAAATCCCTCCCTGAGCACGTTGTAGCTGGAACAGAATAATAAAATGGGTAGGGGGCTTAGAGGAGAGGAGCTCATGGCTTAGGAACAGCTGGCACAGCCTGAACTCAGGGAAGATGGAAGGGATGTTGGTGAGAGAGACAAAGTGCTTTAAGGACAAAACATGTACCCAAGCTCTGCTTCTTGGAGCTCTGAAGGATTCTGGAGTGTCACCAGGTTATCTGAATGTGCTCCAGAATGAGCTTTGCCTCTTCTCTCAGGTGGGGTCTCTGCCAGAGCCATCCACAACTTGTCATCTTCAGCCTCAACACTCAGGGATGACCAGATGGGATTTGCTCCTGTTTTACTGCAGCACCAGCTCCATACCTGGGCATGGCTGAGGAGAAATGGAGCTGTTCAATCAGCCTTTTCAGGAGGCTTTGAGGTAATTCTGGACTGCCCGTGGTGAGGGATGTGCAACACAGGTTGGAAATCCCTCCCTGAGCACGTTGTAGCTGGAACAGAATAATAAAGTGGGCAGGGAACATAAACAGTGAAATACAGCTGATTGCACAGCACTTTGAGAGGAAACAAGAACTCTGCTACACTCAGTCCTGGGAGAATCTGCAGGGATGTGTTTGAGGGCTCCATGAGCAGACTCCTGCAAGGCCAGAAATAGGATTTGTAGCTTGAATAGCTGAATGGAAACAGGGGGTAAATGTTCCTCCACTTGCTTTCCCCCTGCTCCCCTCTTCTGTTAAAATAAGCCTTCAGAACTGGAATGCCCCCCCAGTTGTGCTGTAAGACAACTCATGCCTGCAGAGGAGAGATATATGAGAGCAATAGCAATTATTTTTAATCTACATTTCAGTACTCAGGTTATTACGTGTATAAAACTTCAATTATCATTTTTAAAGGCTATTAGGATGTGTTCCAGTGCACTCTGCAAGAGATGGAACAGCCCTTGCCCCCAAACCTGCTGGGGCTGCAGTGCCTGGTTGTTGCAGGTGGAGACAAATTTTGGTGTCATTGGTATTTTGGTATCAGGTGTTGAGATGATGTGTGATTTAGAGAGGAAAGAAATGTTGTTACCCAAAGAAGGAGGAAGAGATTTGCACTTCTCTGAGACAGAGTGTTTACCAGCAGGTGAAATGCGGGGTCTGACATTCCGAGGTGGCCTCAGCAGAGATAAAGTAGCTTGTCTTGTATTTATTCACCAAAGTCATTTGTTGCCATGTGCTCTATTTTTTGATATTATAAACACCTTTATCTCCCCTTTACCTTAGCTGGGATTGGATTGTAATTTGAGATAACTGGATGACAGTAAGACCTTCTCCTTCTTAAAGGCTTAGAGAATCCCTGTGTGGGTATCTGAGCTTCCAGCACACCCTCCAAGAGCTCTGCTGGGCAGCAGAGCGTGGAATTCAGGTGGGAAACACAGGGAGCAGGGAGGGAGAAATGTTTTCCAGGAGTAAAAATGCTCTCCAGGGCTTGCAGTGCCACTGAAATCTGATATTCCAGAAAATAATGGTGCTTTTAATTAAAACGTGCTTATCACAAGCAGCAACATCACAAGGCTTGTCTTTTTCTATCCTAAAATATTTTTTTAAAAAGGGGTTTTGTTCTGGTTGTGTGTATTGAGCAGTAACTCATCTTGCTGTGTTTGTCTCAGCAGTAAAACCAAAATAAAACTGTCTTGTGAGTATCCCCACCCCCCTGAATATAACACAGAATAAATCTCAGATAATTTAATAGAATTAAGATTTTTCATAAGACAAAGCAAGAATAGAGGTCAATGCTAAAGAAGAGCAAGAAAATTTTATTTAAAGTAGAACTGCAAAACCATCAAGCTATCAAAATTTAGGAAAAGAATAAGTAATCAAAAATATTTAAAATATTTTTAATATTCTAAAAATTTAAGAATTTTTTTTAAAAGGAGGGGATTAAGACAGTAGTTTAATTTTTGTATTGGATTGCCAGGAAGAGCTGAAAGGTTTTATATTCTGATTGAAATTCCTGTTTTGAGTTGACCATTACAAGTTCATTGAGTTGTTTCCATCTTGGCCATCACTGTATTATGATTGTTCTTTAGAATCTGAGGCCGAATTGCTTTGAATTGAGATTTCTTTTTCCCTTTTTATACAGAATATGGTATTTTATTTCTCATTTTAAAATTGTCAGAAGCAGAGCTGAGATTGCCAAAAAAAACCAGGATAGATGAAAATTGCACTTCAAATTCCATACTCCAGGTGCATCTGCCACATGCAAACCCCCCTAAATTCTTCCCTCTGAAACAGTGGAGTTGTAAAATAACTTATTTTTGTGCTGAAAGTAATTATTGGCCTGAAAATTGCCCATCATTCTGTTTTGTGCAGGTCACATTGTGTAGTTTGTACCACAAAAAAAAAGAGTGGAGATGAGCTAAGTAGGACTAAGATCAAAACATGGTGTATCCATTCATGAAAAAAACATTCCAGACCCTTCCATGAAGTAACTGGAACCAAAGGAGATCTTATTTCTTTAAGATTTTATCAGGGTTTTTTTACTGATCTAATTCTTGAAGTAATATATTAATCTGACATTATTATAAACTCAGGCATAAGCTGAAAATAGTGGCATTTGGACCAGTGAGAGCTATTTTTATGATACTTTTAAAATTAATATCTCTTTAATAATGGCATATTTCCCTCTCAGAAGATGTTTGTGTACTCAGAATTCTGTGACACACAAGTGGAGGGTTATATGTCAATACAACCCATTAATACAAATTATCTTGTCTGTGTGTACCAAGTCAGGCATTTATAAACAATCCCCATATGCCTGAGAGGATGCAAACTGTAAATGTGAACAGAACTGCTCAAACCTCGACCATCTAAACCACAAACTTGAAAATTCCTCAGTTTAGCATTTAATGCCATTGCAGCAGATGGGAAAATTTTTCTAGTTGTGTTGAAGACACCCCTCTGAAATGTACTTGTATATACTTCTTTTTTTCCTACAGATAAACAGCAAAATTGGCTTTTGAGGAACCCAAATCACCAACAGTTCTGTTTATAAATACACCAGCAAGCCTTAAAGTGCATGCAATCCGAGTTTCCACAGATGTTTTTCCTGAAGGGCAATAATAATCCTACATTTTTGAGCAACTTTCCTACCTGGGAGCTGGAAAATATCCTTGCAGAAAATCTCCTCTGTAGCCCCCCTGCCAAAAGAGAGGCAAAGAAAGAAAAGAGATGAGCACAAAGCAATAAATTCTGGGCCAAAGTCAACTTTTGAAGCTTTTTCCATGCACTCCCCAGCTGGAGCTTTGACTCTTGGTTTCTGCTGGTGAAATTCAGGGATCCTGATCACTTATTTTACCTTTTCACACTCATTTCTCCCCAGTGCTCTGAATTTTTCTCAGATTACCTCCCTCTGCTCAGCTTAATTAAAACTGGTTGAGATTGTTTTAAGCCAAGCAAGATAAGGATTTATTCCATACCTTCTCTGCAGAGTTTCCCTCCAAGGGATGCTCCTCCTCCAAACATCCATAAGAAGATGACACAGAGAGTGCTTGGTGGGGCCAATGCATTTGGCACTTGGAATAATCACCTTATCTCCACTTGATACAAAGGAACAAACCAACAAAATCCAGGGGTTTTATCCAGGCTGTAGATTATCCACTGCTTTAATCATTTCCCAGGCAATCCAATTCCTAATAAATGCCCTCAATGCAAAGCAGAGCAGTTTTGGCTGCTCTCACCTACCCCCAGGCTGAGTCACTGTGCCCTTCCCTCCTCCAAAAGTGGCAAAGAAGTTGGTTTTGCTGGGATTAGACAAAGGCAGGTGGTGAGGAGAGTTAATGATAGAACAGTGGGAAGGCAAGAGTTGCTGGAGGATGTCAAGCATTTCCTCTTGAGCCTGATCTTTTTGGGAGCAACAGCACCAGGGAGGAAACATTTCCCATGGAAATGGAAGTCTGGAGGAGCTCAGCACGTGGCATTGGCCCTGAATTCTTTTTTAGGATGAATTCAAGCATTAAAAAGGGGAGATAACAGCTGGACAATGATGACAGAAAGTGGTAACACAGAGAAAAACAGTCTGAAACACATCCCTGGGAGTGTACAAGGCCAGGCTGGACAGGGCTTGGAGCAACCTGGGCTGGTGGGTGAGCTTTAAGGTCCCTTCCAACCCAAACCATTCTGGGATTTTATGAAATCTTGCTTACAAAAAAGAATTTTCTATGTTTCAAGTTCAGGGTTTGCAATATCAGTGCTCCGAGGGGTTGCTGATATGAAATGATTTGTGTTCCAGCAGTAAAAAGTTATTTACATGTGTGTAAATTTGGTAAAGAGCTAAAGGTGAACAGAAAGTGGCAGCTGGTTCTCTTTTATCATTGAAATGTGTTTTTCTTTGAATGCACCATTATGCTTAATGACTGTTTTTTAAAAAGTATCCCCCCACTATCACCTGTTTTTCATGCTGGAAGGGACAGTGTTACCACCTGAATGGGATCATAAAGACACAGGGTAAGACAGTTCTGCCTCCTGTTCAAAGTGACTTGATCATCAAAAGTCTTCCCTGCATAAAAACTCCCACAGTTTCCTAAATCATCCTTTAAAAACTGTTTAAATCCACACTGTTTTTAACTCTGACATGTTTGGGGTTGTGTCTTGTCCATCAGGGAGATGGAGCAAACCCTTAGTGGTATGGAAGTTTACCACCACAACTCAAAATGGATTAGAATCATAAAGTCATGAAGGTTGGGAAAGACCTCCAAGATCAGTAATTCCAACTCCAACCAAACACCACCTGGAAAGTAGGAGCACACAGGGTGAGTATTGACTGCAAATTTGTGGTTGCCTCTTCTGGACTGACCTGCTTTGAAGTTCACAGAGCAAGGACAGAGGTGACTGTGATCAGCCTCATCAAATGGGTCCAGGGCACTGAATTAAGTGATATTAATGTGCTATGACTGGTGTGTGTGTGAGTTTATACAGCTGAGTCATTAATTCAGGAGCAGTGGAGATCCAGAAGAACACAGGACATCATCCACCCACCCAAGTCACTCAGCATGCAAAATCCACAGAAAATGGCAGTTCTTATTAAGAATGGAGCACTTGGACATTGTCCTGCAAACTATAGTTTAGTTTTTTATCCAGATGTGGAATTTGCTTTCCCTGGGAGCGATTGCAAAGCTCTTTAGAGCTCAATGCCTGAAGCCCTTTGGGAAGCCCAAACCTCTGCACAGCCTCTGCAGAGACAATTCCAGCCTCCCTCTGCTCTTGCAGGACCTTCTCCCATTTGCACAGGGAAAGAAATGTCTTTAACCTGATTTCCCAAATGTCTTAAAATGAAAAATAATGAACTTTATGTTGTCTGAGACTGGGAAACACCCAACCTGCTGCAGTTTAAAATGGGGTAGAACAACAACTGCTCCAGCACCATTTAGTGGTGGCACAGTGTGGGGTCAGGACCCTGAAAGATCACAAATCCAGCAATGGGAGATTCCCTCCTTGCATCCACAGAGCCAAATGTGCAGTAATAAATATTAAATAGTATTTCCAGCTAGAAGATGATCTGTATTCCACAGCTGTCCTTCATGCATTCCAGACAGAGAAGTGAATTAGCATCCCATGGAGATATTTTATTTATGCTTTCTTATTTCCAAACTTGAGAAACACAGGCACAAACCTCAGAAACGTAGAACTCCTCTTAGTTAATACAGATTTTATTGTAATTTCGCTAGGATTTAATAATTTAGGATGAAAACAGAAAACAAAAAGTCCTTTAGATTATCACTATTTGGGACTGAAAATTTGAAGGTTTTGGCACCCAATGAAGATCAGACAACTAAAACTGCCAAGAGAATTCTTAAAGTTTCCTGTTGCAGAGAAATGAGGAAAGCCTTCATAGAAGGTGAGTCTTCTCATGGATTTTGGTTTCATTGCAGCCCAACTAATGCCCTCAGTGGGTTTAAACTGTTTTACCACGTGGCAACTGAGAGCAAATTACATGCCAACCCCTGGGTTTGGCATTCACTGGGCATGGTCTCATTTTACAGGACATTTCTGTGTATAATTTGTTCTCAGGGACATAATGCACATCCCTGGATTTCAGGGGAATCCTAAGGAATGTCATTCACAACACAGCCTGGTGACAAGGCCTGAACTTCATGTACTCATGTTGCTGGAAGGACTTTTCCAAAGGGTTTTGCTCCCCTGGGTGTTTGGGGAAGGGTTTTTGTTTGGTTTTTTGTACTTTGGGAGATGTGGGTGTTTAAACCATCTGGGGGCAAGTTTAACCAATTCCACTGATTCTATACATTGGGATGAGTGCCCAAGGCCAGGCTGTGCCACCTGGTCCAGTGAAAGGTGTTCCTGCCCATGGCAGGGGCTTGGAATTAGATGATCTTTAAGGTCTCATCCAACCCAAACCATTCTATCATTCTATAATATGGAGACTATTTAAGGGATATCTTGCTGTCACTGAAAGCTACTCCTTGTGTTTGGGAGTGAATAATATCACTGTGAAAGTTGCTGGAAGAGGGATTGGGAGCTCAGTAGAGGAATGCCAGCTGGGGCTGGAGCAGGAACAGGAAAGGATGGGGAAACAAAATCCTTGGATGGCAGCAGGTACAAGAAAAGAGGGTTCTTGGAGGTAGAGACATGACAGCTGGGGGTTCACAATCCCTTGTCTGGAGTGGGAATATCAGCAGCTGTGGCAATATCCATGATGGTGTGGATGAGAGCAGGGCTGGCAGGCAGACAGGCTGCTCCATGGCACTCCAAAAGCCTGCAGGTGCCTTGAACATCCTCAGCACTGGCACTCACGTTCTTTTCCTCCTTCTCAGGACCCCAGATTGGGAGATTGGCACCAATCACCTGCAGGACACTCATAGAACCATCTCTTTAACTCTGCCATTGTCTTGCAGAGGGCACCTTTGTGCCTCCAGCTGCAGGGACCAGCTCAGGGTTCTCTGGCTGCAGAGGAAGGGCACGGCTGGGGCTCAGCTGGCATCTCATTGCCCGGTTGCCAGCATGTCCTTGGAACTGGAGCCTGCACACATCTGCCCACTGCTTCCTGATGGCACATTTCCCTCTCTGATGGTGCTCTCTGGATTCCCAGTCCAAGGTGTACAAGTGGTTGGGAGGCTGCCCCAGGACTGATGGAACTGAATGGAGATTACTTGGAAAACGTTGAGTCACTGGTCATCTGGAACCCATTTCATTCCTGCCAGGGAAAGGGAGAACAAAGTGCTCCAATTAGCTGGTGCTCATTTGCAACCACGTCAGTTAATTAGCTGAAGACCAACCAGATGGAGGAGGATTTATCACACAGCTTTCAGGGGCCCAGGCACTGCATGTTGCCCAGTTTCAAGCACTTGGGATTTTTAATTTTTCCCTTTTTCCAGGAGGCTGAATACAGGAGGGGAAGGTGGACTCCCAGCTCTTTCTTCCTTTCTGAGAAGGGTTGGGTGCTCCTAAGGCTTCAGTTTCCAGCACACTGATTGGAACCAGGTGACTGTCACCAAAAACTGCCTCTCATGAAAGATCCAGCTCTGCTCTGTGTCATGATGGATGGGAACTGGGAATGAAGTCAGGCCTGCAGGTACATTTGTTATGGAATTTATATCTCCCTGGTGATCTCAGAGCCAAAGGGACAGAGGCAAGAACACAAATCCTGCCTTTCAAGCTGATCAGGTGGGCACAGTGAGGGGTGTGGAGCTGTCCAGCAGCACCAGGGAGGGATTTGGGGATTGCAGATTGAGCCTGGAGTGAGGAGTTGGAAATCTGAATCTTCTCTTTCCTATTCCAGCTCAGCTACAGGAATCTTGGAGAAATACTTGTCTTGGCCTGTGGGTACACACAGGTGAGTCCATGTCCTAAACTATGATTATATGTGAATCAAATGGTCACATTTGGCAATGTCACCTTTCTGCTATGACCACCTGTCCCCAGGAGCACTGAGCATGCCTTGCCCCCAAGGCAGAGACTCATCTGCACATTCCCTCCCCCAGCCCTGAATTTCTGAGAGCATTCAGTTTGCTGCAAGCACAGCTCATGCTCTGCTTCCCCAGACACTTGTCTGAGCCTCCCTGAGCTCAGGCTCCTCCACCATTTCTCGCTTCCTTTGACATTTCTTTTATTGCTCTCTCGTGCACCAGCTCACACTAACACATGTTACAACAGCAGCATCTCTTTGTAGCAGTAGTTTTAATTAGTCTCCAAGTCCCCTGGGAGGGCTGTTTGCTCTCAAGCTTTCTGCAGGTGTCTCTTCTGGGCTGAGTCAGTGCATTACCTGCAGGTGAGACAGTGCAGGAGCTCAGGGTGGTTGTTGCTGTTTAGGTGACTCGCCAAGTCCTCACCAGTGCACAGAATTCTCTGATCTTGGCTGATAAAATTTACTGGCAATGTGGAAAGAATAGTTTGAAAGATGAAGGTGGGCACTTTCAAAGCTGCTTCTGTGATTTTGGTATTCAGAGCCCACTTGCTTGAAAGGAAACTGTGTCTGAGTCCCATTGGTGGCTTTTAAGAATTCTTTGTTTCATTAAGAGCAAAAATGCAGGAAGTTGATCCTAAAGATAAATGAGGCAATAGATGATACAGTGCAGTAAGTTATTTTATCCATGTTTTGCTGTACTTACCATGACTTAACACAAGAGTAACTGGCAATGGATTTATATCACAGAATCCCAGAATATCCTGAGCTGGGAGGGACCCACAGGGGTCATCCAGTCCAACCCTCAGCCTTGCTCAGGACCATCCCCAAGAGTCACTCCTTGTGCCCCAGAGGATCCTCCAAACCCTCCTGGAGCTCTGGCAGCCTTGGGGCCGTGCCCACTGCCCTGGGGAGCCTGGTCAGTGCCCACCACCCTCTGGGGGAAGAACCTTTTCTAAGATCCAACCTAACCCTGCCCTGGCACAGCTCCAGTTGTGCTGTGAGGTCCTGCAGATCCTCCCTCTGAATCCACCAAACATACTTCCCTATCATCACGGCCCTGTAGAGCCTTGGATAATGTCACAGTTTCCTGTGTTTGGCTGGCAGGCTCCATAAACCCTGACTAATTACTTTTACATCCTACATCTTCTCATTCCAGCATGTTTGCCTGAACCTGTGCCATGCTGTTCACAGCAACTCTGGTGAAACCTCTCACCTCCTCAGCAGTTTTGCTTCTCTTTAAGTCATGGAAAACATAAAACCTGGAAATTTTTTCTCAGTTTGCTTCCTGACACCTGGTGTCTTCACTTTGCTTCTGTGAGCTGCATCTTGGCCTATTTAATTAGTCTGCTTGTGTTCTGGAGCTGATGGATTAGCTGTAATCAAACTATTTATTATAACTGACCATCTACCCCAGTTCTGTGTAGAATCACAGAGGGCTGGAAGAGACCTCAAACCCCATCCTGTGACACCCCTGCCATGGGCAGGGACACCTCCCACCAGTCCAGGTTGCTCCAAGCCCTGTCCAACCTGGCCTTGGGCACTCCCAGGGGCAGCCACAGCTTCTCTGGGCACCTGTGCCAGGGCCTGCCCACCCTCCCAGGGAAGGATTCCTTCCCAATATCTCATCTAAACATCATGATGGGATATCCTGTAATATTTTCTTATGCCAAATTCTTATGGATTTCAGCAGGATTTTAGAGTGAATTGGATGAGGATATAATTTCTATCTGGGAATGTCTGTATTGGAGCTCCAGACCAGGGAGAATATGGGAAATCAGAGCTGAATTGTTTCTACCAGAGCTTGAGTTGTTTCTGTGGCAGAGCACTGTGGTCAATATTGCATGTTCCATTGAGTTATTGTCTTCATGAAGATTAATAGTGGTTTGAGGCCCTCAGCAAGAGTGAAATACTGGTTTATTTTAGTTTTAATTTGTAATTTACTCTTCCCTTCTTCCCTGGTGGCATTGAATGTCCTGCTCTCTTCTCTTGTTATATCCATGAAAAACAGATGTGAAGCCAAAAGTGGAGATTGGAATTTGGGCATTCACTGCTGCTCCTCTCAGCAATATTGATCACTTCAATTATTGCCCTTTCAGGAATGAAGCCTGGAAAGGCACAGAGCAGCCAAGAGGCAGAAATGCCTGTCCCTGGTGCCAGGAGCAGGGCTTTTGTCCTCTCCTCCCTGCAGGAGGAGCAAACACTCAACCCCTCATCCAAGTCCACAGCGAACTGATGATGGTCCCTCAAAAAAGCATTTTGTTCTGGGATGTCTCCTGATTTCCTTGGGATTTTTAATGCATTTCTGTTTGTGCCACACATGAGCTGTGGATGTGGATTGTGCAGCTGCCTATGCAAGTGCTGCTTTTGTCTGAGACAATCAAAGGCTCAGGAAAATCTGCAGGAACTCTTGTTTTTTAAGTCTCTGTGATTTCTGAACCTGCACTTCTCTGACAGATAAATAGCTTTGGATACAGGAGTTACCTTCCTAACTATTGTGCTTTGGATACAGGAGTTACCTTCCTAACCATTGTGCTTTGGATACATGAGTTACCTTCCTAACTATTGTGCTTTGGATACATGAGTTACCTTCCTAACCATTGTGCTTTGGATACAGGAGTTACCTTCCTAACTATTGATAACCTATCAGGGGAAAAATGTGCTTTGGGCTGGATTGGGGTCCAGGAAGGTCATAAGGTTTGTTCTAAAATAGAAGCTGCAATTTTTCCATCCCAATGTGTGAAATCCTCTCCCTGATTTCAGTGGAATGCCTTGCCTGGCTCACAGGAAGGTGCCTTATCTTAAGCTGCATTGTCTGTACCCTTCAATGGAGCTTAAAAGAGAAAAGTCTGAGAGAAGACTAAGAATTAAAGAGCTGTGTCATTAAGCCTTCAACATTTGCAAATAGGGCTTTGGCACAGCTTGACTTCCCAGCAGTAAGTACTTTGTTTGGTTTTGGTCATTTAGTTACTTATTAAAGCCCTCATAAAGCTTTTTCAGTATTTATTCCTTTGTGAACTTCTGTCACACAAAGTGTATTTAATGCTGTCTCTCTTCTCCCATCCCATAGCCTTGCAATATTCAAATCAGGTAAGTGGAAAGTGCAGTGATTTAATTATGGATCTGGGAGAAAAAAAAAGTTTGCAGAACTTCCTTCTGACACACAAACAGTAATTTTAGTGGCACAAAGTGAACATCAGTGAATCTGCCATTGTATTTACACGTAAGCAAACCTTCTCAGCTCAGCTCCACAATCATTTTTGTTGCAGAGAATCTGTCATTTGAAACCCTTGCAAGTGGAAATCAGTCCACAATAACCCACCCACAGCCCAAAGCAGCTCTGGGGCTTTTAAAATGCACTGAACATGCTCCTGTGTGGGAATAAACAGGGTTTTAACCATTTCTGTGATGGGAATTGATGGGGTTTTATCATTATGACAGTGTCCATCCACAGTTGGTTTGGTTTTAGGTTTGTTTTTTTTTTTTTCCATTCATACAATTAAACACCAATTTGCTGGGACAAAAGTGTAGATAAAAGAATTAGCTCGTGCTTCGGTGATTCTTTATTAACAAATGCAGCTGAAATTGGCCTGCAAGGCTGTGACAAGCCAAGTGCTGGGAGACGCTTCACAGAGCAGCAACTCCTGCCTTTCCAAGAGCAGAGTGAACCAAGTCATGCCACAAGATGTAATTAATGGAATAACTCTCTCTTATTGTGACATTTTCAACAACCCCCCCATTGCTTCATTAGCTTTGCTGTGCTGGAGATCTCCAGGTGAGGTGGGATGGTCCCAGTGAGGGGCAGTGGCTGCTGGACCTGCGTCCAGGTGGTTTATTCCCACTCAGGACTTGGGACTGTGCTTGCTCCTGGCCCATTGTGCACAGAAAAAGGCATGGATAACCCACCCATGCCATGGGTTCGAGTGCCAGCAAGGTGGGCAGCAGTGGGCTCTGGGTGGGCTCTGCAGGGACCTGGCATGGTGGGGCCACAGGCTGCAGGTTGGAGTGGAGTCAAGCACATAGGAGAACAAAGCAAGTCTGGTGGTGTTCCCTGCCTTGCCTTTTGTCCCTCTCTGTCCCACTGGTGGTGGCTTTGCCCCCAGGTGCCCACGTTCCCTCCCTGCAGAGCTTCCTGAGGGCTGTTGTCTGTTGGCTGATGCCCAT
The DNA here is from genome assembly GCA_035583235.1 of Hafferia zeledoni. Taxonomy (NCBI): domain Eukaryota; kingdom Metazoa; phylum Chordata; class Aves; order Passeriformes; family Thamnophilidae; genus Hafferia; species Hafferia zeledoni. The sequence goes on from JAWWEV010000024.1 coordinate 2,537,500, forward strand.
CACAGACTGAGCAGAGCAGGAGGTGCCACCACAAGGGGCTCATCAGGAGCATCACCTCTTGATGTCCAGCTGACTCATGATCCAGCTGCCTCAGTGTCAGATGTGAAGGGAATAAACCCTCCAGAAATGCCACTGCCTGGTGTTTCCTTTCATCCCCAGCCATGCCTGTGACATGGATTGTATGACACAAACTGATCACCTCTAGGAATGACAGATCATTTATTCATGGTTTTTACTTTGCTGTGGTGTTGTAGCCCATGTCCATGTCACTCACCTAATGCCAGAGAGGGGATTGTGGCCACCACCAACAGCCCATGGTGCTGGGCTGAGGAACTTCCCATCTAGAGGCTTTGGAGCATCACTTTGCTACTTCAATAAGGACATTTCACAGTTTTTATTCTGTGATCTACAGCAAACAGAAAAAAAAAAAATCATGTATGTAACAAGTCTAAAAACATTCTACGCTAGGTATTTTAATTAAATTTTTTATTTATGATATTTTAAGCCATTTGAAATGTTGAGAATAGCTCTTAGTTTAAAACAGGAAGGATTTTCTTTATCTACATATTAAAAGGAAAAGGAAGATCGTCATTTTAACATTTTAAGTGCCTTTATGCCAAGTATAAATGAGGATCCTGGATTTTCTTTTTTAATGAAACTTAATTCAGCCTGCTTAGGAAACTAATAACCATCTTTCCTAATTGAGTTTATTAAAGTAATAAACACAGCTATTCCAGGAAATGAAAACATTTCAGGAGGTGAAATACAGAGTGCTCTGAAGGAGCTATTCAAGTGTGGGCACCTGACATTTCCCAAGTAAACCTGTGCATTTTGGTACAAACCAGAGTGCTTTGTTTCTAAAGAATGCCTGAATGTTACAGGCTCTCAGCATCTCTGAGAACTCATCTGACTTAAATTTGGATGTTTAAGGTGGATTTAGGTGTCTAATTTGAAGCAATGAAATATTCCTGTGATTATCTCAGGCCTTGACTTTCAAAGGCAACATCAGCTGCATTAATCCTGAAATGACAGAGCTGGAATTGAGATTTAATAATGCACTAAACTCTCCTGAGGCTCCAGTGCAGGAGTAACAAAGTACAACAGAGTCAGCAGGAGAGGTCATGCAGCAGAGTTTGTGATTCATCAGGATTCATCACTGGATTCCTGCAGGTTTAAGGAAGAGTCAAGGGGAAAACACAAAAATTGGTCTTTTTTGCATCAAACTGGAATGGGAATGTCTGGGTTCTTTCTCAGCAGGCAAGAGGGCATGAACTTAAAATCACTGCATGGTTTGTCTTGGAAAGGACCTCAAAGCACATCCAGTGCCACCCATGCCATGGGCAGGGACACCTCCCATCAGCCCAGGTTGCTCTAAGCCCTGTCCAACCTGGCCTCGGACACTTCCAGGGGCAGCCACAGCTTCTCTGGGCAGTTCACGGTGAAGATTTTGCTTTTTTGTCTCTTGAGTCACAATCATGTTTTATTCAGTCTGGGATCTTGGAATTAAACAGGAAAGGTGAAGAAGTCCAGGTCTGGGGCTGAAGAAGACTTGTGGAAGACTCTGAGAGAATTGATGTTTCCCAGATCCCAGAAGAAGTGTCTGAAGGGACATTTAGCTCTGTAGTGTATTTTGAGACAGATCTTTCTCTACAATGCTTTAGTTGCAAAAAATAGTATTTTAAAGAGGCTGTTTGGCTGCAGTTTGATCCAGAGGGAAGAGACATTTAGGGATGATCTGTAGCCTACTGGCCCTGGGGAGCAGAGCAGAGGCTGGAAGGAGGATGGTCTTGGAGCTGCTGCAGATTCCTTGCACCGAGTGAGACCTGATCCCTGGACACAGCCACACTCCCTGGCACAAACTGAAATTCTCCACTTGCTTTAAAAAACTAAGATTTTTAATTGGAAGAGGAAAGTTTATAACTTAGCAAGAAGTTTTTTCATTCATGGAAATATTTGTTTAGGGACACAGACAGCTTTATCAACCTTCTTATAAATCAACCCACTGATAATGGAGATAAATCATAATCTATGGAAACACCAATGGATAAATATGGATTTTTAATATTGATCCCAAATTAGTCAATTCTTGATACTTCCTCCTTCTTTTATTCTTTCTGTCCTTCCAGTAATTCTGTCATCCTCATTGATGAAGTTGCTTTTTCTTCTTTTATAGGCACTTAACACAATTATTAAAAATATTAAATTGCAATTAAAATTGAGCTATGTGGAGTCAAATTCCTTGGCTATTGACAAAGTTTGTGTTCAGCAGAGGTCACTTTCATTTGTCTTTTAGTATTTTGAGAGAACTGCAGATGAAGAGAGCCCTGAGGTTTGCCACAGAAGCCACGTCGGCAGCTCCGGAGCCTTCCCAGTGGTGCCGTTCCAGGTGGCTGATCTTTCACTTCTTGTCTCAGGAACTGGACTGGGCTTGACAACCTCCCATTCCCCGGGACCTCCAGGAGCTGCAGTTAATTAATCTTCTCTTTTTTTCCAAGGTAATTACTCTGGTTTGCCATCAAGGATTTTTTTCCTGTTATTTTTGTTCTTCCCAGAGAGGCACCATTTCACCCCTTGCTGTGGCACTGGTGGTTCCACACGTGTGTTTGGCAGAGTTTCCACGTGACCACAAACCCCTTGGGATGTAGGACAGGAGCTCCTCATACCTGGGCAGCCTTGGGGCCATCACACAAAGGTGATTCTCCTCCTCTATTCCACTTGGGTGAGAATCCCCCTGGAGTGTCGTGTCCAGCACAGGGAGGACAAAGGGGAATGGCTTCAAACAGACAGATGGCACGTTGGCACTGGATATTGGGAAGGAAGCCTTCCCTGGGAGGGTGGGCAGGCCTTGGCACAGAGTGCTCAGAGAAGCTGTGGCTGCCCCAGCCCTGGAAGTGTCCAAGTCCAGGTTGGGTAGAGCTTGGAGCACCCTGGGCTGGTGGGAGGTGTCCCTGCCCATGGCAGGGGCTGGGATGAGCTGGTCCTTCAAGGTCCCTTCCAACTCAAACCACTCTGTGATTCCATGGAGTTCTGAGCTCCCCACTTTTTCTCACTTAGATACCTCTGTTTTTATCTCTTATGACTCTCTAAGAATACTGGTTGGTTTCCCTTAAAACAGAGAAGAGGAGAAGGGAATGAGCAGCTCCTGACACCAGGCAGCCAAATCTGTGCTGGCACTGCAGATCTGTCCCATCTGCACCAAGCAAAGTGTTCAGCAGAGCTGTGGAGAACATGGAACAAGGAGACTACCACTCATTTCCAGAGGCCTGTCACAAGTCAGTGTGTGCTCAGTGGCAATATTTAGAAATTCAGTGCCTTCCTCTGCCCCTCCAGGCAGAGCAGAGCAGTGGAGTGGCTGAAGAGGAGCACTCAGGGGGAAATGAGAGCAGAGCAGAGGCAGTCACGAGAAGCAGGCACTCGCAGAAAGGCTTCTGAGAGAGCTCCCAGGGAAAATTCTCCCTGCTCAGCAGCTGCTGGATGGCACAGCAGCACTGCCAAAGCAGCACCTGCTCCCTGCACGCCACTTTGGGCAAGGCTGGCAAGGGACACACTGCTCTGGGCAAGGCTGGCAAGGGGCACCTGCTCCTGCAGCTCCTCCAGCAGGGAGGGAAAGGCTGAGCCACTCCCACAGGCAGCACTTTCTCCTCAGCCATGGAATATCACCTGGATCCACTTTGTCATCAGCTGAGCTTTGGCTTTTAACCCAGAAACTTCCCAAACCACACCTGAATTCATGTTTCTTTGCTGCAGTTCATGTGCTAAACAAACAGCATTAACATGCTGGAATAAAAGTGAATTATTTCCTCCTGGAATTTCATGCTGCTTGTGAAGGTATGAATTGGATTTCCAAGGGGTAGTGTGAGCTCAGAGAGGTTTTCAAAGGGGCAGGCAGAAAAGTCATTAGCCACAGTTTGAAAAGAAATTCTTCCTGTTCTGCATCAGTGAGATTTGTGATCCCCTTTCCATGTATTTTATTATGATTATTCATTGCTTATCTTTTTGGCACTATTAAAGTAATCTGGAAAAATATATTACACATTATGAGCACCACTTTTATTATAGCAGCCTTCCTAAGTAGGAGCACAGGAACACTGAAAGAGAAATAGAAGCAGGAAAAGATCTCCTGGGTTGGTATATCCTGTCTCCTGCTGGCACATCACATCCTATAATTCCTTTCATAAATATAAGTAATCTTAAACTCCATGTTCTGTTCAATTTGTAAAGAAAATATTTTCATAGTGTGCCTAAGGATGATTAAAATAAGCCAATAATAAATGTAATTATGGTGAGTTATAATAGATAAAGATTTTTATCCCTGCAGTTACTTTGTTTTGAGTTAAGGGGAAGAAGAGTTGGGTTTGTTCTGTTTGACTGTTATTTGTCTCCCTGAGAGAGCTTTGTTGAGGAAATTGCAATAACTTGGATTGTTTTCTCTTCCAGGTCTCCCACAAAAGCCAGGTTGAAACAGAGAGTTTGGATGTTTGGATGCTGCTGAAAGCTGTGGCAAAGGGATCTCTGCCTCTTCTTTGGGGCAGGTCAGTTCAAGGCTCCTGCAGAAGAAGGTTGGGGATGTTTTACCTCCACCCTGAGCTCCTCCCAAGTTGGTCTCCAGCCCAAGTCTGGCCCACGAAGAGTTGTCCCATGAAGGGTAGGCTGAGATGAAATATTAGGAAAAAATCCTTCCCTGGGAGGGTGGGCAGGCCCTGGCACAGGTGCCCAGAGAAGCTGTGGCTGCCCCAGCCCTGGGAGTGTCCCAGGCCAGGTTGGACAGGGCTTGGAGCAGCCTGGGCTGGTGGGAGGTGTCCCTGCCCATGGCAGGGGGTGGCACTGAATGGGCTTTAAGATGGCTTTTTTTCCACCCAGGTAATTCTATGATTTTCTCTTTCTTCTTTTTCAAAGCTTCCTTAAAGGAGATTATTGTTTCAATTCAGAAGCTCAAGTGATGCTGAGACCACCAAATGGACATTTTTGGCCATGGCATATCAGAGATATCATTAATTATAATTTTATTTTGCCTCGTTTTCATTGGAGGACATGTTTTGTTTTTTTTTTTCATTCCCTAAACACAGCTCAGGGGATGTTTGATAAGCAGCAGCCCATCCTAAAACTGAAAGATTGCTGCAGTGCATGAGTCTGAAAGGTAACATGAAGGCTGAATTCATTGTATCATCATACAATGCACAGCAGCATCTTTTAGCTTTTCACAAACCAGATAAATCCTTCACAGCCTGTCCCAAAATAGAAACAGCAATAGAATCCAGTGAAGTTGTCAGCAAGATTTCTTCAGTGAATTTTAACACAACTTCTCCTCCAGGAAAAGGTTTCTATAGCAAACAGTTCTACAGTGAATTTCAACTTTGCCTATTAAAAATAGCTTACAAATATATATATATATAAATATATGTGTGTGTGTGTGTGTATACAGATACATTTACATATAATGGTTGAATAATCCACTGTTTGTCTTTTCCCTAGAATAGCTTGAACTTAAAAAGCCATATCTGGATGACTCAAACCCAAATACAGAAATTCAGGAGGGGAAGAGTTACTGAAAATGTGAGTTAAATGAGTATTTTTCATGTAACATTAACTCCAGCTGTTGGTTGGCTTTTGAAAAAGAAGTTTCTGAACAGCAAAATGCTCAGACACACATAAAAACACATGAATAATTCTGTTGGGTTTTAATAAGGAAACTAATTAAGGCTACCCAGATCCAGAATGTAACAAGCTGGAGCAGGAGTGATCATTATTGAATTAGCTTTGCTTGACTGAGTCACAAATATCTGAGTGGTCACCCTGAGCAAAACATGGAGAGAGGCAGAAAATTCCAGGGGGAGATCAGCCCCAAATGGGGGATTCTTCTCCAGATTTGGTAAATCACAGCTCTTAGGTGCACTTGAGTATCTGAAAACAAACAAACAAACAAAAAATAACCCAGCCCTGAAGCTGCAGCTTCACAAGAAGGCAAAGTGAAGTCAGATTTCTCTCTTCTCACCTTTCCATGATGTTGGGATGCTCCTTTCTGGAAGCTTCTTCCCTGGCAAGGGAAATGGGCCACCAGATGGAAGGTTTCACAGGAATAAACACCCTGAAGGCACAGTCCTTCACGAGGGTGGCTCTGCCAGGACTCTCCGTGTGTGCTGGCAAAACTCAGTTGAAAAGTCATGATATGTGTGGAATGGTTTGTCTTTGGAGACTTTGTACTTCTGAGTTTTTGGGATCAAAGGAGCTGCTGATTGTTCAGTGCTGATTGTTCTTGATGAGGCACTTCTGAGGCTGGAAGCACATTCAGACTCCTAAAGAGACTCAGGTAAATCAAAGTACTGGAGGGTTTTTAATCTATTTAAATGAAATGCAACATAAACTTCCTTCCTGGAAAGAAGAACCAGCCAACTTCCTTTTGATAGCATTATGAACAATATTTTAAGTTCATTTTCCAGCAACTCTCTTTTAATTATCAACACTGACACAGCTCTCACATGTAAAACCTCTCTAGGATTGTTCTTGATCTCATGAATTGGGGGATAGTGGTGCATTTTTACTGCTGGAGTTGTTAATTTTATCTGTTTTAATTCCTTGATCAGTAACCTTGATATGAAAAATGAGAGAGGCCTCTAATGGTGTAATAGCTCAGAGGAGTCCTGGCTCTTGAAAGAGGTCCATAAATGTGGCTTGGAGTTGTTGTACATCATCTGCAGAGGAATACAGGCCATAGCCTTGAAGGACAAGGAAAAGCAGCTCAGACAGGAAAAATTCTCTGGAGAAACCACATTTTGCTTTGGATTGTTTCCGTTCTCACATTCCAGATGTGTCGCTTCTCACAACAGATCCATTCCAGCATGACATGCAATTCTTTGGGCTGTCAGAGGACACAGGGAAAGCTTCTCCCAGCAGAAGGAATGTGTGTGTGTGTGTCCAACCAGCACTCCCAGTGATGATGGAAGGGCACTGCTCTGAGTGTGCTTTTATATGCACTTCAGTTGTGCAGCTCCTGCGGGTGGGTGAGGCTGTTCCTGCAGCCTGTTGGTCACACAGACACTTCACTGCCCTTCATTTTTGGTGTCTCTCTCTTCCCTTCATGGCACAAGTGAGTTTGCTCCTTCCCTTTGGCCTTTCCAGGCAGTGAAATGCTGCAGTTTCATGTCTTGCATGCACTGAAGTCACAACGTTGGGCCCAGTTTGTGCCTTCTCTAAGTTTATTCAGAGTCACAGAATGGTTTGGGTTGGAAGGACCTTAAACCCCATCCAGTGCCACCCCTGCCATGGGCAGGGACACCTCCCACCAGTCCAGGGTGCTCCAAGCCCTGTCCAACCTGGCCTTGGACACT
>JAWWEV010000024.1:2552315-2578144 GCA_035583235.1 Hafferia zeledoni
ACCATTCCTGGTTATACATCCCACCATTCCTGGCTATGCATCCCACCATTCCTGGCTATGCATCCCACCATTCCTGGCTGTACATCCCAACATTCCTGGTTATAACTCCCCACCATTCCTGGCTATACATCCCACCATTCCTGGCTATGCATCCCACCATTCCTGGTTATACTTCCCACCATTCCTGGCTATACTCCCCACCATTCCTGTTTATACTCCCCACCATTCCTGGTTCCAGCACTTCTCACAGCAGGGACACAAACCAAGCCTTTTGCTGCTTCTTTGCCCTCCCCCAGTTGTGCCCAGAAAGGGCCATTCTGTTCTGTGAAATGTTATTCTCGTGGTTAGAGTGAGGAGCTGTCCCAGGTCTAAAATTACACAGTGTTGGAGCAATTCCAAAAAAGCTATTCCAGGAATGTAAATGGGGGAGAAAATCCCACCTTTTTATTTGTAATTGATGAAGGTAAACAGCTCAAGCCTGGACCAACCTGAATGGAGCTCCTTCCCTTTTAATTCTGCCTTTTTTAAATTAATGTTGCTTTTGAAACACAATCAAAACGCTGATAGAAATTTGAATTTCTCCCATCTAATGGTGTTGTGTCCATACCTGCACTGACAGCCCCTTCACAGAAATTAAAGTATCCAGGTTCCTCAGAACATTAATAAAAATAATTTAAAAGATTAACCATCATGATCCCTCAGTTTACCAGCTGATCTTCTGTTACCTAACTAAGGCTCCACAAATTAAGAGCAGATTTGAGTCCTCTCCAGGCATTGTGATTCCTCCTCTCTGCCTTCAAACAGGGGGGGGATTATGCACATAATGCAGATCAATACTGGCTGGTTTAATACTCTGTGTTCAGTTGCTTTCAAATCCCCAAATTTAATCATGCAGCCTGAACCATCAGCTGCATTGTTCTGGAGAAATTTCAAATTTTTTTAATTTTTTTTTTTTTTTTAAAAGATGCTGCTTAGAAACAGGTTTGAGGACCAAACATTACATTCATCACAGAAAAGTTCCTGTAAATTTTCAGCTGAAGGGCTTTATTGTGACTGTGCTTTAAATGATTGACTTGGAACACCTTTTCTGCTCTTCAAATGTTGGTAAGGAATAATAGATAACAAATTTAATTTCATCCAATATGGAATTGTGTGTTGCAGATCCAAAGAGAGAAAACTCATTAGACAATAACTCTTCCTGTGGTGTCAACATCAGTTACCTCAGTGCTTTTTGTGCTCCTTCTGTAGCAGCAAAACACGAGTTTAGAATCCATTGATCTGTATTTTCTCGCCAAAAATGACACAAAAATATGATCTTCTGTGATGTATCTGTTCTTCTTTCACTGTCTGTATACAATGAATTCATACATATTTTATGAAAACCTCTCACCAAAAGCTCTTACAATCCTATAAAACGCCTGCCTGGTGCAGTTTGTGAGACCGATATTGGGGAAATGATGGACTTCCTAAGGAACTTGGGATTCTCTGACCTGCTCCACCAACCCAGGGGTGGGCAAAGTGCAATTCCAGGGAAGGGATGGCCATGGCACAGCTCCTCACCTGCCAGCCTGGCTCCTGCTCCCAGAGCTCTCTCCTCCTCTCCCAACCTGCCAGGAGGATCCATCAGCTCCATCTGCATGGAACAAAGGACAAATCTGTGCTTTAAAAGTGTGTATCTCCTGCTTTCTGACTCTTCCTCTCCTAATTGGATCATTTTCCTGCTTTTCAGCTCTCTGGGATCAGAGGGAGGCACTTGCCCCGTTTGTTATTAATGTTTTTGCCATCCATTCCATTTGCCACAAGAGCTCCATCATCACCAGCCTTGGAGGAGGAACAATCAGCTCCTGATTTGCTTTAAGCATCTACCAGCCATCACAAAAATCCAGCTGTGTGAACAAAGTACAGAATCCTCTTGGAGAGCAAATGCTGTTTGCAATCTTACAATTTGCAGACTAAAAATTAAATGACTATTTTTATCCTCTCTTTTCTGCCAGACATTAACTAAATTTGTCAACGTTAGCAGGCTTAGGATTAAAGTTTTATTGACTTTTTTTTTTTTTTAAGTATGGCATATAAAGTTTTCATAGCTGCATTAGAAGATTTCCTGGCTCAGCTTCCAACTCCTGTCACCTCTAGTTCTGCTGCCAAGAGCTCCTGATCTCAGTGATGGGGACACCAAGAGCTCCTGATCCCAGTGATGGGGACACCAAGAGCTCCTGATCCAAGTGATGGGGACAATCTTGGTCACAGCACCCAAACTGGGGTGCAGAGGGATTGATAAAAAGGAAAAGAGATGAGAAAGGAAGAGAGATGGAGCTTGAGGAAAACATCTGTGGGAAAGAGGAATATCCTCCAGTGTTGAGCATCACCTGTAGATGAACAGGAATGGTCCTCACGGGATGTGGCTACAACCCAGGGAGCAGGTTTGGTTGTGAAGGAGAGTTGGTTTATCCATCCCTCATTCTGGAAGCCTCCCCTGAGGTTATTCCATGCTGCAGGGTTGTTTTCATTCCCAGGTTCTAGGCATGATTTAAGGCCTTTTTCTGTGTTTCCATCAGCTTTGTCTCTCATTTCTGTGAGTTGTCTTCCACCCCCTTCTTAACATTTACTGCGTGCAAATTGGTGGGGTTGAGGTGAGAGGAACAGCACAAGTATTTTAGGAACTGCTGTTTTCACAAGTTCCCTTGAAAAGCTGCTTTCTGAGGTCCTTCCCCACCCACTTCCCATCAGCTTCTAATCCCTTTCTCTTCTCTCCAGGAGAGTCCCATGGTCTCCAGTGAACCTGGAGCAGGCACAAGTATTGAACTGGCTTTCTAAATACTTGTTGATACTTGAAATAATCCTTGGTTACCAGTAGAGGCTTAGACACCTATTTTGGCAATGGAAAATCCCATAGATTTTCTAATAATTTCATTTATTTATAGTTAAAATCATGGAATATTTTGGGTTGGAAGGGGCCTTCAAAGACCACGTGGACCAACCCCTTGCCATGAGAAGGGACATCTTCCACTAGACCAGGTTGTTCAGAGCCCACTCCAGTCACAAAGTGAGGGGGTAGCAATTAAATTGTGACTTTTTACTGATGTTACAAGTGCTGAAGGAAGAGGTGCTGGGCTCTTGAATCATGTACTTCACCAAGTGCAGCTGAATTCCTGAGGACATCTGTGGGGCCACTGAAATGTGTGGGATCTGCAGCCATCACTGCCCAGAGGGGTTGCAATGAAGGAAAATAGTCACTTTATGGCAGGATTTGATAAAGATAGGAGCAATTCCTGGGGCTGTGCTGTGCAGGGCCAGGAGCTGGACTTCCATGATCCTTGTGGGTCCCTTCCAAGTCTGGATGATTCGAGGAATTTTAGTTCAATGCACCAGTTTTGGTGAGTGCTGCGTCATCAGCTCCACCTGCAGCACAGGCTGTTGGATGGCCCTGACACAAACACACCAAACAGACCTCCAAAATCTCAGCACTTGCAGGAGCTGCCCCAGTTCAGAGCAAGGACACACCTACAAAGAGGCACAACCAAGCAGCAGATTGAAGAGGACTGTGGGGAGTTACTGAGTCCTCCACGACTCCATGGAGATGGATCGTTAACAACTAGAAGGTAGATTATTATGTAAAGCATGAAAACATCATCTACATGTCTTCTTCCTGAAGCAATCAGGATCCTTCATATTTCTGTTGCTAATTGAAAACGAGATCAAACAGCCCCCAGTCTGTCCGCAGCATCTTGAGCCTCAAATAACTTCACGTCCCAAAGTTCTGGGGATAATCTGTGCTACCAGTTGGGCTGGGGAAGGAGCCTCCTCCAAAATGGTCCCAAATCTCAGCCTCAAATCCTGCATTTACCTCTTGCTCGAGCTGGAAGGGAAGGAGGCAGCTCTGTCTTGCAGTCAAAACATGTCATGTGCAGATTCTCACCCCCAAAGCCTCTCGTGGAGTGTGTTTGATTTCCTGGCTGCCTTATTTGTTTACAACAATGCTCTTAAAATTGTCTCTCCCATCTGTGTGGTTTCTACTTGTTTGAATGAGAATGAGATATTAAAATGCCATCCAGATGTCTCGATGCATATCAGCATTAACATATTATGCAAATTGTCACCAGGGTAGGGTTTGGGTTTGGGTTTGGTTTTTTTTTCCTTCTTAAGGAAAACAATATTTTTAGGTGAAATGGAAAAGAAGGAAATCTGTGAAGGATGACAAGCAGGGGGAAAAAAATGCACTGAGCATATTCAGCTGAACTTTTCAATCAGTTTTGATGAAAGGGTTATGTACAAAGTGTCCTTAGTTGTTTTGGCTGTAAATCTACAGAAGGATGAAAGCAATCTTAAAAATACACAATAAGCAACAAAGCCACACTGAAGCCTGAAGAGCTCATAAAATTAATTCAACAATGTAAAGTATGAAAGTTGCCTCTGATCTCATGAGAACAGGACTTCATAAACAATAGTAACAAATATCTGTGGGCCACTGAGCATCAAATTTAAAAAACCTTTGACTGTGACTCTGCAGAGGTTTATACTTGGAGTTAAATCCCTGAGATTAACAGTGCAAGATCATACCTGAGCCTTCATTGCTCTGAAAATAAGAACTGGGATCAGAAAATGAAAATAAATGTCTTTCCTTGAGGTTGGTTTGGAGGGATCCTTGCCACTAACAATAAACATGATGTCTCTTGAGAGTCTCCTAAAGTTTGGTGTATTAATAATTAATAATGAAGTGATACACCAGAACTTCTGGAAATTATTTTGGGATCACTTTTGGTCTCAGAATTAAGTCAGTAAGTTGTGCCCAGCTGGGAGGTTCTGCAGGGAAGTTGGGTAAAGATGCAAGAAATAAGTTGTAAAGAGGAGGAAGAAGAGATTCCAGCACTCCAGAAGGAAATTTTCATGGCTTTTAAAATTGGAAAGGAAATTGGAACAACAGGAATTTTCTCTCCCATTACTTCCCACCAGCACAACTCCTCTCCTGCAGAGATCTTTACTATCCTTCTCCCTCTCCACCTTATCTCCAAAAGCCACTAGGGAAGCTTGATATGATTTGTTCTCAAAACATCCTTGCTGGTCCTTTTCTTATCATCTTTGATCCTCTGAGTGCTTAAATAGATTGTCTGACTATTTATTCTGCATCTTTCTGGGCACAGAGCAGGGAATGATTGGCCTATAATTCTTCCACATTTTTCTCAATGTATCACTTTATTATTGTTATTTTTTGTCTATTTTGGCATATAATCTTCACAAAGAAAGTGTCTATTATGTGTGTACTGAGGGCTTAATCCATAGAAAAAGGATTGTATTTCAGCTGCTGAGGCAGCTGCTCCTGAGTGGGGATGACAGTCCCAGTTCAGAGGATCAATGATATCACAAAAATTGATCTTTAATAAATAGACTGAGAGTCTGAGTATCCTGTAGCAGTCAGTGAAAATGGAGGGACTATGAAATGTTATATACATTAAAGCAGAGTATATGCACCATCCCATCCTGAGGAGGGCAAAGATATATTTTGTATCTCTCAGTTTGCTGCATTTCCTGGGGTTTAGCTCTAAAACCACCAGACACTTCCAATGATAATTCTCAAACGCCAGTCCCATGTCACAAGAGAGAAAAAAAAGAAGGAAATCTTGCTGTATAGTTTAGTTCCTTCCATCATTAAAAGAGGAAAAAATTGCTGTTTTGAGGATTGCTAACTAGTCAGAGAATAAATCTGTTTGGGGGTTATTATTGGCAAAGGAAAAGCTAATTTTGCAATGAATTAGCAATTGTGTGTGCTTGGAGTGGCTGCAAACATTGCACGCCCTCCCTCCATGCAGCTTCATCTGGAGCTCCTGAGAGTCAGGAACTAACACCAAGAGCACAATAAATAGACCAGCAGATTTTTTTTTGGATGGAATTGATGGAGTTTTGGTCACACTTCTTAAACCAACAGGGGTTTGTTTTCTGAACAGCAAAGTTCCTGTAGGTGAGACCTTGCAGGTGCTAAAAGCAGACCCCCAGTTACAATGGACTGGAGCAGAGGTCCAAACCCACCCCATCCCACAACTGGGCACCCCAAGCTTTCCCAAAGCACCTGGCAGAGAAAACTTTGGGAATACATTAATTCTCTCACAAGCCTAAAGCCTGGATGACTGATAGAATATATCCTGTGTTGGAATTATTGTCCCTTTGCTGGGGTTTGTAGTGCCATGTGGTGCTCAGCCCACATTTCATGTGTTCTCACAGGTTCTCACACACACAGGAGTGGTTTGGTGTGACCTAATTATACACAGATAAAAATCTTTTTCAAGGCCTTACCCCAAACCAATTGATCCTCCATTGACTCTCATTGCCCTGAAGAGGTGGCCAGCCAGGCTCTTGCTGCCTGCTTTGTTCTCTGCTGATTTCCAGAGGTGCAAGTTCTTTCCCAGCAGAGATCTGGACACACTTTGCTTATTGTGTCTTCCTGCTTTCCCTCAGGAGGTGTTTTTCCTGCTCTTTGAACTGTGTGCACAGAGACCTTCAAGGGAAAAACAGAATTGCATCAAAGGAAATGAAAGATTTGCTGTGATTTGAGACAAGTTTAGTTAGACAGACAATTTGTCTTGGAGAAGTTTGAGATCTGCATGTAAGTGTAAGACTTTTGTCTGTCCCATAAAACTGTGACTCTGTTAATTTAAACAGAGCCAGTCATGGCAATTTTACTGGCATGTTAAGAAATAAATTGTTTTTTATTTGTCCCTGAGTCCTTCACAATGACTCTCCTCAAGCACAACAGGTGCACCAGATATTACATTCCCAACACAGATTTTAGCAATCAATATTTCCTCTGAAAGTATTTCTTTAATGTTTCTCAAATGCTGCATAGAGAGGTAAAGTCAGACTTCCTCAATTTGCAGCATTACCTGTTTGCATGTAATCACCATGTGCAGATAAAACAGCTGGTGATTTGCTTTCAAGCACCAATACTTTTCCTGAAGAAATACTTTCAAATCTGCTCAGGAACATTTCACAGGGTAAAAGTGATGAAATTAGGTTAATACATTATTTATGATGAGTGATTTGCTCAGCTCTGTGCAAGAGAGAGGAACATTTTTAACCAGTTAAATCAAACCCTGTGAGAAGAGGGGGAAAGCACATGGTTTTCCTCATTTTTCTCAGCTCCATGGCAGACTGTCTTAATTACTTATTAAGCCTTAACTTTGCAAGTTTTCATGTGGCAGCTGACAATAAAAAGCTGTGCCTGAACAGATGAGGAAACATCTGGGCACTGCTGGGAATGGTGGCACTGCTGCTTCATTTGGACTCCTTTTTGAGCCACAAACTCCTTTGCTTGAGGTTTTTCTGTCTCCTTCCCCCTCTCACTCCCTGTTCTAACAGAGTGGAGAAGAACTAGAGTGCAGACTGGAGAAGGAATTCTCATTATTCATGTAGGTATCCTCACTGGATAATTTATGGCACATCTTCCTGCCTCATGGAGGGCTTCAGAACTGATTAAGCAGCAGCTTCCACTGCTGTCCCACCACAGAAGGAAATGTGGCAATAAAAGAGGATTCATCTTCACAGCATCACAGAAGCTTAAATTTCCCTGATAATAACAACGTGAACAAGAAAATGTGAGAGATGGGGGAAATATCTCAGTAAAAAAAAAAAGGATAAGGAAACAATTCTTCAGACCTAAAAATAAAAAAGCAGAACAACATTCCAACAAGTGTAACAAATTTCCAAACAAAGGCTGCAAGAGAAAAACCACTTCAATCCCACAAGAAGCAATTAGGAGATCCAGTGGAAATAGTGCATTAAAAAGATGAGTCTCCAAAGCAAAGAGCTGCTCTTGCCTCCTATCTTTTTTTTTTTTTTCCTCCTATTGTTCCACGGAATTCATCCTCCTGCATATTCTTTCTGCAGTGTCTGAGCTCTGCTTTCCCCTCTCACAGCATTCTCTGGCCCCTCTTGTGAGGGGGGATGAATAAGCAAAGGCTTTCAAGGCTGCTGAAGAGGATGAAGTGGGTTTTTATTTCTCTTTGTAGAACACAAAACCTGTAGGAGGGAAATTGCAAAATATTGTTCTTGGCTAACTGGCCAGAGAGGAGTGCTGGGTTTATTTACTCATCTCCCACCTGAAACAACCTCCAGACTCACTGAAATGAATGGTAGTTCTTTGTGTGGGGGAAGAGAGGAAGGAAAAATACGGGGTATTCTTTTGTGAACTGGATTAGACCTTTCCCTCTCCTTCTTTCTCTCCCTTCCTTCCTTCTGGTTTCTCTCTTGCATCATACAGGGGCTTTGAGCTCAAAGAGTTTGGGCATCTCATAAAGTAGGGCACTTAGTCCTTGGTTTCAGACATCCATCACCTTCTGGATCAACTCCCACGGGCTTTAAAATGCATCTTCCCTTGTAATTCTGCAGTTCCAGTCACCTGGAATCTGAAAAGGCCTTTCTACCCCTGATCTGCTCCTGCTCTCGTGCCCTTGGTTGGTGCTGCTCCTCCTTGGAGGGACCTGAAGACACAGCACCAATCTGGGCTAATGACCTTTGGGATCAATCAACTCCAAGGCACATACCTGCCCTATTAATAATGCAAATGGGATGGGATTATTGAGTTATGAGCAGCTTAGACACAAATATCAACCCCTGATAGATTCATTAGGCTGCCTAAAGGATTAATTAGCTGGAACTGCTGGATTGCAGAGCAGCAGATAGTTTTACCAAGACCTGCTGCCATTGATTAGTGAGATCCCATGCTGGGCACTGTGTTTCCACAACAGCATTGATCTTTTTTCCTGGAGGAAGACAAACAACATCCTAAGCCACAGTCAGGGATGTTTCTGACTCAGCTTGGGTAGGGAAGTCACTCAGAGAAAAATCCTGCTGGGGAGTTTTATCCTATATGGGATCTTACTCTTTAAATTTGATGGGATTGGTTTTAGATCCAGAAGAAAAGTAGAATAAAAATTTCTCCATTTTTCAGTGTGCTCACAACAGCATCAGTGCAGGCCCTCATTGATGAGGGTATAGATATTGGTACTTTAATATTACACATGTTTAATAATCATAACTGGTTTTATCCTGTATCATTGAAAGGGTCCAAGACAAGCCTAAGAAAGGAAGATTTTTCTATCACTGGCCTAAATTGCCCTGGGGCCCTTTCACTGCCTGTATTGAGGGTTAGAAAAGTTCTTCAGGGTTTGATCTGAGCAACAACCACACAGAGATGAATATTCTGAAAGTATCTAAAGGGTCTTGATCAAGGAAAATTTCAGATTCCTCCCAGTTTTTCCTCCAGCTCTGGATGGCTCATTGTCCTTGTAATATTATCTCATTTCTCTGACTTCTGAAAGTGCCTTTTCATTTGCAGCACTTCACTGACAGTGAGTGACAGTTGTTCATTAACCATTATCTCTTCTAATTTTCTGTGAACTAATTGCAAGGAGCATAAGAAAAGCTATTAGAATAGTGGAGCACTGAGGGAGAAGAGAAGAAAAAAGAGCAGGTCAAGATTACATTGGGTCACTGCAATTTACAGCAATATTCCTTTGAAGGAATGTGCAGGTCTAGAAGTCAATTGTTAAAAAGAAGGCAGAAAGAGACTTGCTAATATCAATTCAGAAATCAATAGAAATGTCCAGTTTGATACAAACCTCTCTAGCAATTTCGAGAGAAAATACTTACCTTATGACATGACAAGCATCTTTATTGCACAGGTTAAATGAGCCAGTAAAAGCAAAAATATTGCTGCTATATTGGAGCATAAAAGCAGCACTGAAAAACAGGAATAGTCAGGCCCAGAGCTAAGATGGCCCCAAAAATAACCAGCCCACCAAGGGCACCCCTAATTTGAGGTGATGCTCACAGGCCAAAGCTGATTTTTGAAGAAGGGAACTCATTTTGGCAATCCAAAGACATCATTAATCTGCATAAAACTTCCCAGAATTTGGAAAGAAATAGAAATAAAATTATTCAAACTGTTGCAGGTTGTGAGCAAAGTAATTTTGCTATGTCTGCATTAACGTGACTAAGCACAGCAGGAGAGTCCTTTAAAAATTAGCTGATTATGAGACCAAATCATCAGGTTTGTATATGTGTCCCTCATGGCTACAACTCATTTTTAATAGCAATGAATGAGGGCAATAAAAACCTGTAAATCAAAATATTTACTCCAACAATATCCTGTTGTGTCAACATTATTTCAATAACTCTTGACAAAAAGGTAGAAAAACGTGGGAAGCAAATTTCCCATATTTCCCTGTCTTTCAGAAACCAGGAAAAAAACCCAAACAATGACAGAAAAAATGGCCCCATTGGTCACATGTAGCCAAAAAGCAAGATATAGGAATCTTTATAAATCAAATGTACAGCCTGGCACAGACGGATTAACAGGTGGGGAAACAACACACGACAGATCCAGCACTGAGGGGGGAGAAATATGAGCAGGTTGAGTGGTTTGGACAAGCTTTAATTCAACACAGTCCACGTGGGAGAATTGATGGCTTTTAAAATAACTCAGGAATGTTTCTGGCCTTCTCATGGTACCTGCTGGCCCCTGGCACTGGGAATTCATCCAGGACTGCTGGTGGGACAGCAGAGAGGAAAGCTCAGCATCTCTTGCACCAGTTTGAAATGATTCCTGTGACCAATCACTCAGTTAGGGTTGTCCTGACAGCAGAACACCAGAGCAGAAGTTAAAAGTTAAAATAAAGGGTTTATTGCCATGCAAAGGTGTCCCCTACTCAGTGGGGGTAGCAGGAAAGGTGTTCCTGAATTCCTCGTGGATGGGACCCAAAAAAACATCTCAGCCTTGGAGGAGATTAAAGGCAATAACGAGAGCATCAGAATTACCAGTCACCACAGTGGAGGTGGAAGTTCTCCCCATGGACAGCCTTCATCAAAGGAATGCAGGATGAGATCATTTGATTGGAGGAATTACGGGATGAAAAATTAGTTCAATGACCCAACAAGCACGGCAGGGGATCCTCTGCAGCCAAGAGGGATGTTCCTTTTTCATTTCCTGAAAAGGCACAATCTCCCTGGGTGGACTCCACCATCTGAAAGGTCTTTTGAACCGAAACTTCTTGGATTCTCACAGGCATGAAGCTCCAGGGCTCATTATTTTTAAGTCATGCTGCAAGTTACAGGCAACTATTTTCCACAATCCCTTCATTGTCACTGAGCATCCAAGCAAATTAAAATAAACCCATTTTCTCACTCAGATTTAATGATTTCCTGCTGAGCTTTTCTAATGTTCAGGATTGGTCTTTTTTTTTAAAATACTTACCAGTAAATTTTCCATCAGCCTTTTGTTTCTTCTTCCCTGAGATGTCCCCCTTTTCCTTCCAGCTGTTCATATGGATGACCTCAGCCAGCATGAACAACTTTTACCTCTCCTTGAGCTCGGAGTTCATGACACTCTTTGAACATCATCAGCCCTCAAGTGCTGAAACAAGGTGGCCATTCAGCTCCAGAAATTTCCAACCCAGGTGAAGTGAACTTGCTGATTAACTCTAGGAACAAAATGAGTGCTTTAGGAGAGTGCTAAGATGACAGTAAATGAAAATGTGGCCTAAATTATAGCAAAGCCTGCAGGAAATTCCAGGTACCTGGTGAGAAACCAACTCTCTCTTTAGCTGCAATGTTTAATCTTTGTGACTCTTGCCTCGTTCTGGGGGATGGGGAACAGGGGTACAGATTTCTCAGCGTGGTCATGGCCACTGAAATACTCATATTAATCTCTGTTTGCTCTGTGGCTTTTGGCAACAAGGACAGTTCACATTCCAACAGCACTTCCCCTTCAAGGGGACTGAAGAGCATTGGAATCATTAAGCTCTGAGATTGGCGATTTCCTAATGAGAAAAGTGATTCAGAGAGAAATTAGGGCCTTGTTCTCTCCTCCACTGAAGCCAGTGAAAATCATCCTGTGGTTTCCTTGGGCAGACTGTGAGTGGTTCAGGAAAGGTCACATGAGAAATCACTAAAGAATAAGACCAAAAGTCCAACACCCTTTTGCTTGTTCAGCACAAGAATAACTGTCCCTCATCCAGGACCTGAACCTTTGCATCTGAATCCCTTTTCCTTCATGCAGTTTAGAAATTTCCCAATAAATTTAGATTTTCTAAGACTACATTTTCAAGTTCTTTGAAGTAGTTAAACTTTATCAAAAAGTTGCAGTTTTCAGTGTGTCATTATGACACTGAGGAAGTCACAACTGAATCTTCCAACTCGTTATTTTAGAGGTCGTGCTCTCCTGGTCCAAACCACTCGGTCCTCGGTGTGGAATCTTCCTGCCTTGGGTCTCCCTGGAATATTTTTCAAGATCCCCCTCTCTGGTAATATTTCAAGGAGTTTATTGCAGAATTCCTCATTGCAATGTGCATTGCTTGTGTGAAAGAAACCTTTCTATCTCCAGGGCAGATCAAATGCCAGCTCTGCTATCACAATACACCTCTCCAGGGGGGAGAAATAGAGGGTTGTGTTTATAAATTTGATCCATTCAGGGCTTAGGGCTGTAGTAACTTAGATATAGGAGTGTTTATGCACAGAATCACCAGGGCATACACAGGATTATTTATTAAGATGGTCAGGGATAGTGCTGGTGTTGGGCATTAACACATACTGGATACAACAGGAATAAACATCTCCTGAAAGAACAGGCAGGACATCAGGAAGGTATATCACAAGCACAGCTTTATAATGAACCTATGGAATATTTATGCTGTGCATTCCACCTGAAATATGTGAGAGCTGCCCAAGTAAAGCCCTCCCAAAACAAGGCAAGCAGGACACTTTTATAACAGTGATAAAACTGCAGGAGCATTCCTGGACTTTTATGAACCTTATGCTTCCTATTGGTGTTCCTTCAAATTATATATCACTTAAACATCACTCCCCAGCACAATTGAAATAATAAGTGTATTTCCATGACATACAGAACAGAGTTGAGTTTTCTGCATTATTCTGGGCTTAACAAATTCTAGTGAGCACTGAATGGCAAATGTATTATTCTACTGTGTCACATAAAGGATTATTTCAGATGTTTGAAATAAATGCACACAGTTAAAGGTTATGGGAGAATAACGTTGAAGGAATTCATTGTTTCAGGGCAGGCTGGTAATGTGAATGATAAAAAGGTGATGACTATTACAGCCTTGAAGCATTACAGTCATTGTGCTATGATAATAGTTCTCAGATTTGGTTATAGCCCTAATATGTTACCTGAAAGTTAAAATCAGATTCTCAACTCTGTTGGCACATAATGATCACTTATTGCCTGGAATGTAATTTCTGAAAGAGAATGAGAGTTGATCTTGAGGATAAATCCTGGGTTATTTTATGTTTTTCATTTCCTTTTTTTTTTTTTTTTTTTAACAGCTAAACATGGAGTTTGTACTTCAGAGAAGGAATCAATTCAGGATCATCATTTTTTGAAATCCACCAAGATAAATGTCTCTCCTGCTCTCTGCTTTTATAGCTCTTTGTTCCAAGCCATAATGGACCATGGGCAGGCAATGTTCCTGGTGGTAGAAGCAATCCACCAAAGCTGTCAAGTGGCTGAGAGCTCCAAACCAGACCCTGCAGATGGTTTGAGGTTTGTTTAGGAATACTCCAAAGGGACAAATGCAAAGGAGCAGCTCCCAGGAACCTGCCCTGGCTCTCAGGCTCATTTGGAGGTCTCAGCCTTGTCTGTCTGAAGGACATGAGCTCCAGGATGACTTTTCTCAGTCATGGAATTACAGAATGGTTTGGATTGAAGGGAATTTAAAGATCAACCAGTGCCACCCCTGCCATGGGCAGGGACACCTCCCACCAGCCCAGGGTGCTCCAAGCCCTGTCCAGCCTGGCCTTGGACACTCCCAGGGCTGGGGCAGCCACAGCTTCTCTGGGCACCTGTGCCAGGGCCTGCCCACCCTCCCAGGGGACAATTCCTTCTTAATATCCCATCTAAACCCCCTCTCTTCCCCCTTGTCCTGTAGTTACAGTTCCCACTTGCCAGAAGTCCCAGCCTTTCCCTTCCCCACAGAAACAGTTCCAGGAGAAAGGAGTTGGACTCACAATTTTCACCTTCCCCCACCCCAGGCATTGGTCCCAGCTCTGTCACAAACTGCCCGTTATTATCACAACATCAGCACTTCACAATCCTCGATGTCTGTTTAATCCATCATCTTTAGGACTCAAACAAAGAAATCCCTGTCTGTGGTCACCTCTACCAGTGCAAACCCTAAGATTGCAATCTGAGCCTTAGCAAGGTCACACAGTACAGCACATAGAAAAAGAAAGATTAATAATTATTTGCATAGTGTGTAATAAGTCTATAATAAAGTAGAACTGTGAAAGTCAAAGCATTTCTTTTCTCTTTCTGATTTCTAAAGAAACACCCACATACAACAAACCCTCCAACAAACAAAACGAACTAACCAAAAACAATCCAAAGAGAAAGACAAGAAAAAGGATGGGAAAGTATGAGAATAATATTCCAGTGAAAGCTGGTTCCAGACAAGCTGAAAACTAAGTGAAATAATGTCACAATTATGACAATACAGAACAGAAATTCAATATTTGTTCTCTATTTTATGGGACTGGGAAGAGTTTGATTAAAACGAGAGTCATGTTCACAGGGTGCATTATTCTTTCCAGATTTCACTTTTATAACCCAGGACAGTCCAATAAATTCCTTACCACAGAATCTTTCTGCTGTCCCTGTATTTCTGGAGCTTCCCAGAGGTGATGGGAAATCAAACATTCAGGGGAGATACTGCAGTTAAGTATTAGAGCAGACAGGTTTTATAATTGATTCCGTGTTATGCTAACCCACTCGGCAGGTTCAGGCAGCAGGAGAGACTTCCAGCTCATGCAGGACTCACTGAATTATTATTTTTTTAAGGTTTTAAAAGCACTGAGGCAATTTACATTTCAATTTTCCTTTTTTAAACATTTATAGAGAGGAAGAATACACTGAGCGCTCGTAGGGGTAAGAGGACAAGTTCAGCTCTGAAATTTTCTCTGGGAGAAAAAAAATAGTAAACAAACTAGTAAAATATTAAAAATAAGGTAACTTTTTGAAGGGAGGGGTTACATTTTTATTTTCTCTCTCTCTTCTGGTCTCTTTACTGCCTGCTGGTGGCTTCTTGGAGTGGGGAGATGGGAAGTGCTTGGCAGGGCCAACAGTCTGAGGGATTTCTGGCATTTCAGAGTTTAAAGGAAAACAAACTAACCCTGTTTTAAGCAATATGGTACCAAAATCCATTGACATAATGTCATTGCTGACAAATTTTGGAGTCACCAACTCTCTGCTTGCTCAGAAAGGGTCCAGGGGAGAACTGATACTTCTCCAATGCCCTTGGCAGAAGGAGATTTTCCTTGGGAATCCTCAGACTGGAGTAAAGAGTTGGTTCTCATGCCCCCAAAATAACCTGCATTCTAAACCACTGCTTTTAAAGCACAAATATCAATATAAGGAAACAAAGGGGGGGATTCACTGAGTGTTGTTGGACATGAAGAAGCTTTCCCAGCTTTCTCTTTGAGGGTCCTTTCCCTCTTCAGAGCACTTCAACCAGTCAGCAGAGTGATTTAAATGCATCTGTTATTTTTCAGGAAGGTCTCTAAGCTGACAATGAGATGGGTTGGGTTGAAGTGCCTTCAACCTTCCCAGGTAACCCAGTTTCATTCCAGCACATGTTACTCCTGCAACTGAGAGGCTCCTTCTGCACCAGGGCCTTGATTCACATCCCCATTTCACTCCACGCACACATAATGCCACATGGAAAACCATCAACTCCAGGATTAATTCATGAAATCCCAGCTTTTTACCTACTGCTACAAGTTATTGCCATGACCCAGTGCCTGCTGAAGCACCAGCATTTCTCCTGCAGGAAGGACCTGCTGGAAACCACCACCTATCCCCAGCAGTTCTCACTGTATTTATGGTGAGAAATGAGAGTCACTTTCTTTTTGCACATTAGGGCTGCTGAGCTGAAGAAAATGGGTATAACTTTTCTCTTAATTCCATAATCTTATTATCCCAGCTCCAATAAAAACTGATAATGAAATCTGAGGATATTGAGAACTTGGAGTTTTTCCATTGAGTTTAACTTGGTATTTTTTTCAAGCAATGTGGTACTTACCATAGCCCAACTCTTTTTTAAGACCATCCAGGGAAACATAAACCCTTGCAGCAAGCCATTCTCTGTCAAAATTACATCTGACCTGCATATTTTTGCAATTCTCTGATGCATTATACAGTCAGATCAGGTTGTTCCTTGACCAGTTGTTCACCCCTATCAATTGCATTAGCATTTAACCTGTCACTTGAAATTACAAAGGTAACAAAGGTTTAGGAAGGTTACAATAGATCCAATCTCACACAGGAGCGTGGAAGAATAATCTTAAATCATCCTTCCATGCCAGTGTTAGTTTTTCTCCTGACATCCATTTACTTACCTTCTAGAAGCATCTCTGGGTAACTTTTTATGGCAACACTACATGAGATCAGCAAAGCTTGTCATGTAAGAACAGGACCAGCAATAAGACAAGCATCTATATTTTATTTGAACTTGGAGTGCATCTCCTGTGTCTTTACTTTTTTTCTCTTCTATTCTTCGTCCTTCTTCAGGCTGAATTTTCTCTTTTTCTCTCTCTGGCAATTCTACTCCTCATTGTGTCTGATCAGTAAATTAGGTGCTATTCTGTAGGCCCATAAGAACATAATCAAGGATTGAAGTCCTTTAAATCCTTAATCCTTTAGACTTGAATAGACTCACAGGATTGTTAAGGCTGGAAAAGAGCTCTGGGCTCATCAAGTCCAACCATCAACCAGCACCACCACCGTGTTCACCACTCACCCTTGCTCTCAAGTGCCACATCCACATGTTTTTTGAACACTTCCAGGGGTGGTGACTCTGCCACTGCCCTGGGTGGCCTGGTCCAGTGCTTGACAACCTTTTCCATGAATCAATTATTCCTGAGATCTTACCTAAACCTCCCCAAACTGAAGATCCAGTGCCAGACACAAGGACAGACCAGCCTCTCCTTGAACCATCCACAACTCTCCAACCTCACAGCTCTCCCACCTCAGTTTTTAGGTGAGGTATTAATAAACTACCACCCTGTAATTCCAGCACACTAAGGAAAAATCTGCTCTCTTTTCAAAAAAGGAATATGCTTGGAAAAACCAAAAATACATATTAAATTTACCTGGAATTATTTATATTTCTGTAATTCCCTTATAACACATGGGCAGTGCTGTCAGAATTCCAACTGAAGGTTGTTTGAATGCAAAATATGACATAATTCCCACCACATCTGCCCATACCAAGCTCCCTGTGCCCCTCTCAGCACCAACACAGGCTGCTGAGTGATATGAAAACACTCCAGAGCCTTTGGAAAAGCTAAATCAGCACAGGACGGACCAAAAATGCCCCTGACTGAAGAATTAGAAAAAACCCACAAACACAAAACCAAAATCCTGATTTTGTTAACTTACAAACACACATTTACTTATGTATTTATACATAAATATGTGTATGTATTTATGTTATGTACATATATTTGTGTGTTTATACAAAAATGAGTTTCTAATCTATGTATTGCTCTCTCTTTTCATAAAGGTGAAACAAAGAGCTTTTACCAATAATATTTATATGCACAAAGCTCCCAGCAAAGTTTCCTGCATGGAAAATGCACCTTTAAGCCAGTAAAGGTAAAACCAGACTGTGACTGTTACTGAGCTCAGCAAATATATTTCTTTTCAAACACAGAGATATTTTTAAATTATTATTTTCAGCGTGTCCAGAACACAGGTGGAAAAGGCTCTAAACCAGCAATGCCTGCACCCAAATTT
The DNA here is from genome assembly GCA_035583235.1 of Hafferia zeledoni. NCBI lineage: Eukaryota > Metazoa > Chordata > Aves > Passeriformes > Thamnophilidae > Hafferia > Hafferia zeledoni. The sequence continues at coordinate 2,570,116 of JAWWEV010000024.1, forward strand.
GAGCAATGGAGAAAGGCTAAAAATAATGCTGAAAAACTAGTTTAAGGGTATGTGTTGATGCAAATGCCAGGGCTGCACATGCAGCTGTGGCACACTCAGTGGGCATGATGAATGGGCTTTGATAAGCAGCAGAGCAGAGCTTGCCCTACTTTGGTTGGAGTGCTCTGTGCTGGAGTGGGGATGTGCTGGATTCAGCTCCCCAACTGGAGCAGCTGCCTCAGCTCGTGCAGGACAGTCTGGGACAGGCTGGGAGAGCTGCTGGAATGGGTTAGATATAAATATCCAAACATACAGAGATGTTTCAGTGCATCGCTGGGAGGATCAGGGAATCAGAGAATCACAGGATGGGTTGGGTTGGAAGGGAATTTAAAGATCATCCAGTGCCATGGGCAGGGTCACCTCCCACCAGCCCAGGGTGCTCCAAGCCCTGTCCAACCTGGCCTTGGACACTCCCAGGGCTGAGGCAGCCACAGCTCCTCTGGGCACCTGTGCCAGGGCCTGCCCACCCTCACAGGGAAGAATTTCTTCCCAATATCCACCCCAACCTTACTCTCTGCCAGTGTGAAGCCATTCCCCTTGTCCTGTCACTCCAGGCCCTTGGAAATAGTTTCTCTCCATCTTTCTTGTAGCTGCTCCAGGTCCTGGAAGGACACAATGAGGTCACCCCAAAGCTTCTCTTCTCCAGGCTGAACTATCCCAACTGTCCCAGACTTTCCTCCCAGCAGAGCTGCTCCATCCTCTGACCATCCTGGTGCCTCCTCTGGACTCTCTCCAGCAGCTCCATGTCCTTGCTGTGCTGGGTTCTAATCTTTATATACCAGAGAAAAATCAAATAAAACAGAAAATAAAATAAAATATAAAAAAAAAAAAAAAAAAAAATTGAAAAAAATTTTAAAATTAATAAAAATAAAAAAATAAAACAAAATATAAAATATAAAATAAAAATAAAAAATTAATAAAAATTAAAATAAAATAAAATAATTAAAAATTAATAAAAATTTAAAAAATAAAATAAAAAATTAAAAAATAATAAAAATAAAATAAAAAATAAAATAAAATTTTAAAAATTTAAAAATTAATAAAAATTAAAATAAAAAATAAAATAAAATAAAATATAAAATATAAAATATAAAATTAATAAAAATAAAATAAAATAAAATAAATAAAATAAAATGAAAAATTAAAAATTAATAAAAAATTAAAAATAAAATAAAAAATAAAAAATAAAATAAAATAAAATATAAAATAAAAAATAAAAAATTAATAAAAATAAAATAAAAAAAATTAAAAAATAATAAAAATTTTAAAAAATAAAATAAAAAATAAAATACTAGCAAACTCCCAAATACAAGAGTATTTAGAAGCTGTGTGACCATATTTTGATTATGCAGATATTACTTTGAAGTAACAAAAACTGCTGTCCCCTCATCAGGGAACTCTTCTTTAAAAGGAGGAAAAAATCTCTTATCTCAGATAAAATCCTGGGATATTCCAAAGGAAAATGAGCATTTCAGTAGAGCAAAGGCCCTACAAAAGAACTCATCAAGACCTGCACTGGGTTAAACTTCATGACTTCTTGGGTGAGCCAAACATGAGTGAATCACAGTCCAGTTCCAGCTTCTTCAAATCTATGTGGAAACACTCCCACATCTATATTTGTAACTCCAATTTAAACTACTCCTTCTAATATAAATAAAATCCTGAATTGTTTAGTTTCTTGTGACATAAACCCAGCCCTCAACCCTTCCCAAAATAAACCTTCCTACTGTTTGGTGTGTTTTCCTAATGAATATTTATAGCAGTTCAGGTGTCACAGGCTGGTTTTAGTTGGAAAAAAAAAAAAAAAGAAAAAAGAAGAAAAGCCTCGTTGAGGTTTTATTGATGGAACTCACGACATTCCTGCTCTTGTACAAAACAAGGTCACACTCAAGTTGGATGTCAGACTTCATTAAAGTCTGTGCTGGGCATCCTCGACCTGACCCCACACCTTGCAGCTCCTGGACCTCAGCAAGGCTTTCTGCTGCCACATCTGCATCATCTGTGCAGACTCAGCCAATCAATATTGGTTACAAAATGCCCCCAAAGTTCCCTGGCTGTGAATATCATTGCAATATTCCCAACCTGATGGGGCTGCTCCTCTTCATGCTTTCAAGTCTTTCTTCTGCTTGATTTGCAACAAGATTTGGAAAATGGATCTTTCTTGCCTTATCCAGGAAAACAATCATGTTTGGAGGATGTTTTCCTTTAGGCAGAGCCCATGAAATCAGGGATCAGAGAGCTGGGCTTGGCAACTCCCAGCAAAGCTGAGAAGTTTCCACAAAAAGAGTTGTTTCATCAAGATCCTCTCCCTTCCCCCAGAAAGTCACAGAAAGAAATGAAAGGGATAAAACCTCTCGGTTTCCTCTCCTTCCAGCTGTATCCTCAATACAAATGGAATTAGGTGGTGGATTGGATGTGGCCCATGTGCATTATTTATGGGCTGCAATCAAGCTGCAGGCTCAGGAGTTCAGTGCCACTGTCTGTCAGGAAGTCAAACTCTGAGGCTCAATAACTTCATACCCTGAAATTTTGTCCCCACCATAAATTAAGAAATGCCCCAGTGAAGGCTCCAGAGTCATTTGTTTGCAGTGCTGACCTTCTTTTGAGCTATTGCTGGTGTTTGTCACTGTTACAGTGGTGATGGAGGTGAGGTTTGCCAGGCCTTGGTGCCTGGGCTGTCAAATTGCTCAGCTGGAATATTTAAATGGAAAATGGCTCTGCATTTGAACTGGAAAGACTCGTGGAGCTGAGGAGTCCCTGAGAATCCTCGGGCAGTCCTGGGGTGTGGAGAATTCCACTCAGAAAATTCTTTGGATCTTGGATTAACAAGGCTCTTTTCACTCACCATCTGCAGGGCTGAGGGTGAGGAATTCCAGGGGACCAAACCCATCCTGGTTTTCTCTTTGTGTTTCACATCACACTTTGTTACAATCAGGGCTTCAATTTTCTTTTAGTATGACTGTATCTTGTTTTCTTTTTTCCATTTGACAACTGCCAGAACTGCAACAAGATAAAGAAAATGAAGGAAATTATTCTTAATCACAGTGAGACTCTCACAACCCAGTAAATAAATATTTCTTATGCTTCCTTCTTAGTCCTAAAATTAATGAAATCTCAGTATTTTCCTAATATTTCTGGCAATCACAGCTTCCAGTAGGCTTTAGAAACTCTCCTAATATGGAAGATCAGCAGTAGCAGAAAACCTGATTTCTGTAGGTACCTGAAAATTCCACCTGTAAAATTAGACAAAAATATTAACTATTTTAAGTAATTTAGGATGTGTCTTTGACAGGTGCCCATCAAGTCATCCCATTCATGTTCTTTCCCCAAAAAACTCATTGCAAAGAAGATTTTGTTGAAAAAAAACCATGGATGTTCTCACTCACTGTCTTAAAAATAAATCATGTTCCAGAAAACCACAAGCCCCATTACAGAGATCCATTGCTTGTTGAATACATAAACAAATTTCAAACTGATATCCCTGGTATGGAATTAACTAATCAGGTAAACGTTATACCTATTCAATTAACCAATACAAAACATGGTGTGAATCCCCTTAATTCAATTCCAGGCTGGTTTTATTTGCTCTGGGATATGTACAAGTGAAAACTCAATCAAGGCAAACTACCCCAGATATTGCTCTGTGTCTCCAGGTGATCTCGTTACACAAACTTAACTAATTGGGGAAGAGGACTCAGATAAATAAAGCTCTGCATTCAGGCAAAGACACTGTCATTTTTTTTAAGAGGTCTCAGAGAAATAATATTGGTCAATATTCCCCTCAAAGCAAACTGGTTAAGTGCACTAATTAAATTAAAATATCTGAAGATCAGTCTCAGCAGCACAGCGGGTGTTCTGTACTCCCCACCCTGCCAAGGTGGGATATTCTCCTGCACTCTGCTGGGCCCCCAAAACACACCAGAACCCCTGGGAAGGTCATGCCCAGCACAAATGAGAGGCCAAACCAACTTGTCCTCCTTCCAAAGCACAAATGTGAAGCCAGGCAAAGTTCTGGAACACCAACACAGCACAGAGTCACACAATGGGTTGGGTTGGGAGGGACCCGAAAGCTCATCCAGTGCCACCCCCTGCCATGGGCAGGGACACCTCCCACCAGCCCAGGCTGCTCCAACCTGGCCTTGGACACTCCCAGGGATGGGGCAGGCACAGCTTTTCTGTCCATCCTATGCCATGGCCTGCCCACCCTCCCAGGGAAGGATTCCTTCCCTAAAGAAAGCACTGATGGTTATCAAAGGTCCCACAACACTGTCTCATCACATTCAGTTAAAAATTTCATTTCAAGTTTTGTGTGTTCTCAAACCAAGAACTGCTCCAGACACCTGTGGAATGGTCTTTGCAGGGAGCTCTCTCCAAGCAGGTCATGGAGAACCTGACTGGATTTTGGAACGAGATGGAGAAGCTACACATCTCCCCCATTCCCTTCAACTCACCAGCTTTCCAGGTGGCTTCCAGCTACATGGCAGGAGTTTCCAGTGGGCTGTCCAGCCTGCAGAGGTGACAAATGACCCCAGGGAGGGCTCTGGGGATGCAGCAGCCAAGGAACAGCCCAGAAACTGTCATGTGTCCTGCTCCAAAAAGCCAAGATGATGCTCCACTGAACGTGACCCAGAACATTCCCAAAGCCTGCTGACAGGGGGGTTTCTTTTTTAGAAAATGGATTCAGGAAAAAAAAAAAAAAAGCACCTCAGAATTACCAAACCATCTGATCAGGACTAAAAATAGCCCTGCTATTTGCATCAGAAGAAAGAGGTTTGCATTGTCAACGACAAAGAGGTTAAAGGCAACTCTTGGATTTCTTGTCAGTGGGCAAAGCTGAGAAATAATATTTTGCTGAGCTGAATGTCTTTTGTATTTGCTTTTTAGAGTAGTAGGTACTTTGTACTTTAATGATGACCTTTCCATCTGGTGGGTCAAGGATATTGGCTGACCGTGGAGTTCAAAGGAAAATAATTCCCATCAGACACTGCATTTTATTTTTCTCTGAAAGACAACTTCAGCCTTTGGCTCCCAGCCAAAATGTTTAAGGATCTATAATCTCCTGATCTTATGACCTATGATCTTAGGTTTTGCTAAAGAAAAATAAATAATTGTATCTTTTCCCTAATCTGTAAGACTTTTTCCTATCCAATTTCCTGCAGCCACTACTCAGTCCAACCTAAATGCAATCCCTGTGTTGAAAAATAGGGATTTTAGAATAATTACAGTCCCCAAAGTCTTGGAGCATTTTCCTGTGGAGCACAGGAGTGATGTAAGGGGGAAAGGCAGTAGTTCAGATTCCTCAGCTAATTATTAGCATCGTGGTTTAATAAGAAATTAATGGCACTCACAAGGAGATGGTGACATGGAAGTCACACTAATCCTGTCCCAGTTGGCACAGGTGCCAAAGCATCTCATTCCACCCCCTGCCGTGGGCAGGGGCACCTTCCACCAGCCCATCCAACCTGCCCTTGGGCACCTGCTGGCTTTGATTTGTGTATAACCTTGGAGAGCAGGTGCTTCACTCTCTCAGAAATGGCAAAATAAAGAATAAATAAAAAATCAAGGGAAAAACAGGCAAACTTGTGCAAAGAGCCAGGGAAGGGAAGGCAATAACCTCTGCCAAGGGGAAACTGTTCTGAACTGTTCTCTGGGGCAGAACTGAAGGAGATGAAACATGTTGGCATCTTAATGCTCAGTTTTCCTTTCTTCCCTTTTCTTTATCATAAAATGAAGGAAAGTGTTTCCTCTCCCACCTTAGATTGATCCAGCAGACAAGACATCAGGAAAACTGGTCCAAAAAAGAATAATGTTTCCAAAGGAATAGGAATTCCTGAAGAAACACCTGTATGTTTGCTTGATAAATTATTTCTTCATTTCTATATTCATACAGAGCACATGTATTTTCAGGCTCCATTGAACAGAGAAATGCTGGGAGTGGCCATAGAAAGCTGCTATTAGATTATTTTTCTTTTACTAAAGAAGTTATTTGCTGTGGCTTTTCAAACCTTGCTGTCCTTCCCATGCCCTGCTGAGCACAGGGGCAAATTAATTTTTTAAAATGTTGTTAATGGAAGATAGTTTCAAACTTTACTTAAGTTCAAGGTGGTTTTTTGGTTGTTGTTTTTTTGTTGTTGTTGGGTTGTTTTTTTTTTCTTTCTCTGAACCAGGCTGTGTTTCCAGACTAACTTGACAGGACCCTAATATTGCAATCACACAAATTTCAAGCAAAGTCATGATTCAAAATGGATCAACATGACAAAAATTTGATGTTCAGTAGAACTGAGGAAAAAAAGGAGAAGCTCAGGAAGGTCCCATCTGGGCCAGGGATGGGTTGGAACGTGCTAAGCAAGAGCTGAGAGACAACCAGAAGCCCAAACACAGCTTTCTGGCAGGGAGTGATGGAAACCAGCTGCTCTGAGGGCAGCAGAAGACACCAAGAAGATGAAAACCAGGCTGTGAATGCCTTTCTCATCAAAATGCTGCTTTTCCCAAGTTTTCTCCAGGCAGGAGTTTGGGTTTCAGCAGTGCAACAACAGGCAAGTTTCCCCACTGAGTGTGGATGGAGCTTCGTTTTCCCCCAGGTTTTCAGCAGTTTGCAGAGAAGTTCTGTACGAGACAGGGTGTAAATCTGTGATCTCACATTCCCACCCACCAACACTCTCCCTCTTTTTTTTGTCAGGTCACTCCAATTAATTGCTTTCAACTTTTTTTTTTTTTTTTTCCCTTCAAGTTCATTAAAATTTTGAAAAATTGCCATCACCAGAAAAAGCACAATCTTCAGTTAACAGTGTCAACCTGCTATTGCTCTGGCTTCTTTTTCTTCTTAATTGGATGTGTCGAATCAAATTCTGCTTAGCAAACAGCTTGGATTTGGGCAAATCAGCACTTTTTTCCAGTGGGGAAAAAGAAATTTTATCAAGAAATTCCCAACCATCTCAAATCATTTCCCAGATGTGGTGGTAGCTTAATAAAGTTGTAGCTTGTTTAAAACTTGGGGTTTGTATATTTAAGGTCTTCCTGAAGTGCCAAGGGACAATCAGTCACCATTTGTACTCAATAAAGTGGGAGATGATGCTCCAGGAATCGATGCAGCTCTGCAGAGATTTGAAAGATGTTCATTTCTTGGAGAAAGCAGTAAATAAAAATAAAGCCTCCCTGGAATTTAAGTGTCCAATGGGTGAGTTTGTACTTGTGTGCATGTATAAATAACTTAATTGCAAATAAACAAGCCAAAGGAAAGGGAAAATTGTAAACTTAGCAGGTATTGACTAATATACAAAAAATAAGGCCAGTGTCATCAAGTTGTACTCTGCTATTCTAACTCTGCATTAATTTACATAAAGTTCCTTGCTGATTGGATGCAGATAATTTCTGACTCCCCACTCCATCAGGAAAAATCAATTTGGGGATATTATAGACTAAAGCAACATTTTGTCACTATGTTACCAGTGTCTCTCACACGTGCCAAGGTCAAGGGCTCACACAGGTGAGTTCCAAGGGACTGGCACTGGGAGTGCACAGAGAGGATTAGGAATAATATTGCCTCAATATTCAGTTAATACTATTAAAGGGATTAAAATCTTTTTAGAGACTTCTTGGACAACTCGCAATTAACATTTCTTCAATCTTCTTAAATGACTAAGAACTATGAAAACAGACAAGGTCGTTGTTTTATCTGTAATAAAGTCAAAGGAATTGCTGGAGATATGGCAAGAGTATTACACATATAATTAACACTGTGGTCATTTATTCGCTAAAGCTCTTATGTAATTACAGGACCCTGTTACACTGAGTGATGTGTTAAGGGTGGTCTATATCTCACAAAGAAGAGACCCCCCAAATGGAATCAGCTGCTCTGCTCTCCATCCCTGTCCCAGTTTGCTGTGCTGGCACAATATGTAAGATATCAGAAGGAAATTCCTCCCTGGGAGGGTGGGCAGGCCCTGGCACAGGTGCCCAGAGAAGCTGTGGCTGCCCCATCCCTGGAAGT
>JAWWEV010000024.1:2588910-2611374 GCA_035583235.1 Hafferia zeledoni
CTGAATCCTGATATAAAACAGGATCCTGATATCCCTCTGGTTCATTCAAGGCCTGAATCCTGATATAAAACAGGATCCTGATATCGCTCTGGTTCATTCAAGGCCTGAATCCTGATATAAATCAGGATCCTGATATCCCTCTGATTCATTCAAGGCCCACTCCTGTTCCTGGGAATGCCCTGGGGAGTGATTTGCTTCTTTACACTATTCTACTAATAGAATGTTTTTAAATACCTATTTGATTATTTACTGCTCATCCACTCAGAGTTCTGGAACAATATTCATGATAGTTATGAATGTTTTGGAGCTCTGTCTGATAACAAAATCTGAAGGAAGACATTTTTAAAATTCTTTTCAATATTTGATTAATTTCAGGTTGCAGAGTGACAAAAATGGTCCTTGACAAACCAATAGAACATCACCAAAATTTGTGGTAAAGTTGCATTTGGGAGTATTAATGAAATCTATCAAATTAATTACATCTTTAATGAGATGCAAATAATTAAGCTGGGTTTTTTGTATTAGGAGAGTGCAGAGATGATGCAGAGAAGCAACAAAATTTCAAACTTCTCAAGATGCTAAAACTAAAAGAACTTCTTATCCCCAGCTCACAAAGCTCACTCATCCCTGGGCTCTGACCTGACATTATCAGCATTATTCATGAAGATTTTATAATTAATTATATTTTCCTGTAATTCTTTCAGGAAATTGCACAAAGGGAGAAAAATCCCTCGCCAAACAGTATGACCTGAAACAACAACAGCAAAACCAAGCAAAATAACAAGAGGAAGACAAAGGAGACTGCTCTAAAATTAGGCTGTGTTTGAAGACATGGCTCAAAAAATGCTTTTGAGGCTGTTGTGGTGTAAACCATCCCCACTATTGACAGGAGGATGACAGAGCATCGAGTCAGGGGGGAAGGATCCAGCCCTGCACATCCCAACCCCCTCCTGCAATCCCAGCCCTCAAAGGTTACACAGAGTGGAGTCTATAAAACTAAACCTAAAAAGTGCATTATTTCTCAGAGGACACAAATGTAACAAGCTATTCCTGATGGCAAAAATCCAATTATTGCAGTAAAGGTTGTGCTCAGTTATTTCTCACTTCATGTCAGAGCAAATCGTAAAATGAGGTGCATGGGAGTTCTGCTACTCTGCCTTTACTGGAACAAAAGTTTATACTCTGGTTTATTTTTTGTTGTAGTTAGTAAGAAAATAGAAGGAAAAACTGAAGGGTAATGTCAGCAAGTACTGGCCAAGAAGGTGATATATAGATTTTTTTTTTATGGTGGTTTTTTTTTTTATTATTATTTCTCAAGAACTGCAAAGAAAAGTTTAGCATAGATTGGATCAAATATGTATTTTTCTTTACTGACAGAATAGAGTTATCTTCATCTCTATTGAATTTTTCTTCTTCTTGCAGAGGAGTATATGTTAAACTAGTACAGGTGCTTTTTCTATTTGTTTGGCAGAGGAAAAGAAACAAGTCCACTCAAAACTAAAGGCTAAAGCAATTATTCCTGGCTGTATCTTTGTTTTCTGGGAAATGACAGTGTGGCTTGTGAGGAAAGCGAAGTTTTTTTCTTAAGGAAACCAAGTGCAGTAAGAATGAAGAACGTGGTGGATTTTCTCCACCAAATGATGGATGGAACACTCTTTCCCTGGAATCACAGAATCATTTAGGTTGGAAAAGATCTCCAGAATCATCAAGTCCAACTTTTGAGTGCCACATTCAGCCATTCCTTGGACACCTCCAGGGGTGGGGACTCCAAACCATCCTGGGCAGCCCATTGAGCTCCCAGCAAAGCACCCTCAGAGCCAAGACCTCCTTGACCATCTCCATACTCAGTCACATTAGTACAATTTATGGACAGAACCAGTACCCAACAGCAGCTCTGGGAAGCAAAAAACCCAGAGCTGCATCCCTTTGCCATCAATCAATCAATGCATCAATCAATCAATCCCAGTTTAAAATTGGGGATTTTAATCAGCCCCTCTGACTGACCTCACTAGAGATGACCTGACTTAGTTTAGCAAATTCATTTTTGGCAATTCCCAACAAGACTAAATCAAACTAATCTGAAAGCCACCACTTATGAAGCCTGACCTGTTGCCTCTCAGATCAAACTAAGGTCAGATTCTGTTTAATATTCACAGTCATGAAGAAGTTTTCTCTGTCAAATGGGCACTGCTAAGCCATGTATAAAAAGTAATGAAGCACAAAATCCAGCTGCCTTCATATGGATGGGATAAACCATCACCCAGAGGGAGAAAGGATGGAAGATTTTGGCTCAAAACTTGAATTTAAACCAGGTTACATTAAAAAGTTAATTGAAAAAAAAAAGACCATACGAAATGAATAGTAGATTTTAAAATGTGGTTACAAAGCTACACTACACATCAACTGGGAAGATGCTACATCCATACTGGAAAATAATGTCTGTTTGAATGTGGTGGAGTGGGAATTTCTCTTCAGCTGGAGAGCAACAAGTTGGTAATGTTTGCTGACTAAAAAGTTCTTAACTGGCAATTATTTGCTAACTCCTAATAGCACAACCTCTGTTCAGACAGGAATTGCCCTAAACCAGTACTGAACATGCTGCTTTTGGCATAGACTGGGAGGTGGGGTGGGTGACCCCTTTGCAGCCATTCCCAACGTTTTCCCATGTTAATTGTTGCCTGGCAATGATTAGGAAACAGCAAGAGGTCCTGCCTTTAGTGGTGCCACTTGTGCCTTCGCTGGGGTTTCATTTGGGGTTTTCATCCCAAATAGCTGAAAGTGAGATCCCTTTTCTGGTTTGAGCCATGGGAGTCAGTAAACACCTAAATTACATCTCCAGTAATTGGGGATTTTCATCCCAAACTTCCAAAAAACAGTGAAGAAGCCACTTCTCAGCAAACTCTGCAGGATATTACTACATTTGACATAATTCTCTTAGTAAGAGCAATGCATAACAGATAATAAAAATCCCATTTGCAGGAAGGCGGCACTTCAAGGCTCCCAAAGTGTCCTTTGCTCAACCTGAAAGGCTTTTAATAATGCTGTGACACCCCAGTCATGCTCACACCGAGGGATGTTTATTTATTGACCCCCGTCTCGTGACACAGGTCGGGGTTGTTTGCCAGACACGAGACAGGCACTTGCCCACCGGCTGCTGTCACAGTCCTTAAGTCTATTTTCATTTATCTTCACACAAAAATCTTGCCCAAGTGAAAGCTGCAGGGCTCGACTGGCAGAGTTTAGAACAGGTTCATTTCTCAAATTAAAATTTTATAGGGCCCTGGCTGTCAGAGCAATTTCCAGACATGCCAGCCCTCATCACTTCTGCTGCCACCAGAGCTGCCTTCACCCCAGTCTGCGGTGCCAGGGCTGTGCCCTCAGAGCTGGGCACCACCAGCAGGAGCTGCTGGCCCTGTCTGCCTTCTCCTTCACCCCAACACATCCATGCTGGCCTTTCCTTTGGATTCCCTTCTCTTCCTTGGGTGTTTTTTGCACCAGGTTCATGCTGAATATTTCTGGTGGTGGATGGATTTATCAGCCCAGCCAACAACACACCATTGCTTAAATATACTTGGCAATGCACAGTTCAAAAAAAAACACCCCAAAACTACACTGTAATATTTTAGAGGGAAATAAACCCAAAGGAAGCAGACAAGTTGATTTGAAAGTAAACCATGAAAAATAAAATTATTCCTGTGGAAAACTCCAATAATCTGTTTTTAATATTTAGCCTGCTTTAAACAGCATGCAGATTAAATTTGATATAGATGGAATTGCAGCCTCTATTTATTTGAATTCATACATACAGGAACAACATAAAAACCTCTGGAGTTTGTGGAGGAGCCTGTAGCAAATTTGCAAATAACCATATCTAGAGCAGCAGTGTATAATGGACCAGTATAATATACTGGAGAAAGTTGTCACTTGTTTGGCAATTAACGCTGATATAGGAGGGAAAGGAATGAGAGGATATTAACAGATTAATCTTGGGGCCATTTAGGCTGCGCTGAACTCAAGTGACAATTTCCCTGCGACTCCTGTTCGATCAGTGCCCTCTGCTGATCACTGCCTGGCACCGACAGACACAGCCAGGGTGGGCACTTACACTGCCAGGGGGACACCCTGCAGGGAGCCCGAGCCTGGCACCGCCTTTCCGAGGGGCACTACAGAGAGCAGGACATTTAACAACAACAATAAAAGCATCTCTACACATCCTGAATTCTGTGGCTCAGCCCAGAAACAAAATCCCCCTTGCTGCTGCATCGCTGCTCAACTTCACCTTTTTCTCCTCTCCACCTTTTTCTCCTTTCTGACCAAGTGAGGTCTTTTGAATGCATTATGAAGGCAAAAAAAAAGACTTGACTCCCGGTTTAATTTCTATGCAATGAGAACATCCTGTGCAAGTTACAGGGAGGTGTTGCTGTTGTTGAAGGAGCAACAAGGAAAATATCCCCAACCATCAGAGTGAGGAGTGGAAGGGAAGAGCTGGCATGTTCTTTTTCTGTCAGTAATCCTCTCAAACAGTGGGAATGCACATGGGAGGGGCAGTGGGATCCTCTCAGTGTGTGGTTGCACATCTCATGGTGCAGCCTCCGACCCACCTGGAGCATCTCAGCACAGCAGCAGCTGCAGTGCCAGCTCACCCAAACACAGCTGGTTGGAAAAAGGGAGAAGCTTCTGCACTCCTGGCAGTGCCTGTGACCCCTTCCCTGGGGGTCTGTGTGCCCTGGGCTGTGCCCAGCAGGAGGAACCTCAGTGCAGTGCCCAGCCTGGAGCCGAGCCCCCTGTTCCCACCTAACAGCTCCACAGCAGATGTTGGGCAACCTCAGGAAAGCACAGGAAACAACCTCTCGCCGTGCTCTTTTGTAGAACACGCTCTTTTTTCTGCACTGCTATGCTAATTAAGCCTCTTCCTCCCAAATCCTTCCCCTTCCCTAAGTGAAATGTCAGCATTAGTGCTGACTCAGCGGCGGCGGCGCTTGCGGGAGTTCACATTGAACGTCGGAGCACAACGGAGCTGCTGGCAAGGCACTCCTTGGCACAAAGAGAGCCAGAAGTCTGGCAACTGCAGGCCAAGCCGGGCAGCAGATGTTTTTAACGCCAGCTTCCCCTCTAATTGCAAAGCAGCAGCACCAGCACAGCGTGGAAGGAGAATACCATAAATCTCTGATGTAGGACTGGCCCACGAGCACATAAATTGTGCCACTTGTTAACAGAATGTGCTGACAATCTCGGTGCTCCAGTTAAAGCTGCGTGGTGTGCAGTCCCACTTGGCCTTCTAATAATGGGCACAGCTGGCTCAGGCTGGGCTTGCAGGCACAGGTTGCCATGGTACAGTTCCCTGCACCACGGGGCCAGTCTGGGGCACCGGCAGGGTCTGGCAACAGCAGGGACCTGGTGCCAGGTACCTCTGCTCAGCAGCATGGGATTAGCATGTACAAGGAGTGTGTCGCTGCTCCTGAGGAGGCAGCAGCAGCAAAAGGCTTTCCCCTCACCTGTAAAAAAGCCCCCAGTGCTTCCACAAGGTGTGAGGGCCGAGTCGATGCAAAAGTTTTTGCCCTACAAATACAGTTTTGGTTTTCTGCCCTCACTATCTCAGTGCAGTCACCAACCATCTGCTTTCCCCTACCACACTGTGAAAATACAAGCTTTGCTGTGCAGAGGGAGGTGGGCTGGGCTGGCTCCTGGAGGACCAGCAGTGGCTGAGGCAGCAGCCTCTGCTCTCGCCCCAGGGTACCAAACCTGCTCAGACATTCTCGTGGGCTTTGGAAATCATTTCCTCAGATTTTTCTACAAAGAAAACCCATGTAATATTAATCCCCATCCTCAAGACTATGGTATCAGTCTCACACATTGTTTTTCCCGGCTGGAAGCACTAGTGACAAGACTGCTCCCAACCCCAGGGGTGTCCAGGACCACCTCCCTGCCCCCTGTCCCATCTCACTGTGCTGCTTTCTCTAAACACAAGGGTTAAAGCACAGACATAAAATCCTGGTTTGGAGCTGACCTGGAAAGTAAAGTTTATGAAACATTTATTTGCTGCTCTGACATCTGGAGGCAGACACATCATTTAGGTCATGAATTTTTCTGTTTGGATCCAAGCTGATTGCTCATGTTGCCATAGTCCACCCTCTGCTCTCCTGCACCTTGGAGTCCACAGCTAATATTAAAAAGAAAGGAGGCTGACCCTTAAGAAAGCTTGGGAAGTAAAAGTGTTTTCTTTTTAAGCAACAGGAAACAAGACTGTTCACAAGAAGAGACAGTCTAAGTAATGAACACTTGAAGAGCGAGGAGTTAGGGAATAAAGGTAATAAAATATTGTGTATTTGAGAGTAAAATAAAAATGTGTCCTCTTGAAACTTGCACTCAGAGGAATCTGAACTGAGTTAATCAATCACCAGACTATTGATAGGGGGGAACAAAACCAAAAAGACTTGTCAGCAAGAGGCTGGCAAAGGAGGCAGAGGGAGAGCTGGACATACCAATCCACTTTGCCTAAACCACTGCAGACAGATCCAGCTAAATTAATTCCACACAGCAACATCCCACTCAGCACAGCTCAGCTGAGTTCCTCAGGCTAAAGATGTTGTTTGTCCAACTTTCATTACCCTCAGTTATAAAATTAGAGAACAGGGACTTGCTGTGGTCAATGACATTGTGAGATGTTCTCTCTCCCCCCTTCAGCAGCAACGCACAATCAGCCCCAGGAATGTTGGCAGAAAACTGGAGGGGGGTTTGCAAAGGAAAGGGTAAAAGCTGCCAAAAAAGTCAAAGCCCATCCACTTGTCCCCATTACAGAATCCCCTGAAGGAAGAGCCTGTGTGAAAACAGGAGCTGCTTCTCTCTCTGACAGGGAGCGGATTGACAGATTCTGGATTTATTTTTAAAATAATGCCTAACTAAGCATCATTAGTCACCCATCATCCATATTTCTCTCCATAAGTGAGAGTGCATGAAGCTATGGAGTCTCCAGAGAAAGCAATTATAATATTAATTTCGACTAAACGACAACTTGGAAAGAGAAAAAAATAAAAATCAGCTGGTTTAAGTTCATTTCTCTTAGATGTTGGTTATGAAAACAACTTCCCAAACTCTGCAAACCACCAACCACCAGTGGCATCTTTAAATGAGCTCCCTGGAAGGCTCTGCAAAGAGCAATATCCATGCAGGAATACATTGAGCAGGAATGAACATGCAGGTTTTCAAGTCTGTCAAAACACCAAGGTTTGCCCATAAAACAGGCTGGATCTACAGGGGGGACCAGGCACTCATGAGCATCCAGGGACAGGAAATCCAAGGAGATCTATTCCATAACCCCACTCCAAGGGCCAGGATCTGCTGGGATTGATCCCTCCCATGCCACTGGGTGTTGCCCAAAGCCTCCCAGAAATCCTCAATGACCCTTGCCTTTAAAATTCCACAGACTCCTCGAAATCCGGGTGGGAAAGGACTACAGGAGATCACAACTTCACCTCTCAAAGTAAAGCTCTTCATACTGGATTAAGCAAATTTCTGGTTAAGTCCTGCAAATCCCCAAGGATGGAGCTTTTTCAGCTCCCTGGGCAGTGGCTCCAGCACTGCTGGAAGGATATTTGGAGAAAAGACTCCTCATCCTGCCTTAAATTGGAGAGCTGAAGGAAATCTTGTAACTCATTCCAGCTTTGAAAGGGCAGAGAGGGCAAAGCCCCAGTGTAAAGGCAGAGCTCTGCTGTCTCCTCATGTGCCCTCCTGCTGGCAGGGGCAGAGCTGCTGCCTCCACACTCAGCTCAAGAACTGGCACCACTCCAACACCAACAGGAGCCTCTCCCCAATTTAGATTTGAGGCCAAATTCTTCCCGTGACATGGCCTGAAATGACAACAATATAATAACTCTCTAGTTAATTTGCTCAATAATGAGGACCAATTATATACCAGGAATGTTTCCTTTGTGAATTATTTTCCTTCTCAACAGAGAGTTCTGTGGTCTCCCATCTTCAGAACAACACAAAATACTTCAGCCCAATTTTATCATTGTCAAACACACCCTGAAATGTGTTCCTGCAAACAGCAACAAGATTGATGTGATGTTGTATTTTAACTACACTGGCTGGTTCTTGACTTTTGCTTTCTGGCAAAATAATGCCCATTAAAAACTGGAATTAATCTAAAAGAACATAGCAAAAATCAAGGGAAAAAAAACCAACTGAAAAGGTTCTTTTGAAAGATTTCAAGGAATTCCCATTTCAAACCAGCCTCAGATCACCAAAGCCTGTTTAAAAGTCATTTTCAAAAGGAGAAACAAAAAAACCCAAACTATCCTCGATTGAAAGCTTCAGGAACTTTTAAATATCCATAATTTGTCATGGAACTCACCCTTCCTTCCAAGACTGGAATGTCTCAGTGTCTCTGATGGGTTAAATGACACCTGGTTGAACAAAATTCCTGGGCTACAGCACAGCTGGGAGACTTCAGAGACTGCATTTCCCAGGGGCTGTATGAGATTTGCTGTTGGCTTGGAAAATAAGGGCAAAAGCTGCTCCTTCTCCAGCCCTGCCCTGTGACACCCCCAAATGAAGATGGAAATAAAGCAGCCAAAGAGAAGATGTCTCCTCTTTCTTGAAACTTCTGCCTGCACCTTCAGATCTGACAGACTCCAGTTTCTGACCCCAATTAAGCAGCTTCATCTCCACATTTCAACCCAGGAAACAAATAGGTAGAAGGGACTACCATATGTTTTGGGTTTCAGTTCATTAAACCCTTGATGGTGCAAAGCCTTTCAAGAGTTACTACGCCATAAAATTCATACAAAGCTACAGTTTGTGTTGTTGGGAAGAATCTTATTAAACACTTTCTCCAAAGAAATATTCCAACCTTTGGAGAATCAGCATGACACTCCAATGAATTATTCATGCAAAGCTCTGCAAGATGGGCAAGTTTCCTGCCAAGACGTGCACAGTGAGGGGTGTTATAAAACTGAAATTGGAATGTGGAGAGAAGTGATGGAAAAGATTTCAAAGATCATCTCTGTTGAGAAAAAAAAAAAAAACAAACCCAACAAAATCAACCCCACAACTTCAGACCTTTAAACTTGCTGCTTCACAGGGGAGAGCCTCCTAAATGTCCCACTTCACATCCACTCCCAGATTCATCAATTGTAGGATGTGCTCACAAACAGAGACGTGGTTTTAAGTGAAGTCACCGAGTGATGGAGGAGGGATCTGAGAGTCATTGACACAACTCATTCCAGTGAGTCTTAATGAGCCTGAAGATCAGGAAACTCTGAGGTTTCCCTGCACCAGCAGCCCAGAGCCCCCCATGCCCTGGGCAGTGTGGGCAGCAGGGCAGGGGGGGATTCTGCCCCCCTCAGGTGAGACCCACCTGCAGAGCTGCTCCAGCCCTGGGGGCAGCACAGGAAGGACATGGAGCTACTGGAGAGAGTCCAGAGGAGGCACCAGGATGGTCAGAAGATGGAGCAGCTCTGCTGGGAGGAAAGGCTGGGAGGTGGGATTGTTCACCTGGAGAGGAGAAGCTTTGGGGTGATCTCAGTGTGGCCTTCCAGGACCTGAAGAAGTTACCACAGAGATGGAGAGAGATTTGTTCCAAGGGCCTGGAGTGACAGGACAAGGGGGAATGGCTTCAAACTGACAAGGAGTACATTTACTTGGGATGTTGGGAAGAAATTCTTGGTTATGAGGGTGGTGGGGACCTGGCACAGTTTGCCCAGAGCAGCTGTGGCTGCTCCATCCCTGGAAGTGTCCAAGGCCAGGTTGGACAGGGCTTGGAGCAACCTGGGCTGGTGAGAGGTGTCCCTGCCCATGGCAGGGGTGGCACTGGATGGGCTTTAAGGTCCCTTTAACCCAAGCCATTCTATCATTCCACAGTTCCTGGAGGCACTGCCTGATGACACCATGGGGCTCTTCCTAAATTACCCAGGGCAGGACAACCCAAGATTCATCCCATACACACAGAAGGAGTACCTGAAAACCAATCAGGCTTAAGAACAAATTCTAATCTCAGAATCTGAGAGCTGCCCAGAACCAAATGAAAACTACAGTCTGAAAATGAAAGCATTTCTTTAAACTGATATTCCCAGGTTTAAATGCAGCTGAAAATGAGTAAGAACTCACTTTGAAGCCCAAAGATGCTCTGCACTGAATAACTAATGAAAGCCACTTTTTAAATAACCCAACAGGCATCGGAGGGGCAGCCACCACTAAGGCAAAGCAACTCAGTCCCACCTCTCATTGTTGTGGGATTTGCACAAGGGGAAAGAAAAGCCCTGTAAGCACAGAGAGTTGATGGGAGTGATTGCTGAGCACATTTTAATAATTAATTCCATAAATAAGTGGAGTCTATTTTAATTTCACCTTAGACAGCATTGCTGTCTCGGTGAAGGGAACTGCAAACCCTTCTGTTACTGTACCCAACACTGACACTTTGGAAACATTAGAAAAGCAGCAGGAATATAATGAAAAATATCTCTGGTGCTGAGACTTCTGAGCCACCCAAAGGGCTCTTCAAGATAATCTTTAGGGAGTCATCCCAACAGCTCTGGTGTATAAAGTTACATTCAATGACTGTACATCATGCTGGGATTGAAAAGTCAGGCCCCAAAATGCTGCTCAGTCTGATTGGACATGGATTCAGTTCCAAAAGGCCTGCAAAGAACAGCACAGGAAAGAAAAGGGGAGTAGCTAAAGCCACCAAAGCCATTGTGGTTGCCTGTTTCAAACAAACATAATGCAATTATTTATCTGTGAAGGAAATGCTAAGAGGATTGGGGGAAAAAAGTGTTTGCAAATCTCTTTATTCTTTCAACTAAGATAAAAAAGTTGTTTTGTCCTGTGTTTTGATTTCTCTAAAGTTTCTCTAAAGCCCTTTAGCATCAGTACCCCCATGGCTAAAACCACAGCAAAGCTCCAATATTTGTCCACATTCTGGCCAGGAAGAATTCCATGCTCCCAGAGCAGATGAGGTGGATACTTCTGATAAGGGAAGGAACCTTTCTCCCCCCAAAAATAAGGATTTGAAACTCACTCACAATTTCCAAACACAGACTCTTTTTTTCGTTTGGAGGGATATAATTATTTTTTTCCCCTCCTTTCTTCTGAATGGAGCGGATTTCATGTTGGGAAATTGAATATATTTGGGGGAGCAGCCTCTTCATCAGAGTAAATCCTGGATCCAGAGTGGAGGGAATACCCTTTGGGAAGAAATGAAAGCATTTTCATCAGCATGAGGTCACAAAGTTATTTCTCTGGTACCCGACAATACAGAGCCCTATTCCAGCTCCAGAACACAATGGCCACACCATCTTGGAAGAGAAAAGCTGCATTTCCTTACAATTTCTTTACATTTTGAGCACAAGGGATTTAGAAAACTGACTTCTTATTGTGTCAGGTGCAGATTTGATTCCTGCTCCTCTGAAACGTTGCACTTCAAAGGCAGATTGTACTGAGGATGCTTATTCTTTTTTTCTGAGATCAGACCTTTGGCATTTCTTTGAGATCAAGTCACAGAAGAAGAAGAGGTTATAAATATGTGTTACAGAGCTGTCCCAGCCTAAAATATATTCTGCAAACACATCTTACAGTTGTGTAAATAAGGTTACTGCACATAATCCCACAGGTTCCAGTATTATATGTACATAATAAAGCTTAAGATCTTATTCAATTTCCAGGTATTTTGTGAGGAAAGCTACTGGCAGATTCTCAAGGGCCAAATATTTCATTCAAAGGCAAGGAGTTATTATCATCCTCTGAATAGATATAGTAGTTAGTTTGTACAGCATCTCATAAAAGGGTAATTTGCAGACTTGAGGAGAAAAAGAAATGCTTTGAGGAACACAGGGAATATTTATGTAGCTACACAAATTACTTGGCTGAGTATTATTTTAGGAACTATTCTAGAGACTTACTTTAGAAACTGAAATTACTCCTTACATTGTAACTTTTGCCATTATTATTATTATCTCTTGCACTTAAAGGTATTAAATCCTGGCCTGGAAATTTGGCTCATGAACATGCAATTATGATTAAAGTACTTCATCTTCCTGGCCCCTTAATTCATCACAATAACCTGCCAAATTCCACACAAAGTCTACAATAAATGGAGCTGGCCCAGGTAACCTCAGTCCAACACAGCACAGGGGGAGCACATCCTCATTTTCTTCCACTGACAACATCCCTTCTGCTTAAATACATATTTTTGGATCCCAAGCAACACTCTAAACAGCACATGGATCAGCTGATATAAAAAAATGAAGCGATTTTCACATTTTCAAACCAATTGTGACAATAAATTTAATTATTAATGTGAAGGAAACGTGTTTATCTCATGCTTAGTCAGAATTGCTCAGGGTGATGTTTTTATTCCATCTCTGCTGTGTCTCCCTGAACGAGCTGTCTCTCAGAAGAGCATAAAACATGTTATACCAAAGGATATATTGTTGGAAAACTTGAATTAGAGATGAGGAAAAATTCAGATGCTGATCACACAGGTGTGCAAAAGGGCTCCAGGAGCTGAGGGTTAATATGTCCACTTTAATAATAAAGTTAATGAAAGCCATTGCCTCAGACAAGCTGTGCCCATCAGGGCTGGATCTTATCTATCTTTCATACACTTAGTCAATATACAATGATGCTGAACATATCTGGGCAAACATCCCTAATTTTTTACCCTGAAAGCTAATCAATAATATTTCCTTTAGCACACCTCAGCTTAACCACTGGAAACAAGGAACAGGCATTTCCTCCCTGTCCAACATTTGTGGGCACTAAATCCACGTGGAGATGACAGCTGAGCCTTGCAGTGTCATGGAAAAAAAACCCCAAGTTCTCCTGAAGGTAAAACTATTCAAAGAGATTTTCCCCGCACTGGGTGATTTTAGAATCACCTGGTCTTCCAGGGTCTCATGTCCCAGGAGATGACACACCAGGATCAGCCCAACAAGCTGCTGAGACCACCCAAACCCACCTCAGGAGGCAGGAGAAGGTTCTGCACAGAATATCCCTGCTTTTCCTGGGAGCATGGAATAGGAATCTGGTGCCCTGGGCTGTAAAACTTCTCTGAACACACAAGTGAAACACCCCCCAAAATCATGGGTGTCATTATTTAGTCTGTGCCAGAGTCACCACGAGATGCTCAAGAAGAGAACACAACTTGGATGAAACCAAAAATCCAAAGCTGCTTCACCCAACCCCCCTCAGTGCAGTTTTGTTGGCCACAAACAGGTACTGTTGGACAGAGATCCCAACTGGAATTTCCTGTGGCATTCCAAGCCACAGCTCCTCCATTCCTGTTCTCCTAATATTCCATTTATAGCCCCAAAATGTCACAGTTTCACAGGCCACACACCACAGATGTTGCCCAATTGACATTCCTTAGAAAGTCATTTGCTGGTGGTCAATAAACTCTTTAAAGAAATCTGTATTTTATTTCTCTTGACTGTAGTTCCACATAATGTAAAAAAAAATTCCCCGTAACAGCAAAAACAAACAAAAAGTGAGGTGGTATGATCAAAATCTCATGTTAAATTTTTGATGATTCCTTCCCAGGACATTCAAGTGGGAATCAGAATTCCTGAACAAAATCACAGCTCCCTGGAATTCATAATCATTTGCCAACTGGTGTATTTTAGCACTAACACCAATGAAAGACAACCTGACAACACTCAAAATATGTACATATTGTACAATAATGAAGACTTGATTAGGAACCCTATAAAAAGCACCTTCCATATGTTTCCCAGAAGATGGGATTGAGCTGCTCTTTGATTCTGGGCTTGCTCAGTTATGGAAATCACATTGGCAAACATTAATATAGTTCAATTTTATTATTCTCTTTGAGGACTTTGAAGCCAAGGACAATGTGTCAGGTGCTCAGAAGACAAAGATTTGTCCCCACTAACCCAAACTGACTCAAATTTTGACAATTCTGTGAAACAATCACAGTCTGAACAGTTGCAAGGACAATTCTTTCTACCAGTAGTGATAAAACAAATAAACACTCATTAAAAACCCAACAAACCTACCACTGTCAGATAATTAAAAGAATGATAATTTTCTTATTTTTAACACTAAAGTTCAACAGAGAATATTAAGACCACCATTAAATGAAGATTTGTAGGCTGGTGAATACTGAGAAAAAGAAAAAAAGGTATTTGTTAACAGTTTGGGGTTAAAAGTGCTGTTTTCCCACCAGTTCCATCCCATTGACTTGGACTCTGTGGATTAGAAGTTCACTTGGAAATCTGACACAGCTCCACCCAACCCCATAGAATTCCATTTAGTTGCTGTTGGAATATTGATAACCAGGCTCATCCACTTCAAATGAGCACAAATTGATTTACCAGTCAGGAGGAGGAGCCAAGTCAGGCTCATTCCTGGAGCCGCCCTCAGAAACTTGAAATACATAAAGGTACCCAGTAAATATTTTAATAATCTGATTATGAATAGGGGGAACTTCAAAGGCTTAATCCCATGGAGAGGGGGAAACTGGGAATGAAAGAGCCAAAGGAGAGAGAGATATAAGTGAATTTCTGGGAAGAAATCTATTCTGGAGGCTGCAGCAAATGCAGCCTGAGCAGAGTAGGGGTGAGACAAGAGGTTGGCAGAGCCTTTGGGTGCCATTCCCACATTCCAGGGCACTGTGCCCCAAACTCCTTGCCTGCTGTACCCTCACAAAGTGCTTCTCACTCCTGAAATAAATACTGGCCTATTGGTGTGAGAAATATCAATATCAAATGTTACCTGCCTGGGAATGAAATGAAAGGTTAAAACCTGAAAACCCTGGGGAGAAGGGGAAGATGGAGTGGGAAGGTGTACTACAAAAATTGCAAGCTGGAATTTTGCCCCAGGGAATGATTTGATGGACTTTGTTTGGGTTTAATCTTCCAAAATATGGGATGTGGATTTAAATTCCGAACAGAAATGTCATTTATGCCCTGTAAAGCAACTCTTCACTTAAATACCAACTCAAACTACACTCTAAAAATGTGTGCTTTGAACAGAGAGATTTGTCAAAAGCATCTTTATTCCCACCATACCATTTTATGGCCACATCTCTTTAACTCCTGGTGGGAAATCAGGGTAGGAGCTCTCAAGAATAGCCAAGACTCTGCAGTCTCCAAAAGCCATTCCCTACTCAGCTCCTCCTGGACTGCAGGATTGTTATGATTTCTTTTTTTCTAAAAGCATTGGCAGTTCCTTTTTAAACACAAAGAATTCACAAACCCAACATTAATGTGCAAATTGTGTTGCCAATGCATTGCCCAAGTCCCCAAAATACAGAAGTATTTTCATTCAGAACATCCAACAACTAATTAAAGGGGAAAACCAGGGCAGATATTGTTGTTGCTAATTTTGTCAATTAATTAAGAGATGAAAGGAAGTTGAAAAAGAACAGTACAAGATTTCAGTGGTTGCTTTAAAAATCAGGGAGTTCATGAGTTTCTGAAGAGAATTTGGAAAAAAAAATAGTGCTGTATCTGGGAAATATTTTTAGATTTTGCAGAGTCCAGAGGCACCTGTGCACAGCCTGACCTGCTAAAAATAGGCTTTAATTTAGATCTACACTCCACCTTCCAACCCAGCCTTGTAGCCTGGATGGCTCTTTGGATCTCTATAAACCATGGATGAGTTTATGTGGGAATTGCCTCCCAGCTCCATGGCCAAACACATTTGGGCAAGCCAAGGGAGGTGTTATCAATGTTATGTGTTTTTGCAGATGTCCAGCTCTCATTCCTGTGGGGTGGCAGCTCCAGCCCAGGGGTCCTGCTGGCACCTGTGCCCCCAGCCCACCCTGCACACCCTCAACCAAAGCCAACAGCAATCCCTTGTGCCCTGCCTGGGCCACCAGCTCAGCCCTGCACTGTGTGGAGGACCAGGCCAAAGATGGTTGGAAAGGTGGAGATTACTGCACAGAAATCAAGAGGTGGAGCTTGGCCACAGTGCCAGTTAATCAGTGATTAATTAAGGAGCACTGCACACACAGTCACGGCTGAGCTGCTGGGTCAGAGCTGCAGCCACCCTGAGTTCTGGCAGCACAACCCCAGCACGGATCATTAGGGACCTGCTGGGAAGTCCTTCCCCTTTCCTCTGCTCCTTGAGAAGGCTCCAGTTTTGCAGGGCTGGATTGCAAAATCTTTAATCATTCTGGGGAATTTGCCCTGAACTCCCTCTGAATGTCTCCAGGATCTATAAACAGAAGAACAGGACAGCAGCATCCCCACATGAGTGTCCTCGTGGCAGAGGGAGCCAGATCCTCCTCAGAACTCTTCAGTATTCCCCTGCTGTTCTCTGCTTCCTGGGATAAAATCTCCTATCCTGCCTGGATCAGCTCCATTCATTATTCTTAGATATATGACCTCACATTTGCTGCTATGAAACACATATTGATTGAACGCTCATCTGACAGCCTTGTAATTACTCAGGTCAGCCCATTTAGCCTCTTTAAATAATGGCAGAACACGAGCTTTCTTCCAGCCTATTGAAACTTCCCCAGCCAGCCAGGACTTATTAAAAATAAACATTAACGATCCAAAGAGTAGCTCAGACGGCTCTTAAAAATTTTAGGTGCCAGTTAGGCAGACTTACTGATTTAACAGAGTCTGATGAGAGGAGCTGCTGTTTAACTGCCTCTTAATCACTGCTGGGATATAAATTATTCCCTCCTGTGAAGCAGCAACATGTCCCTCCTCCCTCCCTGCCAGGAGAGGACAGAGACTCCAACAGCTCTGGGTCCATCTGCAGATGGGCTGGAGGAACTTCTTAAAGGACATTATGAAACAGGTTTAAACTCGTTGGACATGTATTTTTTTCATGGGTTTTTTTGGTCTTACTCTGTTAAACTCCTCATTTACATTCTCTGCTGTGCTCCTAATCACCCCACACAGCAATTTAGGGATCAGGAGGAGGGGAAGAATTAAGGAAGTTTTATTATAAATTTTGTAAAACTGGATCTTTTGGAGAACAGGAAACAGATTGAGACTTTTTCCCCATTAGCACAAACTAGACATAAACAAACCATCCTTTCCTGCACAGAGCAACCACTGATTTTCCATTCAGTGACCAAGGACTCTCTTGCTGTGGAGAGGGGATCTAAAATAGAGCTCCTTCCTGTGGATGTGACTCACCTTGAGTTGGGCAAACATCAGTCACAGTTTTTAAGAAACACCAAGGGCAACCTGCCACCAGCCATTTGAGACCTTCTGCATTGGCTTTCTCAGAGGAAAGGACCCAGAAAAGCCACTGCTATAGAACAGTTCAGGCTGGAAAAGACCTTTAAGACCATCTACTCCAACTGATCCCATGACAGGGCCAAGTCCACCCTGCCCCATGTCCCCAAGTGCCACAGCTACAGCTCTTAAGTCTCTCTAGGGATGGTGACTCCACCATTTCTTCCCTGGGCAGGCTGTTCCAGTGCCTGACAATCCTTTCAGTGAACTGTTTCCTAATATACAACCTAAACCTCCCTTGGTGCCACCAGGAGCCCTCCAGTTCCAGCCTGGCAGCCACGCTCTGGCACTGAGGCAAAGCTCATCCTGTTCCTCTGCTTTTCCCAGGGCCTCCAGAACCACAGTGCCACTATATTTAAAAACCTAAAAATCTGAATAAAGGAGTTTAAATCCTGCTCCACCTCTGTGGCTTCTCCACAGCTGTCTCTTGAGGCAGCTCAGCTCTCTGCCCAAGTCCCGGGGCAGTGCCCAAACACTGCCATTCCCTTCTGAACTCACCTTTGGGTCTGGGAGAGGGTCCCCACAACCCTGCCATCCTCCAGTCAGTGCTGGGAGTGGGTTACACTGGCAAAGGGTGGGTGGTTGCTCCCAGTGCAACCACTACAAAGCAAGGGAGGTTGTCTTTGAATGATGGAAGGAATAAAAAATAAACACCTTTTTCAACTGCATGAGGACGAAGGCGAGAGGAAGGAAGAAGCCACTGGGGATGAGCAGCACAAGTTCATCCAGGCACCAGCTCACATTTGCTGTGCTGCTGGACGGCTCCAGTGCAGGGGTTGGGCAAGGAGGGAGCAGTTTGGCTGCTCCACATCTTCCACATCCTGCTGTGGAAGAGGAGAGAATGACCTTGAAGGTACCACACGCTGAGGGTGCTCATTGCACTGTTGTTGAGCATTAAAACTTGGGACTGCCCCAGCCCTGGGAGTGTCCAAGGCCAGGTTGGACAGGGCCTGGAGCAACCTGGGCTGGTGGGAGGTGTCCCTGCCTGTGACAATGGGTGGCACTGGGTGGGCACCGAGGTCCCTTCCAACCCAACCCATTCTATGATTGCACTGCCACCAACTGTGGCTTCAACAACTGGTTATTTCTTGCAATTAACAGGGACAACATTTTCTTGGGTTGTTTGGACTTATTGTTCATAAGATTAACTCTTTTCTCTGGAATGAAGGAGAAAACAATAAAAGCAGCACTTTTACCTGTAGGTTTTACAGCATTTTGCAAAGGAAAATGTGTCTGCCCCCTTTGTCCTCATCAGAGAGTCCATGGAGCAGGGAGATTGTCTCCAGAGTGCCCCATCAGCTGTGGAGATGAGGATCAGAATGATCATTCCACTCTGCTAAGGCACAGACAGAACTCAGAGTAGCCAAAAGGCAAACCTGGACCAGTTTCTCCTCTTTCCCTCTGGGGAGAATTCAATCAAGAATTGATTAATGCTTGAATTCTCATCAAGAATTAATAAGTTCCTGATGTGGTGAAAATGAAGAGTCTCAGAGAAGCAGCTAAGCTTGTTGTTTTGTATGGGGGGGGGAAAGAAAAAAAATTGCATTTATCTGGCAACTCTGAGGAGATGGCGAAGTTACAGAGAGGGGGAATTCTGAATTCCCTGCCTGCTTATGATGTTTTAATAGTGCAATGAAAGCATTGACTGAGGGCCAACTCCCAGAGAGGACTTGGGCTGCTTTCCCAAGCTTAGATACAATGTTCAGGCTCCTTACAAACACCTTGGGATAGGTCCAGGCACAGCCCTTCATAACCTCACCAAGGACCAGGTCCCACTGAGGCTCAAGATGCCTTTGAAGGGTCTTAAGTCTTGTGCCTTTCAGGAACTTTTGCATCTCACCAGGATGGGTTTTTTGCTATGGGAGTGACTGATTTATTTAAAGCCCCTTTCTCTTTCTGCCTACCATCCCTTTGGAAAGGGCTCCTCCGGGTCTCCTTGTCACACCTCCTGTCCCAGTGTCCTCACTCCCAGTCCCACCAGTGCAGAGCTGCTGGAAGAGAGGGCAACAGACCAACATATTCAGTGCCCAGGTGGGTCTGCCCTGGTCATTTCTGCAGAGGGAGAGCCACAAGGACACAGCAAACCCCCCTGGAAATCCCTCCCCAGCTCATGCAGGAGGTCCTTGGCATCATGAGGACCCAGAGCTTTGGGGTGCAGGAGGTGGTGAAGTTCAGGATTCAAATCCAGCTCATCTGTGCACCAGCTGATGTCAATACCTGCAGATTTGGGGCTCAGCAGCAGCCAAACCCTGCACACAGGGGTGTCAGCTGGTCTGAAGTTCCCAAATCCTCAAGGATCAGAAATTCTGAGGTTCAAAAAAACCCTCAATAGATGGTGAAACACAGTTAAAGCTTGAGAAGTGGAGGAGCAGAGTTTGAGGTACTGAGGAGCCTCTTAGTCCATGCAGGAGGGACAAGGCACAGGGATAAAAATACTCACAGGTGATTTCTCACAATCACTGTGCCCTCAAATCCTTCCAGAGGACACAGCCAAGGTTATAAAATGATTCTCTGAAGACACAGAGGAACAAACAATATCCCTTGCAATTATCCTGATGCTTCCCCTGGAAGAGCCTCGTGGGGGGAGCAGCATCTGCCTGTCCCCAGTGTGACCACAGCAACACCCACCCCTTGGTGCAGAGAGGGACAGGAGGGACTGGGGACAACAGCCCTGAGGTGACACACCAGGTGAACGCTGCAGAATATGGAATTCCAGTCTGTGTGTGTTTCTAGTTAGCAATTTGTTTGCTCTTATGAAGAGTTGTCACATGGTGACCACTGGGCATTAAAGAGCCAAGTGGGACTTGCCTTGGCATCACCAGCCTGGAGGGATTGGAAAATTTAACTCAAGGTGCCTCATCCTGATGGTCAAAATTAAAGTAGAACTGAATGAAATCTCATTCAAGGAAAGAATTAAAAATTCTAGATCATGTATCTGTCACATGCAGGGAAAGAGCTTGTTCTGTTTAATTTTATTTTACGGCTCATCTTGGGGTGGGCACCAGGAAAGAGGTTTCTGTTTATTTCCTACATTTTCTTCCTTGGCTGTGCAGACAATCATTTGTATGTTCAACAGCAGCAGAAAAACATATTCCCCAAAGCCCCTTATGGAACATGCTGGTTTTCCACAGGGAAAATGTGCAGTGTAAAAAAAATCCCTGTTCAGACATGGGGAAAATGAGTTTGGGGAAGGGAGGGAAGGGCAGGTTTTAGACCAGCAGAGTTGGGGTTTTTTTCCTCTCTCCACAGCAAGATCAAACCCAACACTGATTTACTTCCACCTCAAATCTCTTTGCTTTTTCAGCTCCTTCTCAGGAATGGTTTTGTCTGAAATTCCCCTTTACTCAGACAACTTAAACAGTCAGTGGGTCATTCAGCTGGGCAGTCTAAGCTGGACTTGGGTAGTGTTTGTATAAACATGGGTGTGGGGTTTGCTTTTGTGTTCTTCTCTATCCTCATCTCCCAGCTACAAAATAATCCTTCCACAAAAAAAAAAAAACAACCACAAAAAACCCCCCAAAAAACCCCAACACCAAAAACAAACAAACAAAAAACCCCACAAAAAAACACAAACAAAAAACAAAAACAAAAAAACCACCATCCCTGGGCAGGGAGTTAAAGGATTTGAATTTCTTTTTAAAAAGGAAAAAAAAAAATATTACTGAAATAATTAATAAATTACATGAGAGAAAACACACTTATTTTTGGCCCTTGTTGACATTCATTTCCATGAATGAATGAATAAAATCAGGCCAGAATTTGCTGAAATCCATGGCACTACTATTGCTGTACACAAAGTGAGGAAGAAATTAAACTCCACATTTCTCCATCTCCACATGGCTGTGGATGACAAGAACGAAATATTTCTGTTCTCCCATTTTCCCAAACCAAGCCCTGGTCATTTTGTGTGGAAAGCATCACTTACAGCAACAATCCTAAATACATATATATTTATATTTTCTGCTCTTTGCTTTGCTCATATTTGAACATCAGAGCCCATAAAACCTGTACCCAAACCCACCTGGGGATGCAGCAGCTCAACCACATCATTGTCACTGTAATAAAGCTCATTTTTGTCCCCAAAATGTGTCACTAAAGGTTAAAACTAAGAAAAAGCACAGAGTCAATCCTTTCTCATCAAACCCCCACCAATGTGCCTGAATACTGAATAAAATAAGACACAGCAGGTATTAAATATGATAAAGGTAAGAAATTTAGTGATATTTTTGGTTCTTCCTTTAAGTGACTGGAAAGATAAAACACCTTAAAGAAAAAAAAAAAAAGACATGATGCTTTAAAACTAATTGAACCAATAATCAAAGGCTGGCTCTAATTCCTGGACCAGGAGGTCAATTACTGAAATAAATCTGACAGCAGATAGATGGTAACAGTGTGCAATTACCATTTAAAGACTGGGTAATTATGGCAAGAATTAGTCTGCTTTTTCAGCAGCAGCGAAACCTCTCCATTTTTAGCAGTTATTATCTTGATTATAAGAAGAAAGGGCTCCAGCTCTGCCTCGTGGAGCTGCAAAACCCCTGCAGGTCCAGGGGGCTCTGGGAACAGGCTGAGAAAATGAGCCCATGGAGGGGGAAGTTCCCTTCAAAAACTGCAAACTTAAATGGCAGGTGCAAAAAAAAAAAAAAAAAAATCTCATATTGGGAATATTCAGCGAGGAGAGATGTGGACAAAGCTCAAGTCATACAGAAAAGGAGTGGGAAATGCACAACTCTGTCCCTGCCTCTGCCTTTCAAAACTGAGCATTTCAGTATCTGCAAAGCTCATTTTTTGCCTAATTCTGGCAAACCTCACAGAGTCACAACCCTCCAGATTTAAAGGAGGAGCCTGTTCTTCTTCCACTCCCCCATGGCTTTGTAAATAAAAGTCAAAAAGAGGGGGGTTTGAAACTATTTATTTTCTTTAAAATGTAAATTTCTCCATAAATCACACACTGAACCTGCTGACCTTCCTTCCATAATATAGACTGTATTTATAGTTTGGTTTGATGTTGTTTTTTCCTTATTGAAGGGAGTTAACTTGAAGTTAAATTCTTTCACTTGGTCCTAATTCTGTAGCTTTGGAGCTCCAGGAGCTCCAGGTAAAACCACAGAGGAAAAAGCAGGAGAGAGGCTGAGCCCAGCAAAGCTCAGCTCTAACTCCAGGAAAAAACCAAAACAACAAAAAAACCCCAAAACAAAAAAACCCCCCAAATCAAAAAAAAAAACCCCAAAACAAAAAAAACCCCCAA
>JAWWEV010000024.1:2611739-2646402 GCA_035583235.1 Hafferia zeledoni
AAAAAAAAAAAAAAAAAAAAAAAAAAAAAAAAAAAAAAAAAAACAAAAAAAAAAAAAAAACAAAAAAAAAAAAAAAAACCAAACCAAAAAAAAAAACCAAACCAAAAAAACCAAAACAAAAAAAACCAAAACAAAAAAAACCAAACAAAAAAAAACCAAAACAAAAAAAAAACCAAACCAAAAAATCTGGAAGTTAAAATGTATCAGGACAGCAAACCACGACACCGTTAAGAATTAGATAATTCACATCCTGGAAGTCATTAAAAAACTAAACAAAAAAGGAACAGTTTTTGGTTTTCCTTTTTTTTTTTTATTCTTGGAAAAAAGATTTCAAGAAGCTTCTCAAGAACTAAAAATCCTCCACAACTGATGGTCATGGGAAAGGAAACAAAGCAAAGACTTTTCAGCAAATAAATTCTTCCTCAAAAAAGTTGTGGCAAAAATCACTGAAGTTCCTCCTGATAAAGAAACAACGAAAACAAGTGGCTTTAACAGCTGCTATGATGTCCTTCCACCTCTGAAAGCTCCTCAAGACCCCATTCCAGAGCTGTTCCCCCAGGTCCCTTTGCTGACACAACTCTTGGCAACAATTATTTCCCCCCAAGAACTTAATTTCCTGATTAGGTGCATTACTGTGTCAAAGGATCTGATTTCCCTGCACTTTGTGTATGTTTATTTACTCAGTGGTCTCTCTGCTCCATGCTGAGCTGGGAAAATTATAAATAATAAAATTATTGTATCTTTTCAAAATTATAAATAATTAACCACAACTCCTGCTCCACTCTCAGTTTAAATAGTCCAGGAATATTTTTTTTTCTGTTCATGTTTCATATGAATTGCCACTTAGAGGAAAACAAATGCTCCAAACAGCGACTGCCTGAACTCATAAAGGATAATACTCCTCTTACAAGGTGAGCTTATTTTTATTAGAAACTGCATTTATGCTCTTAATTTTTTAATAAATAATCATAAATGTACTAAAAAATGGAGATGTGGCAGAGCTCACACTCTCCTCTGGGTCTCTCCTCTCCCAGAAATGAAAATTCATTACAAGGAACCTCAAAACCTGCATCTTTTTCTTTCTTAACTTAGAAAATATTTGATTTTTTTTTTTTAAGCACCAAAAACTCTGGGACAGCTCAGCCTCCTCAATCCATGGTAGGCTCCAAATATCAGGAGTGGAACACAACTTCTACCTTGAATAAATGAGGAGGGTTACAAGTGGTGAAAAAAAACGTGAGGTGAGGAAGAACACAAGGACACAAACCAGGCTGGAAGTTTTCCAAGTCCAGGGACAGAGGAGTTGAGGGATAACACAGACAAATCCTGATGGAGAGTCAGGAGGAAGAATTAAAATAAAAACTCTGTGCAGGAGAGGCAGCTCAGCTACCTCAGGGACAGCCACTGCTCCAGAGAAACAGCAGAGCAGCCACATCTTCCACCAGGAAAAGGGGGAAAATCCCACAGCACACGATGCAAACCAGCCCTAGTGCAGCAGAACCCCTTGGGTGGGATCCCACCAAGGTCTCCAGGTAAAGGCAGTGCCAAACCCGTGTTCCAGCTGCTGGCATGTTCTCACCTGGATGAATGAGACACTTCTCCACAGCCATGGGTTCTCCTGCAGCTCCAGCTCCATCCCCAGCTGGAGACAACCTCACCTCCAGTCCTACTCCCACAGGATGGGCTGAACCACCCCTAGAGAGCTTCTCCGTCCCAGAGCTGATGGAATCACTGCAGCCAGAGGGGAACTGCAGGCCCAGATGGAAGGAAAACCTTATTGGTCACCAAGATAATCAGCAAAGAGGTTCCTCCTGTGGGGCATTTCCTTCAGGAGGAGCAATTAAAAACAAGCCACATCATCTGGTGGCCCTGGTCCTGTGCCAGCCACAGCTGCCCAGGTGAGGCACAGCTGTCAAAGCCATTCATTTTTGGAGGTTTCAGTCAAGAAAAGTACTGCAAACATGCTGAAAAAGCAAAGCAATCTCCCAAACACAACCAGGTGGTAAAAACAGCAAAAAAAAAGCTGATCACAGGGTCCTGCTGCCTGTTCTGCCTCCAAAGTTTCCTGCTACAATAGTCCAAGCAAAGGGGAGGGACATGCTGCAAACTTCAGGCTGGGCTTGAGATGCAGCTTAGAAGTACAAAACATGCAGGGAAAAAAAGAAGTGAAATGCAGAAAGTGTTTTGGGGTTTTTTGTTTTTTTTTTTTTCAGAAATGGCCATTTCTGGAGGCAGTGCTGGGGTGGGACAGGTTTAGCCACATCAGGGGCTTCAGGCAGGGCAAAAGCAGCACACAAGTCTTGTTAAATGAGGCTTGGAAACCTGCAGAGCTCAGAATTCCCAAGGAATGAGAGTGCTGGTAATTCCCTCTGGGTGACTGACTGACTGCTCTGCATCTCAGGCTTATTAACAGATGGGAAAAGTCAAAAAGAGATGACATTTCGTCTAAGGCTGGAGAGCAGAATGAAATGTTTGAACATCAGGAGGAAAGCTCTGCCCCCAAACCACTTCTAATAATGCCAACTGTGTATTAAAAGCAAAATACCAACTAAAAATACATCAGTCTCATATTTAATCCTTCAAGTTCTGTGGGCTGTGCTGAGCTGGGGCTGCAGCCCACACACCTGAGGGTGGCAGCAGAATCTTCATTCTCCCTCCAGTGAAGCACATGATTGCAAGACTTTTCCCTCTCCATTGTGCTATTGAGGAAAGTGTAAATCTCGTTATTCCAGAATATGAATACCAATAAAAAACCCTCCTGGGGATGCCCTTGATGCCTTTCTGAAAGGTGAGTGCCAGTGAGAACAGTCCTGCCCCGTTCTGCATTCCCACTGAACGTTTCCAGCACTTCTTGCAGGTGAAAAATACCCCAAACATTTCAAAAGTCCTGAAACCTTCCTGCCAAAGTGAAGCAGTTAAAACACATGGGGAAAAAAAAAAAAAAAAAAAAAAGAAAAGAAAAAGAAAAAAAGTGAAATACCCTTCAAATAGCACGGAAAACACTCCAGGGTGGCAAACCAGGGGTTATTCTGTAGCTGAGCAATTGGTTTCATGCTTGGCATCAATTATGTCTTTCAGATTCCTGTTAAACACATTAAAAAATAGATTGATTTTGCAATATCAGCTGCCATGGATTTATCTGCTGGCTCCTAATGAGCCCTCAGTTGAATGTCTCAGTTATAGGTGGGGGTATCTGGGTGCATCACGTGCCCAACCTTCTCCATGGACAGGCAGATTAGAACTGAAGACATCACATAACACTGAATATTGTGGGGAGGGGAGAGACAGGATGACCATTTCAATACAAAACTAAGATATTTTGCACTTTTCATATTTTCCTTGGCAGGTGTTTTGCTCCTCTCCCATTGTCCTTGTTAAACAAAGCACAATTGTCATGTTTCTGTGTAAGGAATGCACAGAGATTTCAGCCTTTAAGCACAAGTGTAGCTTGTAATGAATATCTATACATTTCAGACTACACAAGTGTAGTTTTCCCCAATTAAAGGATAAGAAAAAATGAGCATTACTGGGTTCCTCCATGCCTGGGTATTTATAAAATAAATAATATTATTAATGTTTGTAACAGTGCCAATGTTCTGGTGATCTTTAATGAAGAGGAGCAGAAATTCCCCCTGCTGATGTTCATGGGGTATTTCACCACATGTAACTGGATCAGCTCAGAACTCAAAGCAGAGTTTTGTCTTCCACTTCATTGCTAAATGTATTTTAATGCTGGATAATGTTATTTTTGTGGGTATTTCATGTGTCACAGCTTAGAGCTCTGTGTGCTGGAGGTTCTGGGCTGTTAACAGAGTAGATAAAGCCTGTAAGAGATGCTGGTGATATTTTGGTCCAGGAGGTGATCAAACCATGGAATTTGGGGTGTTTGAGGCTCAGGGTCATCCTGCCTTGGGGTTGTATCCACATGGTTTTGGTCTGTGGTGTCCAACAGTGAAAGCCAAGGGCAGCTCAACCAAAAAAAACCCAGCACAGAGTACTGAGTGCAAATTAAAACAGATTCCTAGCAAAAAAAAATGACATCAGGTGAAAGAAACCAAACCAAAATAAAAGAGAAACTTGCCAATTACACCCGAGGCTTTTGAAGATTACATCAAGTCAAACTTTTATTAGCAAAGTTGTATTCCATGTCAAATGCAAATCTCTTTCCAAACCACACGTGCACACCTGCGTGGTACAAACAGCAACTACAGTACAACACAGTCCTCTAAACTTCAACCAATGCACACGAACATTTATTTAGCTCCAGAAAAGTAACCTCGTGACGGCGACACCACATTTTGCTTTGATCTTTCTCTTTTTTTTTTCCTCATGAAATTACAAAGTATCTCGTTGAAAGTAAGAATAATAATAACAATAATAATAAAAAAAGAAACAGACAGTGTGCTTTGGCTCAAACCCACCCAGGGGTCCTGCCTGAAAACAGAACAAATCAGTGCAGAGAGTTTCCAGGAGAGATGCGGAGCTGCAATGTAAACATGTCCTGCCACTCCAACACTTGGTACAGTTTTATTTTGCAATCCTACACGTTGACAGAGGTGCAGCTGAGGGCTTGATCCACTGGCAAACAAAGGGAATTCTCCATGAAGAATTTCCTTCCTTGATATCTGCTTTTAAAGTTAAAATAATCTAAATATACCTCTCACCTGCAAAATGACTATAAAAATGAGGTTTCCTTTCAGAGCTCAAGGATCAGTGAATGTTATTCTAATTTTCTTTACAAAACGTGGAATTACTGTTTAAAAACCCCCATATTTTATATAGAATTACTGTGCTAGTGATTGTTTTCATCTCAGAAGTAACATGTGGTTGGAACCTTTTATTAAAACCTCTCATGCACTGGATTGATCCCCTCAGTCAATGGAAGGAGTTACCAGGAAAAGAGCTACTCATTAACATTTGTGTAACACCAACAAATATCAATCCTTAAATGATACTCTAATTAGATCCATTTAAGATGTGAGCTACAAAGAATACTTTTAAAAATTTTTTATGCATGAACACATGATTTTATTCAGAAGGGAAAGTCATTTTAGGATTCCTAATTCTGCTCTTCCTAAAGGTCCAGCCCCAGCAGGGCTTTGATACCCACCCTGTACAATTTTCCTGCTGAACTGCAGAGAATGGAGGATTTCTGGAGATTGGATCCCCAAATTTTGCCAGAAAACAAAGGTGGGGCCATTCCTACAAGTTCTTGATTGTGTAATTACATTATATATATATTAATTAAAGAAAAAAAAAGTTCTGGAATCCCAGTCCATATCAAACCAATATTATGCTGCTCCATGAATCCAAACAGTTTACCTGGGAGAAAGGATATAGAATTTTTTTGCCCATTCTTTAGGAAGAGCTGATATTATTTGTTAAATCTTATGCACAGTGAAAACTGCACAACTTTTTGAGCAACACCCATCCCTGTCTTCATTCCAATCCCCAAACTTGGATGAGTGAGGCCATGGAAATTCCTCCTCCCTCCTGCTTGGAATCTAATCCTGAGCTGACAGAAATCAAATCTGAAAGTGTCACCTCCCTTCTCCCACTTGTGCTGAAGCAAAGTGTGACACATCCAGATGGAACCAGAGCCCAGCCATGGCATGGGATAATTCATAATTCCCTCTCCAGCTCCTTCTGCTCCCACAGCTGGATTCCCTCTTCCCAACAGGCAGGCTGGAATTCCCTGCTGGGTATTAATTAATGAAATCACCACAGATTTCCATCAGCTAATTTTAATAAACACTCCTGTCCAAAGGGAAAAAACCCAAAAGTAAAGATTTAATGATTTAATGCAGGATTTCAAAACATGGGGGGATTTTGGGGCTGGACTTGGATGATCTTATTGGGCCCTTCCAGCTCAGGATATTCCACAATTCTATGATGTGCAGTAAAGTTGGAGATGCTTTTTATTGAGCTACATGGCCACAATTCCTGTCACTTGCAACATTTATAGGAAAAATTGCAGCCCAACACCTGGCAATGACAAAAAACTCCTCAGGAAAATCTCGCTTTGCTCAATTTACTTTTGAAAGGGGATTCATAGTCATTATTCCAAGATTTGACACTCTCTGATACAATTTGAAATGTGTGTCTGTTTAACAGAGGGATTAGGTGGGAAGAAGAGTCTGGTTTATGTGCAGAGCCCCAAAGCACAAGGAAATGGGGGAGGATGTGCCATCCCAGCCTGGCCCAGCCCAGAGGGCTCAGGGAGGATTTTGGGGAACCCACCCCAATTGAGTCCCTAATTTTGCTCCTATTCCAAAGACTCTTGATCAGTGCAGATGATTCCTAAAGGAAATACATTCAAACCAGCCCAAAGCTCACAGCAAGGATTGTCACAAGCCTAATCAGTGCTTAGATTGTATCTGGTTGGGCTGCAGCAGACACGAGTCAGCAGATAAAGACTCTGCCGGGAAATGTCTCTGTTGACAAGATGCCAATTTTCACGTGTCTCCAATCGTGCCCTCCTTTCTTTTAAAAATAAAGATTTGGGGTTTTATCCAAAATGAAATTCTCCATCTTTCCATTGAGTGAAATACAGAAAATAAGACTTTATAAATTATAAAAAGTGAATGATTTGGGTCACTGATACAGAGTGGGGTGGGGTTTGATTTAGGGCAGGTTTCCACTCATCTTTTTGTACAGCCTGAGTTGGGGGTTCAGGATGGCTGTTTGGGGGTTGTTTTTCCCCAGCACAGGTTACATGGGAAGCCCCTGAAAGCTAAAATGAAACAAAAAAAAGAGGCAGAGAGATGCAGAAGCATCGAGCACCAAAGGCTGTGAGGAGCAGCCCCAGCCCAAGGGCAGCTGTTTGGGATCCACAGCCTTTCCACTGGGAACAACCTGCATTTCTGTGGCCAACTAACTGGGCTTGATTGCAGCCCTTACTGGAAACTCAGAACCATGTGGGTAATTCCTGCTTCCTCTCTTCCTTCCACTGAAATCCTGGAGCCCAGGAAGGAGCCATTGGGGATGTTTGCCTAATTACTCTCAGGATGCCAAAGAGCTTTTATAGGATCCATTCCTCCTGCAGTAACTATTAAAAAGGAGTATAATGGAAGTGACAGTCGTTTGTCAGTGCAGGAAATGAAGCCACACAGATACTCTACTCAAATTAGCAGATTCAAAAATACAAATGCTATTAAAGAGATTTAGGAGATTCCAATACAAAAAGACCAAGAAAATGTGCTGTACAGCTTTGTTGAGTTAGTGTTGGAGAGGCAAAGGAAGAGCCAGATTTAAACCAGCGTTCAGTCCACAAAATAGAACAGAAACTCTACCATAATATTTTCTCTTTGCTTTTGTCTATTTAACAGTGAACAGCTTGAAAATAAATGATCTCTCGAAAGTCAGGTAGGTCTAGTTTAGGTGATACTGGAGAAGTGTGAGATTGGGATGACTGGAATACACCAAACTCCTTCTGAAAACTAGTTTTGCTGGTCCAAACTCATACTGAGAAGCAATTCTATTTATCCTACACAGCTATACAGACCCATGCTAGCAACATGGCTCATTTCAAATAAACCAAGGCTGCTCTTTACTTGTGTCAATATTAATATCATATGTACAACGTCTGCAGGAAATGTTTGCTAGCTCACAAATATACAGATATGAGACAGACAACGAGGATTTTGCTTCGAAATGCAGCTTGCAGAGACTGGGGAGAAGAAATTAAAACACTTTTTGAGTGATGATGGATGGGAACCCTGTTTTGCCTTGCCACAGGAAAGATGCTGCAGCTTAACTTCTTTAAGGAAACAGTGCCAGCTACTGGGCAGCAGCTTCACCCACATTTTCCTGTGGATAAAACTGCATCTCTAAGGATTGGTAATTCAAGTCAGCTGTAACCACTAAAAGAATTTTTAGAGTACCAGACACAAAGGAGTTTAATTCTTTAGGAAACATTATACAATATATAGAATATATTTCTCCGGTATTTTAAACCAGTATTTTTCTCAGTAGGATCTTTGTGCCACTTTGCAGAGTAACCTGCTATTTTTATTGGATTTTCTTGTGTTACAACCTCTAGGTTATAACCAAGGCCACGGTGCATGTGGGAATTCTACAAATAAATGTATGTACAAAGTGACAACAGCCATACAGGAAAAAAATATCTGTACAGAGAAACATATTCCAAACCTAAGAAACCCAGGGACTTTGCTAATAGGGATACAGATGTATCACCAAGAAATTCTGGTTTGGTGACACCAACACATTTTGTATAGCAAATAATTACTTGTTTTTCTTTTCTTTAGAAGAAAACACCTCAAATTAAGATGGAAAATCATCTTTTAGTGGCAGTGACTCGTTGTTTGTATTACCTGGATGTCAGGTTGGTCCTGACTGGCTCAACTGGCAACCTGTGGAGTGCTAATCAATATAAATATCACAATTAAACACCGACCGCTCCCGATAACATTTCAGGCGTGGAGAGGAAAAGTTGCCGTGGAACTGCCAGTGCTGTCCACTGATCCTTTTTCCTTAGCTCCAGAGTAAGCTCCAATGAATGACCCATCTTCATTGAACATGCCATGCTCCCCTTCTCCATAATCTACCAGACTCTCAGCGCTGCCCGTGGCTTTGGTGTCCCCGTGCAGCGAGCGCAGGCTGCCTTTCAGCGGCTTCTCATCGCTGTCACTACAAAACAAAGCAAGGCCCTGCCAAAAAGCCTGCAAAATGCTCTTTGGGAATGGGAAAGGAAGCAGCAGGAGGAAAGAAAGAGGGAGAAATGTCCATGTGGTGGTGCATGGAGAAGGATCTGTCCCCTGCGGGTGCTGCTCTGGTGCTCCTCAGACAGTGGTGCCCACCCAGCTGAGCTCCCCCACCCAGGACTCCATCATTAGTGAACAAATTAATGGGTTAAAAAGGCAGGTATTAATAGAAACTATCCATGTGGTTAGGATTTTCCCCTTTTCGCCTTGGGCAGGAAGAAGAATAGGATGGGGAAGAAAAGGAGATGCTGGAAAGGATTTCAAGGCTCTGTTTCAGCGATCAGGGCTGAGGTCAAGGCTTGGGCACCTTCCAGAGAGATATTTTCAATTTACAAAAGCATGGACAATATTCAGGGCCTGTTTATTTAATTTTCCTTTAGAGGAGGATGGGTGAACTGATGGGGCATCAGCTGGAGGTTTTATCTCATTGCTTGGTGAACATCTGTTGGATTTTAAATTACTAATAAAGGTGCTTTCTCCTTTTTTTTTTTTTTTTTTTTTTCTGCTGTTATTTTCTTACTGCAACTGAGGAACTGTCTCTCCGCTAAAGTGGAGGAACAAGGAAAACCAAAAGCAGAATCAATGTTGTATCTGCTCATGTGCAGTCTGTGTTCAATGAAAATTCCATGATAAAGGACAGAGCCAGTATCAAAATTGGGGGGAAAAAGGGAAATTCCATTGGACATTCCTCCTACTGGCACCCCAGAAGAACCAGAGCAGCCTGATTTCTCCTGCCTGAACACCACTTTTGGGGGCATGGGGAGCACAGATTAACAGATTAAATAAAAAAAACCCCTAAATTAGGGTCCTGAATTAGGTACATAATCACTCAATTACAGCCCTTGTTGATGCCAACTCAGTGTAAAAACCTTGGCAATGTCATCTAAGGAAGGACAGAGAAATGATCCTGAACTTTATTTCTTCAGGATAGACTCAATATGTGTAAAACCAACACATAAAAATATTTGCTGCTTTTCTGCACATGGCATTTCTATTTCTAAAAAAAGACAAGTTTGGATTTTAGAGGGAGAGAAGGGGGTCAGAGTTATTAACCTCAGGACTTTCTTACCTTTCTAAATATTTGTCCCATTAGAAAGCATTAAAAATTAAATAAAGATGAAATTATGCAGAAAAAAAAAATCCCAGTCCAAGTACAAATAATGTAGTATATATGTGGGATTTCAACAGCAATTTTCTGCCCTTAAGGCCAGTGAACAGCAGTTTTCCAGCATGGTTCTTGTAATGATGTATTTTCCTCCACACCACAATTACATATTACCCTTAGTTTTAGTTATTTTAAAGCAGCCAAAGTGGTTATTTCAAATCACCTACAGAGATTTCTGTAGTGAGGTTTGCTTGAGGTTTGGGTATTTTTTACCACATTTCCAACTTTTCTTTGTTTTCTTCCCCAAAATGACCATTCCCCACATTACATGATTTGGGTTTGGCTGAGATAGAAACCCACTGAAGGCACAGAATTGATTCTATCCCTTCAATGGGCATTACAGCAGGAACCCAAAGGATCATATATATTTACATTATTCATACAGTGTTAATTAAAAAAAAAAAAAAGGGAAAAAAATAACGATTGATTCATCAACATTTCTTTATATCCCAGCCTGGAGGATCTGAAGTGGATTTACCTTCATATTCCTACTCTTCCTCACTCCTGTGAGGTTGGCTTTAAAAATGACAAACAGCATTAATTGCATGCCAGAAAAATGTCCCAAACAACGATGGCATTTGGATGCAAACAACCCCCCCAGACACAAATGCTCGTGACAGCAGGTCCTATTTACCTATATTCCCCAAAGATTTCATCTTTTATTGATTGAGCTTCGGGATCTGGATGCAAATCTTCTTTTTCTTTCACTGTGCAAATAAAATAAAGGACAGATCTGTGTGTCGTGTTCCAATGTGGACTTTTCCTTCCCCAGCTGCATTGGGAAAACCACCTGTCCTTGTCTGCAGCCTCACCTGGAGCTGCCTGGACACAACCAACAATTTTGGGGGCATTCCCAAATTTTTTAAAAGCTAGAAAATATTGCTAAAATCCTGGAATGGTTTGGGTTGGAAGGGACCTCAAAGCCCATCCAGTGGTACCCCTGCCATGGGCAGGGACACCTTGCATAGCCCAGGGTGCTCCAAACCCTGTCCAACCTGGCCTTGGACACTTCCAGGGATGGGGTTAAATCACAGAATCATGGAATGGTTTGGCTTGGAAGGACCTTAAAACCCATTCAGTGCCACCCTGTCATGGGCAGGGACAACTTCAACCAGCCCAGGTTGCTCCAAGCCCCATCCAACCTAGTCTTGGACACTTCCAGGGATGGGGAATCCACATCTCTGGGCAACCAGATATACTGCAACATTTAGAATTAAGTTTTTACCCATTCCTTTAAAAATTATTGAGCTGCTTTTAGCAAAATATTCTCTTTTTAATAGTTTGGCTTCCTGTGGAAGCCCTGTCAGTGTGTGAAGCAGCAGTTACCAGGTGGGAAGGCAGCAGGAACCCTGACAACAAGGATCTTTGGCTGGATTAGATGCTGAAAGATTCAAGGAGTGCTATCAAAGGCCTTAGCCAGCTCTGTGACCAGCACACAGCACTGGCTCACCCAGAGAGCACAATTCCACTTGTACTCATTAAAATCCACTCTGTGGATATTTATCAAAAGCCACAAATCCTAATTGGATGTTTGTGCTTGAGGCTTTGCTGCCCCCAGAGAGAAAAGTCTGAAGGATGTTTGTTATTACCATGTGAAAACAGCGAAAGGACGATAAATCCATTTACCTGAATATTTTCCTCCTTTATTTCTTCTGACAAAGCAAATAGTGAGGAGCAGGAGGGTGAGCAGAGCTATGGCACACATCAGGCCAATGAACCACCCCTGGGTGGAGATGCCATCGTAAATGCCAGCGTAGGCTTGGGGAGATGGAAGAGGAGCAAAAGGGAAGAAAATTAATCAGAGGAAAAGGGCATCACCCTGCAATAACATGAATATATCCCATGCTCTGGGCTGGATCCTAATTGAACCAGTCCATCACTACTTATTCAACTTAAATGCAAGACAGAAATATGTTCAGAGCGTGGCATTTTTGGACTTAAGGGGAACACAGACTCTACAAGGCACAACACAGACATCTTGGCAAGGGGATTCTGAGAGAGCAGTTGACTCACAGGATTAACACCACACAGGAAAGCTGAGCAGAGAGTTGTTAAGCCTCTCATGCAAAAGCAGTTTGGCAAAAGAGAGAGAGTTAAAAGTGCCCCCAGTACATGCAAATCACCAGAGTGGCCACTTCAAATGGATTATGGCACAGCACTGCCCTTTGGAAATCACACAGGAAAGGTCTGGGATTGTTCCAGTGCCTCAAGTCATGCCCAGGACTCAGCTGAGAACCTCAGGTGTGTTTGTGCTCCCATGGGATTCAACTGCAAGGGTCAACTTCACAAATCACAGAGCAGGATGTGCTTTTGGGACACTCTCACTGCACAATGTCAGATGAAACCTCAACACGGAGTCACATTCAAAGGAAGTGTTTATCCCCTCCAAGGGTTTCATGGCTCACCTCTCCCCCTGGTCTCAATTACATCTTCAAAAATGCTATTGTTATCAACCCAGTTCTTAGTCACTAGTCGAACTGTGTACTCAGTGCCAGGCCCCAGGGCCTCAATGGGGTGGAACTTTTGGGTGGGCTTTACTGCGTCTGAACTCCTGCCGGTGCCTTTACCTACGGAATGTACACAGTCAGGTCACATTGGTCATGGATTCATCCCACAAAAGGCCTGTGGAATGCACTTACAAACAAGGCAAAGCACACACAAATATGACACAACAGGATTTGGAACATTTGTCAGCAGGCAATCTGATTTTTCCAAAGAAAAAAACCAAACCATTCCCCTGTTTGATTTGTAATATCCCATCAGATGAAGCGAACAGCTGACTGAAGTAATCCTGGTGTTTTATGAAGGGACTGCTACATCTCCCAGGATGGAAGTTAATATTGATGGGGGATTATGGATCTGCTTTAA
This sequence comes from Hafferia zeledoni, assembly GCA_035583235.1. NCBI lineage: Eukaryota > Metazoa > Chordata > Aves > Passeriformes > Thamnophilidae > Hafferia > Hafferia zeledoni. Next base: position 2,624,496 of record JAWWEV010000024.1, read on the forward strand.
CTAATGCGTGCTTAAAAAATTACAACTTGCAAACGGGTTCGCTGTGTAAAGATAATCTGGGGGTTGATGCTTCTCCCATTGAACTGAACTCAGCAGGGAAGCACAGGCAGCTTGTTATCTGGATATGGATTCTTCTGTGCCTCACAGAAGAAAATAACATCAGGATTTGCACTCATTTCTCTCCTGACAGTGGTTTTCTGTGTCCTTTGAAACTCCACAATGCCTGCACAAAGCACTGGTTTGGATAGAGCTGGAGCTCTGCTTTGAATTGATAGGCATTGAAATGTTTCTGATGACTTTAATATTTGATTAAGAGAAGGGGAATCTGAGCTCTAATTTTAGAGCCTTGTTACTTGCAAAACACCCACTGTAACCTCTGTCTGCATTCAGGCTGGGGGGTATTAAATCAGCTTTTTCAAATGGCATTTGTGGAGGGCAGAAAACAAAAGGACACAATGCCTGGACATGAAGAGCCTGTTCATATCAGCAAATTCAGAATTTGTGTGACATGAAGGGATCTCTTTAGTCAACCAAGGGGTACAACATGGGAGTGCCCCTGTCCTTGATGGCAGGACAGAGTCTGGGAGGGGCTGCACTTGGTAAAATAACTCTTTTATTGTTCTCAGTTGCCCAATTTGCCTGTTTTATCCAAAGTGGTCTAAACTAAGGATGGGGCACACAGTGTAATTTGAAAAGTACTTGGCCAATTAGCACTGGCAGTAAAACAATGCTCATTAATACTTCAACTAGTGGAGAAGCAAAGCAAGAAGCTGCTGGAGATTAAGGCCGAGTTGAGAGCTGAAGGGAGAAAAAACCAAAAAGATTAAGACAAACCCAAGCACAGTCAAAGCAGCAGTTCAAGATAAGTTTTCCAAGGCAACTCTACATGTATTACAATAAGCAGTTAAATTAGTAGCCTATTGGGACCCAGAGAGAACACAGACAGCTGAAATGCTGCTGATACTGAAGCACAGCTCATTAGCATAAATTAATCCATCAATTGGTAATTTTGGCTAAACGAAGTATGTGAAACCAAGCTATAATTGTTAATCAAACTGCAAATTAAGCAACATGATACCATAGGTATATTTTAATTACATGCTCCAAAATCAAAGCATCAGAAAAACACATTTAATGGAAATATTACCCATAAAGTAACAAGAATGAACACGAACCTTCAACCCAATGTCTATTAAATACCATAAAACACTCATGTATGACATGAGAACCACATGTGTACACACCACCAGCCTCCTCAGGAAGCATTTCTCCTGAATCCCTGGGGAGCAAAGTGCTAAAAACCTGGAGCTTACTGGTAACCCACAGCTGTGCTTTCTTGTGTTGTTCCTAAACCAGCTTAACCAAGTCCTGTCTCCCACCGATTTATCTCCAGCTTGTTCCAGCCTCTTCCTTCTGAATGATCTGCTCTTTATAGAAGCAGAAAGGGGAGCTGATATGGCAGGAAAATACCCCTTTTTCTGCCCAGTTTGTTGGTCAGATCCTTCAGCTGTGCCATTGCCCTGGCACAGGAGCAGCCCAGGGCTGGCAGGAGGGTTTGAGCCCAGCCTGAGCTGGGACTGGGGATATCCCAAGAGATCTCCAGGCTGTTCACCATCACCTATCCCAAAACACTGATTTTTTTTCCTTTAAAACTTAGAAAAGGTGTCAAGTGGTGAGTGATTATGAGGTTTCTCTCCATGCTATTTCTTTCTGCTCTGTGTTAAACACTCAATATAGGACCTAAAGAGGAGAAGGTTTGCTAATTGGGGCAGGTTTGGTGGTTGGAATAGAAAAAGCAGTGTAGGATCCTGAAAAATACACAGATAAGGAAAAGCTCCACATCCTGAAAGGCCAGAGAGCTGCAGGAATGAGCTGCAGAAAATTGAAAGCAGTTGGGTTGGGGTTTTAATCTACAAGAAGGGAGAAGGAGCATTAGTAATAAAGGCATATCCACAGCACTTCTCATCTCCCCCCACTATTTATCAGCCATACCAGGGGACTTGCATGAACATTAAACACTGAACTGCAATTTTACAATATTCCTGCCGGGCTTCAAGATTTATGAGAACAACAGAACACACATTTTTTACAGAAGCTTATAGTATAAAGGGAAAAACAATAGAAATCACCCCCAAAGATTTCCAAGAGTGCTGGTTCTCCAAAAGTTGGCACATCTGTTGGAAAACATACTTGGATAAAAAAGCTGGCAGTCTAACAGCAAAATATTAATTGTGGGCCACATCTTAATTTGTAACCATACCTGTCTAAATACATCTGCTGCAATAAATGGAGAGATGAACTTTCATTCATTTTCTCCTGCTGTCTGGCTGTAAAAGTGTATAAATTTGCATCCCAAGTATCCTTCATCTTCTGGGCTTTTTTAGCACAGGAGGCAATTCATGCTAAATTGGGATTATTTTAAACTATAGAGATTAGTGAGCCTGTTGTACATAAAGTCTATTGAGAAAGATTTAAGAAATTTTCACCAAGATTTCATTGGGTTCTCTTCATTGTGAGCAAATAAGTTTTGCTGGGACCATCACCAGTGGTTACTTTGTATTATTCCTTTTTCACTGTGCCCATGGCAAAAGAGAACTCAAACTACATTTATTACAAATGGTTACTCTGGTCACGAAGGAAAGTTGTAACCTCTGGCTAAGATTTCCAAAAAGCCTTTGGGAGTTGTGTGCCAATTGCCATTGAAATATAATGGAACTGGGGAACTTCTATTTCTTGCCTTGTCTGGAAAATAAAGCTGCAATTGGAAGGTTTCCTCTGACTGAATTTTTCCATTAATGCTTGAATTTCTCGACACCCAGTGATAATTCTAACATGTAATACATGTTCACTAATCCTCCAGAAACACTGGTAACAAGATGAAAAGCAGCTTTGTGTTAAAGGAGGTCTGATATAATAATTTTTTTTTCTACTTATGTAAGAACATTATTTTCTGGTTTGTTTCTGAGGGCTGAATGTTCCTTGGGAAATCAGAATTTTCAAGGATTAATTCATTAATTAGTTTGCAGGTAATTTAAGAAATACTGAAAATGTAAAGACAGAGAGAAAACTAATTTTCTAAAAGCACCACACTTTCTGCTGTGGAATGAACCTAAGATGAAAGCACAGAAAATAAACTATTCTTTATTTTGCAGTACAATGCAAGCATCTTTTTGCCCAGATTGTCCACAGTGTTTTATCAAAAAGTGATAAAGACCTTGGGTTGCCTGTCAGGGTTTCACAGATGAGTTACTTTGGCCATGTTTAAGGTCTGTCATAAAATAAGACCTTTTATGAAGAAACAGAGATGTGGGGATGGGGTGGTCCTTCCCCATCACTTAAAATACTTCTCCAGCCGAAATGATTCTATGACTCCACTCACTTATCTACACAGGGAATTATATTTATGTAATTGTTATAAAGTATTCTTACTAAATTCAGTCATTCATGTTACTGCAAATTCACCATAAGCAAATGGGTTGCACATAAATTACAGCCTGGCAAAATTCTCATTTAAAGCAGAACAATTTGCCCAGCACAGCCTTGTTTTCAGTGGTGCCACATTCATACCCACATATGGACATATTTAAAAAAAAGAGATCGCTTTTTATTTCTGATTCCAGACTATAATGATAGGGATAACTGCAAATAAATGAAAGCAGCAGCAGAGATGCAGATCAAGCATATTGATAATAAAATGTGAATGAACCCAGAGCTTCCACCTCAACATCTCCACTGTGCTGGCAGAATGTATTGGGAAATTCTGAAATCCCCGTGGCAAAGGCTGTATTACAGCAGGGGAAGTTATTCAAAGCCTTAAAATTAACAACTAGAGCTTTATGGGTTTATTATTAAACTGGAACAGAGTGGATATAGAACCTCTGAATCAAAACCCAAAGTGCTCTATCACAGAGTTTCATTTCAGAAGGCACCACATTTTATATCTGTCATTTATGTGGGTCATTTTGAATGATAAACTTTGACTTCTGAAATCACTCCCTTTCTTCAAGAAGAGAGATTGTTTTAATTTTGGGCAATGGCCTCACTTTCCACACCACAGTTTAAAACCCCAAGAAGGTCACTCAAAAGAGTGATTTTTTTTTTTTCCAGCCTATCATGTTTACTTGAAAAATATCTGAACAATTTAGCCAGCAAATAATGACCCAGAACTCTAATGGCATCTCAGTGACAGATGCAGTGCCCTCATTTAGGGTGGCTTGAGAACCAGCAAGGAGCACACATAAATCACACAACTGGACCCTTGCAGCTTTTATTAATTATCCTACTCTGTTCCAACAGCAACAAGAATCAGTTGTTGCCACTGCTGGAACAAAGTCTGAGGAAAGAAGAGAATGAGCACAAAAGAAATGGCAACATTCTCATCCTTTTAAGCACATCAGTTAGGGATGCATCTCAGAAACCCTGACAAAGTTATTCCAAGAAGTTACAGACTTCCCAGGGGTCAAAACTCATCATCCTGGCTGCCCATTGAGGGCCAGAAAAAGCACCTAATGAGGGAAAATGGTTTATTTTTAGCTTGGGGGGAAAAAAAAAAATCTTTTCATTTCCTTAATGAAGAATAGGTTTTAAATAATGGTGATTAATAGTTCCTCCTATGAATATTCAGATGGATTGTTAGTACTAAGATACTAGAGTGAGATTGGAGGCTACAAGACAGCTGAGAAGGAGTTTTACTACTTGAGAAAACAAATGGTAGTTCACAACTGGATGCTGAACTGGGACGTGATGAGTTTGAGGTACTTTTCAACTGTTTTATCAATAACTGAAAAGAATTCTGTAACTTAGAAGTCCAACAGGACATTGTGCAACAAGGACCATTATTCTATTTTATATCCACATTGCTCCAGACTGTTATCTTTGCTGAAAATGATGAAGCCAGGACTCCTTTGCTTACCACATTCTCTTGCTCCCTCCCCGTGGTAGGTGCCCAGCAATGGTTTCTGATGACCAGCAAGGACCTGCCCCTCGGGGTTGTGGAGTTCCCACACTTGCTGAGCACAGCACATTAGACTCTATTTCAGCTGAATGGGAAAGATGAGCTACCACAGAGCCCCTGCCATTCTCCTTTACATCACTGAACATCAGTGTTTCAGGATAGGGTATAAGTGGCACACAAGTGTTCACTCCCAGTCTCTGATAAAATAATAATAATAAATAATGGCTCTAATACACTGCAGTGAACTTTGTGTTCATCTGGATTTTCCATGTCAAACAGCTGACCCCAATGTGGCTGGAAGTCCCTCATCTTCATGCAAGGGCAGAATCTGGTTTTATACTATTACTGAGAACAGATTATCTGCATCTCCAATTTTCTGTTCGTGACTAAATGCAATTCACTCATTCTAGGAAGGCTTAAAGAGTTGATTGGTGGGAACAGAAACAAGACTGTACAGCAAAATGAAACAGATGAGCTCTGCTTTTCTGAAGAGCTGCGTGGCCACATTAAAAACTTCATTGATTGTTTTCATGGAAAGAAAAACAAATTTATTCCCTCTAATTACGAAGGAAATGTCACGCCTGGAATATTCTCGATAGATTTTCCCATTATGGTTAGAGCTTCCCCACATAAAAACATATTGCCTGTGAACTTACTCCCTTGAGCCATGGTGAGCCCCTCCTCTGTGATGGGCTTCCCACAGCCCTGGGCTGTGCAGGCCTTCACGTAGAACTTGTACTTGGTGCTGGGGCTGAGCCCTGAGAGCCTCCAGCTGAGCGTGGAGTGGTTGGTGACGCTGACGTCGCTCACGGGGCCCACCTCGTGCGTCTCGTTGACTGCAAGGGAAGAGCAGTTGGGTCAGAGCCACAGAATCACAGAAGCACAGAATGAACAGGGTTGGAAAAGACCTCTGAGGTCCCAGTCTAGCCTTTACCCAACATTACCTTGTCAACCAGAGCAAAACACCAAGTGCCGTGTCCAGCCTCTTCTTAAACACCTCCAGAGATTGTGACTCCACCACCTCCCTGGGCAGCCCATTCCAATGCCCAATCACTCCCTCTGTATAGAATTTCTTCCTGATGTTCAACCTAAACCTCCCCTGGCACAGCTTAAGAGTGTGTCCTCCTGTCCTGCTGCTGGTTCCCTGGGAGCAGAGCCTGACTCCCACCTGGCTACACCCTCGTGTCAGGGAGTTGTGGAGAGTGAGAAGGTCCCTCCTGAGCCTCCTCCTCTGCAGGCTGAGCCCCCCCAACTCCCTCAGCTGCTCCTCACAGGACTTGTGCTGTATCCAGAATATGCTGGGTTGGAAGGAATCCACAAGGATCATCGAGATCAACCCTCAACCCTGCACAGGACCCTCCCCAAGAGTCACTCCCTGTGCTCCAGAGGATCATCCAAACCCTCCTGGAGCTCTGGCAGCCTTGGGGCTGTGCCCACTGCCCTGGGGAGCCTGGTCAGTGCCCACCACCCTCTGGGGGAAGAGCCTTTGGCTGAGATCCAACCTGACCCTGCCCTGGCACAGCTCCAGCCATTCCCTGGGTGCTGCCCCTGGTCCCACAGAGCAGAGCTCAGTGCCTGCCCCTCCTCTGCCTCTCCTGAGGAAGTTGTACCTGCACTGAGGTCTCCCCTCAGTCTCTTCTCCAGCTGAATACACCAAGTGCCCTCAGTGTCCTCACACGCTGCCCCTCAAGACCCTGAACCACCTTCCTTGCTCTCCTTTGGACATCCTCTGATGGCTTCATGTCTTTCTTATATTGCAGTGCCCAAATCTACCACAATATTCCTGGTGAGGCCACCCCAGGGCAGAGCAGAGCAGGACAATCCCTCCCTCCACTGATGCTGTGCTGGTTTCCAGCAGGAAACGTGCCATGAACACTCCTGTGAGGGAGGCTCTGCAGGGAGTGGGAAGGATAAATCCTGAATAAGCATCTCACCTTCCTGCCAGGGGCTTAAATGGGATTTATGTCCTACATGTCAATCTCCCAACTACTCACTGAGCTATTACTGTTCTTAAAAAGCTCTCTGATTCCAGATATGCACATCCTGAGTGGGAGGTAAAAATTACTGTCTCCACATCATTAAATATATATGAATTGCTTCTTGCTTTGCTTCCAAACATCTGCAAACTTTTGCAAGCAAGTCAGTGGATGGTTGTTGTGCTGTGCTGCCTTCTGCCTTGGCACAGAGGGCAGCTGGAGGAGGGGCTGGGAGAAAACTGAGAGAAGATCTTGTAAAAACACATAAATATCTGAAGGGAGGGTTTCAGGAGGATGGAGCAGGTACCAAGCAATAGGACAAGGAAGAATTTCATTGTGTGGATGACTGAGCACTGCAACGGAGACCAGAGAGAGTGTGGAGTCTCTTTCACTGGAGATATTCCAGGACTGTCTGGACACAATCCTGTGCCATGTGCTCTGAGATGGCCCTGCTGGAGCAGGGAGGTGGCACCAGCTGACCCACTCTGGTCCTTTCCAACCTGACCCATCCTGGAATTCTATAAATGAACAGGTCCACGCTCTGTCCATAGTCATCAAAAACAAAGGGAAGGTCCAGCCTTGGGTTTGCAAAGGCAACTGGGCAGTTCTGCTATCAGCAGAGTTTAAGAAAAAGTACACGGGTTTTGATTTGTTTAGGGTTTGGATTTTTTTGTATATAGGGCACAGTCTAATCCTGAAAGAACACATAAAATACCCTGAATTGTCAGCACACCACAGAGTTGCTGTTATGGCACTAATACTGGGTCTTGCCTGAGGTTGTCTGCTCTAAGTTCTTTCAAAAGTAAGAAAGAAAGAAACATCGCTGGAATTTGTTTTTTCCCAGTGATTAATAATTAACATGACTCAGGTGGTTTTTTTCTTTCTGCTGAGGCACTTTATGGGGGGAGAAGCTCCTCATCCTGTGCAGATCTGTATAAATGTGGCTGTATAAAGTGCTCTCATTACAAATTATTTTGCATTTAATGAGTTTCACTTCAGTAAAATATATCTACAATTTCTGGGCTTTTTAAACTGCTACATTAAGTATAATTTGCCAACATGAAATAATTGAATCAGCCTATAAATGTGGGATAGGGCATGGCAGCAGTGAGAGCTTCCATGGGAAAAGTGCCTGGAAAACCTTCAGGCCTGGAAGCTGATTGCAGCCTGCCCTCTAGCAGCGTGTGTGCACATCACAGCTGTGCTTCTCCAGTTCTCAGCTCCAAGGACACCAAGCACATACTTATCTGATACTGCAAAATGTAGCTGGTGAGGTGGCCGTTGGCTTTCCTGGGAAGTCCCCACGACAGAGTGACAGAGTCTTCGTCAAAGTTCAGGATCCTCAGGAAACGTGGCTGTTCAGGGACTGGAAGGCACAGGGAGAAGCTTTCAGAGAGGATTGAACAGGTCTGTCCCTGCACATGATTCTTAAATGGAGACATAGTTCAGCTCCACCCCTACACCCAGTGAAGGGTTTTATGAATAATGGAGGTTTAAAATTACTTTAAATAAGGAAATCAACTCACCTTGTTACAAGGGTGATCTCAGTTTATGTCCCCCCATCCCAAACTCTTTTCTTACCTCCTTCTGGGGTTTCAAACACCACAGAGGAGCTTTCAGGGCCATCCCCTCTGGAGTTGTAGGCCAGGACAGTCAAGCGGAATTCACTGAAGGGATCCAGCCCCGGGATCATCCCGTTTTTCCTGTCTCCCACAAACGTTAGGAAGTGTTTCTCTGGATGGTGCCTCTTTCCATCCAGCAGACTTTTGGTTTTCCACCAACTGACCTGCATGGAGATTGGGATTTCCATAACAAATCACGTTGTATGGGGTTGAACATGCTAATGACTTCTCTCACCTTGCCAAAAATGAGAGATTACAACTTATCCTTGATCTGGGACTCATTTAGCAGTTTGTTCAACTATATACAAATATTTAAAGAGAAACTTTTAACCTTATAGCCTCTCAAGTGTCCACGAACTCTGTCCCTTGGTATTCCCAACCAGAAGACCTTGACCAGTGTGCTGTTCACCACATCCACCGACACGCCCAAAGGAGCAGCATCTGGGACTGGGAAAACAAAAGCATCAGGTATTAAACACATTTCCAGCAGCCCAAATTCACACTGTTCACAGCTCCAGGGCTTGGCTTTCCAGCACAAACTCTGGCAGTTCAGCAGTCTTACTGCAGGCAAGAAAACAGCCATTCCACCTGTATCCAGTGGGTGAAATGGGCCAATAAATATTATTTTTCCATATCAGGGTTTTCTGCTGAGGGTTGGAATACAGTTGCACTGGGACATATGAATTTCTACACCAGTATTTATGATTTCCTGTTTCAAACAATGCTTACAGCAGTGAGAAGAATAAAAAAATGATTAACACAGCACTCAAAAAGGCAATCATAAAGTTTTTTTATAATCAATTTCATTTTACAACTAAGCTCATTAAACAGTAGGATTTTAATCACTGAACAACCCAGAGAGCTATTACAGTGCCTGAAAAAAAAATAGGCCTTGATCCATTGAAAACTGAATTGTAAGGAAGATTTTCCACTGACAGATATAAAATAAGACTCATCACAAACAAAGAAAACAAACATACTGTGCAGTTTCTTTCTCCCTGCTATTGCTATTCACCTCCTCTTCTGCATCACCAAACCTTCCTGTTCCCACCTCTGGGTGTGCACTGGGAATTTTCCTCTCTGAACAGCACCAGGTCTATTCCCAGCACTGGAATGTTGTGCTGGTGAAACACAGGGTGGCTGTGCCACCTGGGAGTCATGGAAAACCCTGGACAGAAACCCAGGCTGGAGAAGACAACACATTCTTCAAGGACTCATGAACAAGGTAACACCCAGCATGACCTGTAAATTCACTTACAACATGTAGTGCCTGCGAGTTTGTACCTAATTCCCAGAGTATTTCCCTTCTGACAGCATTAAACTGGCAGGTCAAGCCTTGGAGAACCTCAGGATTTTTTTCCCACCACGTACAACACGACTGCTACACTTCATAGACTTCTTATGGAGGGTGGCCTTCAAACAAGTACCCACATTAAACCGGCAACTGAGATTAATGAAAGCACAAGTGACCTTTCCAAAACCCCCTCGAGCTCCAGCAAACCACCATCCAGGCACTCAGCACCAGCGTGCCCGTGTCTCATGGAGCCCCTCACACTGGGCACTGGCACTGCAGCAGCTCTGCCCAGGAGCTGCCTGATCCCTCACTCCACATCTGCCCATTCTGCATCCCAGGAATCCCCCATGCAGAGCTGCCTGACCAATCCCTCCACATCTGCCCATTCTGCATCCCAAGGATCCCCATGCAGAGCATCTTCCTGACCCATCCCTCCACATGTGCCCATTCTGCATGCCAGGGATCCCCCATGGAGAGCATCTTCCTGACCCATCCCTCCACATGTGCCCATTCTGCATGCCAGGGATCCCCCATGCAGAGCATCTTCCTGATCAATCCCTCCACATCTGCCCATTCTACATCCCAAGGAATCCCCATGCAGAGCTGCCTGACCAATCCCTCCACATCTGCCCATTCTGCATGCCAGGGATCCCCCATGGAGAGCATCTTCCTGACCAATCCCTCCACATGTGCCCATTCTGCATCCCAGGAATCCCCCATGCAGAGCTGCCTGACCAGTCCCTCCACATCTGCCCAGTCTGCATCCCAGGGATCCCCCACGCAGATCATCTTCCTGACCCATCCCTCCACATGTGCCCATTCTGTATCCCAGGGATCCCCATGCAGCCCATCCTCCCATGCCAGCCTCCCTCACTCACAGTCCTCTCCAGAGTAGCCGATGGTGACATTGGGCTCGGGGCCAGAGCCGAGGTTGTTGACCGCCTGCACCTTGATCTCATAGGGCACGAAGGTGGGCGTGTTCCTCACGGTCAGGGAGTGCTTCCTCACCGTCTCCTCGCTCCAGTCGGTGCCCAGCCCGCGCTGCCTCCAGCTCACACGGTACTCCAGCCCCGGCCCGTTCGTCTCCAAGGGCTTCAGTGGCTGGAAAAGGAAAAGGAGACCTTGTCTGTCTTTGCTGCAGCTGAGGGGAGGGGGGAGCAGTTCTGGGGGAGGGTGTTACAACAAGGAGATACAAGAAAGCTTGAACTTTTCGCTGTCATGTTCACTGGGAGACGACTCGGAGAACAGTGTCATGACTTCTCAATGTCATGACTTCTCAATGTCGTGACTTCAAGAGAAGTCATTCCATTGACTTGGGTGAGAAGCAGAGAAGCAGTTGGATTAAAACCAGATTGTTACTAGACATGTTTCTGCATCCTACATGCATCAGGTTTTGTTTTGCCACAGGTTTCCTTGTGTGATGTAAAACCACATGCCTTTAGCACAACTAAATTGCATGTTTTGGCATAAGGCTGAGTGTGCCTTCTAGCAAAGATAAAATCTGCATTTTTATCTCAGAATTTTATGTAGCACAGCAAGTTGGGTCATTAAAATTTAGATTGTTCTAAGTGCACACCAAATGCTTGCAACTATGCCTGGCCATTTAATGTGCAACTGCTGGGCCACTCCATTTTTACAATCAGCTGAAGAACTCATCCCAGCATGGTTCCCATCTAATTAACATTAATTTATAAAATATTAGGGGAAGTATAACAATGGCTTGTCATGAGACGTTCTCTAGCCGAGTTCATTTCTCTGAAAATGTGCTACTTTCATTAATAAACTTAATTAAAGTGGTCACCTGCCCCACCAAAAATGCTGAGGGTTATTTCAGTCCTCTAAACCAGCTGCAGATGTTTCCCACCATGTACCTTCTTTTAATAATATTCATACTATAGATTGTTAATATTAAATATACAACAGCTGGTAGATAGAAATATGTAATAATTAATATCCAAGCTGCACACAGAGATCTGAAATGAAATGGCATCCTCTACCAGCAGAAAGTGATGCTTCTCATACATGGGGGCACCTAAATCTGGGGGTTCTGCAACAATTCCCACTGCTCTGCTCTGAGGGCATGAGGACATTTGGGGTGACTGTGGCAAAGCAGTTGGTCAATTGGGCAGCTTTCTAAGAGGTCTCACTGTGAGAATCACCTCCAGGGCAAAGATCCCAGGGAATGGGATTTGCAAGAGGAGCTGAAGAAGTAAAAAATTCCTACTAAAAAATAACTTCTCATTTAGAGTTAAATTGGAGCACCACTTGACTCCTATTTTGATCTCTCTTAATGCTGCAAATCCTTGGCTGAGAATCTAGTCACTAATGCTCAGCTGGTCTCTTAATCCAAAATAGGCAGATTAACATCATTTTGCAGTTTTTGTCTGTCAGCAATAGCATGTTCAGTGCCCAGCAGTTCCTCTGAAAAGCACACAGGAAACGCCATAAATAAATGAATATCCTGTTTACAGCATTTTAATGATTCAACAAGATTTACCAAAGCTTTTCCATCCCATTCTCTGCCTTCAGTCTCAGCTTTCACTTCCACTTTTGCCTGGTCTGAGCAGTGATTTAAGGGCTTCCCAGTGAGGAACAGAGCTTGGTTCTGTTCATGCCATACCAGCATTTCCCAGTGAAAATACTGGGTATTACCACCCTGAACCATTAAAGTTGGGGAAAACCTCCAGGATCATCAAGTTCCACCTTTTCTGAGAGGCAGGACTGTCTTCCCTGACCCTGGGTGTGTCACATCCCCAAAATTCCATTCAAATCCCAGTCAGTGGATTGGGGGCCATCTCCTTTTTGATTTAATTACAACCTAAATCATGAGTTCACACTGAGGAAACATTTATTGTTCTTTGCTGTGAGCAGCAGATTGAAAAGTAAATCTCATGTAAATTGTTTGCAATTCCAGCCACAATAAAAATAGGTTTCCTTCCAGTTGTGGAAATTTGTGGTAATGAAGGAATATGCAATTTTCCCAACTGTTGGCACAGAACCTTTAAGCTAAAACCAGGAAATCTGAAGATTGGAAACCTTCCTCAAGACTTTTACACAATTCCTTGGAGGCACATCATATGATTTGGAACCTTATCCACAATCTTTCTGTTCATGGTGTAAAAATTCAAGCTCCTTCTCTTGGACAAGTGATCTGTGGGATTTTTTAACCTCCAGGCTGGAAGGGCAGAGGCCACAAGTGCCCCATCCCCTCCCTGGCACTGGCAGCTCCTCCTACAGAGCAGGGTAAGACCAAAATTATTTAAAGCACTTCCTTGTGTACAAGAAGCACAGATGAACAAATTTTGGGGAATTCTCACTGTGCTTTAGAGGATTTCCATACTTTTTTTATTTTTAATTCTCACTGTGCTTTAGAGGATTTCCATATTTTTTTAATATCCTGTGAAGTTAGACATAAAAACTGTCTTCTGAAACAAAAATGATACTGGGGAAGAAAATCCAGAACATATATAAGTCATATTTACCTTTGACTTCAGAAGAATAAAGGATTCTACCTATAAAATTTGCTATTATTTCCTAGAAACAGGAGTAGAAGAACGGGAGATAAAGTCAAGATTTGTTACTTTTTTTAAAATGTAATTGTAATCCAACAAGAAAAACACAGCATGATCAATTCCTCGCTCCTTTAGAAACTGATGTTTGAAGACAGAAGCTTTTTACAGTACTGTAGAATTTTCAGCTTCATTGGTCTTACCTCCCATTTCATCACCATCTCATTCGGTTTAGAAGCTTCGACCCGGATGTTTTCTGGGTTCTTGTCTGGAGCTGGAACCACACAGGGGACAAAGTTAGTTTGCATATCCTGGCTTTATTCACATTTTGCATTTAAATTCAAACCAAGCATCCAAACCCGTTTCTTACGTCTCTATGAGTGAAAGACACCTAAACAAAAACCACACATGAGATTAATTACTTGGATCAGCAAAGCTGATGTGACCAAAACAAGCTGTGTATGCAGTTTGGATTCCTAAGTGCCCCTGACAGGGAACTGTGACTTTTGGATTTGAAAGCACCAGATGAAGGGGGATTATCAGGGAGAGATTTGTCTCCCTGTGGGGACAGCAAACAGAAGGTGCAACATTAGTGGGACACACACACAGCTGAAAAGCTGAAGAAGGATCTGAAAGTGAAGTAAAGGGAGTTAAAAAAAGAGAAAAATGCCAAGGAATGCAAATGCAAATACAGTTGGCCTTTAAAATGACTTTCAGGGAGACAACATTTTCTGCCACAGTGAAATGCTCTGTGAATGAAGATTTTTGACAAGCTCAGTGCTGCTGAAAGGCTCCCTGTAAACTCAGCTCCTCTCCAGCACCTGCTTGTCCATGAAGGGCTGTCAAAAGGGCTTTAAAGGTGGAAAACCAGCAGAGTGGAGTGCCAGAAGCAGGAAAAACACAGCAGCCTGGACTCTTCCCTTTGGCAAGTTGGGTCATTAAAATTTAGATTTGTTCTAAGTACACACCAAATGCTTGAAACTATGCCTGGCCATTTAATGTGCAACTGCTGGGCTCCTCTGTTTCTACCAATCACTGAAGAGCTCATCCCAGCATGGGTCCCATCTAATTAACATTAATTTATAAAATAGCAGAAGATGTTTGACAATGCCTTCTCATAAGCTGAGTTTATTTCTCTAAAAAAAGTGCTGCTTTCATTAATAAACTTAATTAAAGTGGTCACCTGCCCCTCAGAAATGCTGAGGGTTATTTCAAGCCAGTGAACCAGCTGTGGGTGTTTCCCACCACACGATCTACGTTTAATAATCCTTTGGGCTGTCACTGAGCAGTGAGAGTAGCACAAGCGGCCTTGATTTCTTCAAGAGGGCACAGTTTTCCCAGAAAATACTAAAAATGCTAATATTCAGTAAACTACTGTAAGAGTAGATACCGTTTTGAAAGAGTTTGTAATAAGGAGTCCGAACTTGCTTTGCTCAGGGAGACTTTCCTGTCTTAGTTTCCTTGAAAAATAGTTGGATAATTCTTCCTTTTCCTTCTGCACTCCAGAGAAAGCTGCAGCCTCTCTCTCTTTGGTATGTGAGGAGGGATATAATGCTCATAGACATGTTACAAGATGTCCATGGCCCAGAGAGGGCTGGGGACGGACAGAGAACAGAAAAAGCCCTGAAGGAACAAGAGGTCCAGATTTTCCTTTTAAAGTTTTAGTGTTCTCAACTTTGGAATAAACCTTGGATTCTTTCCAGTGCCTTGGCATTTCTGGGGGGACCTGTGGGTGTCTCCCTCTGCCCAGCCCCCGTGTTTTACCAGCTGGAGGTGTGGAGAAGCGCAGGGAGGGTTGGCTGGGTTGGCTCCTGCCCACGGCGTTCACGGACACCACTCGGAACTGGTAGTTCACGTATGGGGACAGGGACAGCAGGGCTGTGGTGGCATCCCCGGGCACTCTGGTGAGCTCCTGCCACCTGCCAGGCTCCCACCAGTTCTCTTCAAACTCTATAATGGACTCTGGGCAAGAAAAGGAACAAAAACAGAAGAGAAAAAGGCAGAGCTTGTTTAAATAGCTTAGAAATATCTTACAATGACTTACAACAATCATAATGAAAGGGATTAAACGTGGCTGTGGGCAGGCTTTGTTCCTCCCAACTTCCAGGACGTGCCAGGGTGAGGAACAGCACAAGAGGATGCCCAACAGTCCTCCATACCATTCACAGGGCTGTTATGGCTGGACCCAGCTGTCCAGGAGAGCCGAACACTTCGGTTCTGCTTGTCCGAGAGCTGAAGGTCTTCTGGTGGGTCAGGAACATCTGAGAAACAATGAAGGAGTGTCAGGAGCACAGCAAGCTGCTTCTGTTTGTCAAAGTGTTTTCCAAAGGGCTGGAACAGCAACTTCAGTGAAGATGGTGGTAAAACAGCTTTTGATTTCAAAATGGACAAAATGAGGGAAGTGGGAATTGCTTTGGAAAATCCCTTTTATTACAGGAACCAAGCTGAGTTTTCAGAACCTGATGGAATGGCCCTGAGTTGTGTCAGAGGAGGGTTAGGTTGAACATAAGAAAAGGTCCTTCCCCCAGAGGGTGGTGGGCACTGTACAGGCTCCCTAGGGCAATGGGCACAGCCCCAAGGCTGCCAGAGCTCCAGGAGGGTTTGGATGATCCTCTGGGGCACAGGATCAGGATGTGACTCTTGGGGATGGTCCTGGGCAGGGCTGAGGGCTGGACTGGATGATCCTTGTGGGTCCCTTCCAACTCAGCATATTCTGTGATTCTGGTCCTGACTTTTCCCTTATAAACAGAATATTCCTCTCAAATTCATTTCCATCTACTTTCATTACTCTGCTTGCATCAAGAGTTTTCTTTTCAAACCAACACCAAGATCTATTTAATCATTAGAGACATTGACACTGCTCTTAGCAGGAAATTGTATCGGCATCACTTGGATCTCCTCTGGTGCAAACCAGAGTGGGAGAAGATGACTCAGCTCTGACAGTTATTGAACTTGGCCTTTTAGAGGATGAGTAAAGGGGTAACACTCATTATTCCAGCCATGGGGATCTGTATTAATAAGAAACAAGAAAATTAATTACCTGCCAGCTCAACTAATGCTGTCTAGAGAATATATCGGAGGCAGAGGTGGTGGTGGTGGGTGTGATGACTGTACTTGGACCTCCTGGGGACAATTTGGAGGCTATGGAAGCCCCAGGCTCTGGTGCCAGAGCTCATTTTGATTGTATTGGATTAGTTTGGTGACTGGAATGTTGTTGGGCCTGATGTGAAACAGTCATTTGTCCTGCTGGGGGCTGGTGGTCACCCCTGACCCTCCCAAAGCCACACACACACTCCCTCCTTAACCAGGGCTGGTGTTTCAACAGCTCAAAAATGTGCAGGCCAAGGAAATGTGGTTGCACAACTTCAGGTCTTTGACCTCCCCCCTTCTAATTCTCAACTAAATTTTTGGCTGACAATGTCATTTCTTACAGGAAAACAAATTACTTAAACCCCAGATTGTCTCTGTCATTGTGAAAGAAATGAAGGGTGTTTGTACTGAATTTTTTACACAGCAAAATTGTGTTTTCTTGTTTTAAAAAGTGCTGGAGTCACCACCTCCGGTGCTCTTCAAAAGATGTGTAGTTGTGGCACTTGTGGACGTGGTTTAGTGGTGGCCTTGGCAGTGCTGGCTCAACATCTGGGTTCAAAGGTCTTAGAAGGCTTTTCCAATCTAAACAACTCTGTAATTCTTTTTTTTATCTCAGGATACATCAGAAAGCTAAAACTTTATATTTGGGTTGGGGTTTTTTTGTTTTCTTTGCATTTCTTCACTCTATTTCAGTAGTACTTGGGAAAAATCAGTAAAGCACAGTTTGATCTCCAGGAATTTTGCTGTTCTATTCTTGGAGTATATCCATTTAAATTTCAGTATATTAATTTAAAGATGCTGATGGTGCATCTTAAAGGTACTCAGTCCTCTACCTGTTCATTAAATATACAACAAAAACTTGGAAATATTCTAAGTGACTATTTCTTTTGCTCTTAGTTGCCCATATTCTGGTGTCTCCAACTGTGCCATATTTAGTCCTTTAGTCATCTCACAAGTCTTCATTGCAAAGAAACTTGAATTTTCCATTTGGAAAATAACAGATATTGTATATTCAGCAAGACCTTTCTTATATACAATAAACAAGGAGAAAATAGCACAAAACTGTTTCTCTTCTTCCCCAAACCACCTTTTTAAAAAAGGAATAAAGTGCTTTATGAAATTTTCATAAGTAATGTAACAAATAGCCTACAAACATTGTGAATTATACAGTACCATAAATAATGTGCACAGCATCCTCTTAATTTACTATTTACTGAAAAACATCACGCCTCTAAAGTGCAAAAACATCCTGAAGGTCAGACTGACTTATTTCTTGCTGCAAACTCTGCCAGAAATAACTAAACATGTCAAATGAAGCAAAGATTAACCTCAATAAAATGATGCAAAACTGTCCACAAAATTTTAGTTGCTGGGTGATGCCTTAGGGGTCCATGTGCAATGGGCTACACATCATTCCACAAGTTCACCCCCTGAATTCCAGGTGCTGCTTCAGCAAGGGATGCAGGTTGGAAGGATGCTCACAGCAGGTCAAGCTTCAGACCCAGTGGGTCAAGGCTTTTCTCTCCTGTGGATTTGCTCTTTGCCACTGGACAATAATTTATGCTCAGATTCACAGAAATAATTAGTCCTTTTAGGAGCTTAACTTGCACTGATCTTCAGAGGAGCTGGACATCCAAATACTGGCCTTGTGTCCTTCAAAAAATTGTTCAATTCTGGTGGAAATCTCCAGCAAAGTGAGGTGAAGGACTTAGCAAGGGTTTCAAAGCAGCAGCACAGCCATTCTTAATATGCTGTTCCACCTTCCAACCTGAGCAACTCCTACAGCCCCTGTGGGGACTCCTGGAGCAGGAAAAAAATGCTGCCTCATCTTAGAGCTGACAAGTTTGTGTCAGCATCGACGTTCCTGGAGAAACAGGGACAGCACAGCTGGGGGTAAGGAGGGAGAGGCTGTGAAATTGGGTTCCTGAGGCTCTGAACTGGACAGGAGAAGGGAGGAAGCAGGAGTGCTGCAATGGCATTTGGAGCTGTGTGAACAGCAGGAAAATCAGCTCTTACCCAGAACGATCAGCTGCGTCTCGGCTGTGACAGAGTCCAGGGAAGTGCTGGCCACACACGTGTAAAATCCTTGATCCTCCAGCATCACATTTGAGAGGAACAGTGTGTCTCTGCCCAGAATTATCCTACAGGCAAAAAAAAAAATAAAAAAAAAGAAAAAAAAAAAGAAAAAAAAGAAAGAAAGAAAGGAAAAAAAAAAAGGATGAGAAGAATCCGTAACATAAATAAAACAGACACGTCTGAAAAATGGTTCCCAAAAAAACTTGGTAACAGGACATTTTGAATGACATAATTGCACAACAGGCAATGCTTTAAAACATAATTGAAGTTGCATTATACATTGTGCTGGGGACTATTGTTTGTGTTTTGCAGCATTTTGGCCTCTGTGGCTGGAAGTTGGTGTGTCAATCCTGGTCTGAAAGGAACCCCATTGATATGCATGGGATGAGTGTTGGAATCAGAGGGTTCTGGCTCAGCATTAATGAGGCAAATGCAGGGGTTTTATGTTGGAATTTTGGAAAGGGTTGGGGAAAACTGAGCATTCCCAACCCACTTGTGTTATGCCCAGTGCCCAGGGGAAGTGGGCATTAATCCAGGCACATGGGCCCTGTGGCAGACATGGATTTGCCTGGCACTCCCTCCCCACCCTATGTGGGCTCAGCAGGATCTTCAGCCTCTCCAGCACTGCAGGATGCAGGAAACCATCTCTCTTCTGTGGTAATTAATAAAGACATCTGATGAACCACTGTGGGACCCCTCCCATGGAATAAAGGCTGAGCTCCATCCCCTTGAGGTCAATGGAAACACAAGAAGTAGCAGAAAAATTCAGCCTGGACTTCCAAGTCCTACACTCATATGCAGGCAAACCTCTTTCTTTTAACATGTAGGATTTTAGGCAGAATCCCAGAAATCTGTTTTCCAGTCACTTCAACATTACAAGGACTTTGCTTTGGTCCAACAGGTGTAAAGCAAAGAAAAGTAAAAATTATATTTAAGTGGAGAAACAACCTCCCAGTTGACTGCATTGGGGCTATTTGGGTTGAACCAATGTTTACATTATTTATACATATACATTTATATGTTTATTTATATATTATATATGTTATATATAAATACAAATATATATTGCTGTGAGGGTGAGAGAGTAAATAAACCCCCAAATCATTTACAAACCATGGCTCAAACTTCTCAGAGTTGCATTTATGTTTATATATGTCTAAAATGCAGATCTATTCATGCATCCCATGAAGAATTCTTGCAGCCCCAAATTTGCATTTCAAGCTATTAAGGCTCATGTTTAGTGAACCTCCTGTCCCAGCTCTGTCTCCTCCCCACTCACCTGCCACTCTCAGTGCTGTTGACTGGCAGCTCATCTCCATCTTTCCTCCAGGATAATTTGAAACTGTGTTTCAAGTGGGAATCATACTCAGCCTGACATTTCAATAAAATTGAATGTGATTTCAGCACTTGGGGGTTCTTCGGAGTAACAGCAAGTTTTGTAGCATCTGATTGATCACAGAAAAACACTTTGATTAGGGGAGAGAGAGACTATTACATCAAATTTTCACCACGCACTTCATATATAAAAATCAACCTTAGGAGCAACAATCATGTCTTTTTTTTTTTTTTGTTACATATACAAACATTTCAGGGGAAGGATGGTTTGTTTTGAAAGAGATATTTGCCAGGATTCAATTTTTGAGCTTGAAATGTTTTTTTGGCTTGAAACATTTTTAGCTTGAGATATTTTTTAGCTTGAAATATTTTTTCAGTTCACTCCAAACCAAAGAGCTCCAGAAAAAAAAAAAAAAAAGCCACAAAAAAAAAAGTCACAGGTGAAAATCCTTGTTAGCAGACTGTCATGAAATGGATGATAAAAAAAAAAAGCAAAGCTTGAATATGATTTTTATGTCTAATTGCCATTTGAAATAAGCTTTGGCAATGATCCAAGAAAAATTACAAGCTTATTAAAGTCAAGTGAGAAAAAATTATTGCAATCAAGTTTGTTCTTTTAATTGACTGTAATCCAAATGCAGGAACAGATGAATAAGTAAGGAGAAGGCACTTAGCTGAATTTATTTGTGCAGGGAAACGTTGCTCTGTGAGAATTTCATTGTGCATTTTCATGTTTATTAACACTGGAAAATTGACAAAGCCAAGGGAGTGGGTGGAAATAGAACACAAAGAGAGTGGGCTTTTGTCTTCAGGTTTGTCACAGCAAACCTGCATTGCAGAGTCCTTTGGAGGACTTTGCTAATTGAGTATTTAACAGTTTTTTTAATGGTAAGCCATAAATCCTAACTAAATTTGTGTAAAACCCACTAAAGGCAGCCTGTGTGCTCAACAGAAGCTCTTTGCTGCCAACATAAACCCCTTAAAAGAGAACTGGAGCACAAGGTGTGGACCTAAAATTTATAAGCAAACACATTTCAGTAATTTTTTGCTTTATATACAGATATTTATCAACCAACAGGCAACAGCCCAGTCAAACAGCAGCACCCCCAACTCATCCTGCTGCAACACACTTGGTGTCTGCTGTGGAATTTAATCCAGGTTGGGATGTTCCTTTGGACCAACAGGTGGGAAGCAGCTTTAGGGAAGGAGGAAGCCCAAGGCTGATGGAGAAGCAGGAGCCCTGTCTGGCTCAGAGAGGACCCCACCAAGTCCATGAGCACAGGGAGGGCTTTGGGCTCCCAAGGATCAGGCAAGAACCTGCTCTGAGTGAAACAAAACTATGGCAAGAAGGAGGGAAAAATCCTTTCAATATAATGCAGTTAAGGGATCTGGGATGAAAATTGCAAATTTTGGTGCCTTATGCACCTTCTGCAAGTGTCAAGAAGAAAGTGATCATCTTGTATGAAAACAACAGAAAAGTGGGAACAATATCAAAGATTACATATATGAGACCTGTGGCGATTCCAGGTCATAGTAATCTAATAATTTATAGCCTCATGGAAAACAAACAAACAAACAAACAAACAAAAAACTGTATCCTGGACTGAATATTTACTAATTCCATATATACCAAATATTTGTAAATATGAAACCTTAGCAATTGTGCAAGGTTTTTCTGCTCACAAGTGAGGCCTCACCTCTTATATCCAGATTGGCAGTGATTGCACTTTTCCCAACAGAGTTTTCAGCCCAGCAGGCATAAGATCCTGAGTCCTCCTTGTTGGTGTGTTTGATCTCCAGGGTGCCATTCTGGTTTAACTCGTAGCGGAATGCTGAGAGGGGCTCGATGCTTTCGTCCTTGGTCCTGAGCAGGAGAACAACAGCTCTGCCTTATTTTCAGGGCTGCAGCAACTCTCAGTTCATGGGGTTATTGCAGGGCATGTGGGAGGTTTGGGTCTCAGGGTTTAGATTAGGTATTAGGAAGAAATCCTTCCCTGGGAGGGTGGGCAGGCCCTGGCACAGGTGCCCAGAGAAGCTGTGGCTGCCCCAGC
>JAWWEV010000024.1:2667247-2678627 GCA_035583235.1 Hafferia zeledoni
AGAGTGGAGCCCATTCAACCTGTTATTTCACATGATTCTGGGTAAAGTGTTGAGAACTTGGCCTGAAGGAAAAGCATTTCTCCAGGTAACTTATCCTTGGGATTCCTGTCTCTTGTTTCTATCAGTATCTGATACAAAATGGGAGTCAGTTCATGATGGTAAATCAATAACTAGCAAATATATTGTAAAACCACTGTAAAAAAGCATCACTGTCCACCAGGTCTGTTTTCGTAACCTTCACTGTGGATGCTACTGGGACAGAGGGATGCTTAGCCTGACCCAACATGGATATTCTTATTTTCTTCCTTGCAAATAAACTCTTAAAGGATGTAAAAGTGGAGAAAGCAGAAACAGTCAAGAAATTTTGATATCCTGGAAGTTTCCAGTTCCTTGGATGCTTTAATTAGTAGTTAATTGTGATTTTGCATACAGATCTGTATCTTGTGCAGCAAACAGCTCAACATATCAAAGAATCTCAGACATGACTTACAGCCCTCAATCACAAGGGCACTGAATGCAGCTTGGGAAGCTTCCAGAGCTCCTCTCTGTGCCTCAATTGATATTCTGATCCACAGGAGCAGTAGTTAAATCTGTAATTTTCATTGCAGCCTTTGAACTGTTTATGAAATATGATCCTGCTTATTTATGGACTTTTTAATTGTTGCATTAAATTGAAAAAGTTACCAAAGTCTTGCTGCCAGGAAGACTCTGGCTGTCAGTCCACTTTCTCCCAAAGATGTGGGAGGGAATCAGTGATTTCTTTTTTCTGTGTAAACCCTTTCCAAAATGACTGGCAACAGAGTGAACCGAATGATGGAGATGGTCAGTAAAGTCCTCTGAGTTACAGGATGTGGGTTTAGGACATAAGAGGGTTATATTTTATTCCCATCACCTGCAAAGTCTCCCTGAGTTCCTCTCTTTTGTTTTCTCTTCCATAAGGGCTACACCAAACACAAAGTGGGTTGCTGAGACCTCCTGTTTCAGTATCAGCTCAGTATCTTTTAGTGATTTCACAGAATTCTCCCCTGGATTTTTAAATATTGACACAGGTTTGGCTTTCCTTGGGAAATCCAGAATTAATGCTATTGGCAGAGCACAGCCTGCCACTGGACAATTTTATGTTCTGCCCATATTTCCATCCTCAGATCTCTGTACTTTTGGAGCAGCAGCTTTAGAAATCCTGAGCATAAATCTTAACTCAATCTACCATGAAGAACCTTTTACACCACAGTTAATTAAAGAAGTTTAAACTTTACTTCTTCTCCTTCCTCTGGCATTGGGCCTGCTCTTAAATCAAGGAACAGATTCCTGCAGTCCAGGAGGAGGGGAGCTGAAGTCTGTGTTCTCAGCATTTCAATTCATTTTCCTGCTGTAACACTCTGGCCTTTGTTAGTGCTGCAAACACCTGGAGCTGCTCCGAGCCCATTGTTCCCCCTCTCCTCGATGTCAGCCTGGACAGGGGAGGTGGGGTCGGTTCATTATGGAGGTGAGATTTAATGATCATTTCTGCTGACACTCCTATTGCTTTGCTGCAATAACCACTGTGAGTAAACAGTCTTTTGTTCTGCTTTCCAGCAGCAACCTCACAGACCCAGAATTCTGCAGTGGAAATGTAATTTATGAAAGAAAGTGGCCCATTCTGCCACCCTGGGGTTTCTTCCCTTCACTGGCACAGTGACTTGCCAAGCAGCTTTACATCTGACTTGAATGCAGCTGACAAAGCTGTGCCACCTCTGCATCCCCCTGGTGAATGCAGGGGCTGATCTCACACGGCCCAGGCTGTGCCTCAAAGGGAATTTATGCCCAGTCCTTGTGCCAGTGAGTGCCTGATTTACAGAGGATCTGGGCACCAGCAGCTCTTTCACTCGGGCACAGTTTGGACCATCCAGCACTTTAGAAAATCAAATGTGGCTTCTATTCCTCTCTGAATGCTGATTTTATTTGCAGCATCCACATTGCACCATCAAATGGAAGAACTGATGGCAGAAGAGTAATAATAACAGTAAATGTGCTTTAAGAGATGGGAGTTGGATAAATCCCTCTAATAGATTATCTGTACCATGTATTTATTTTCTGGGTTTAGGACTTGGCATATATTAGCACTAAAATTCCTCTTGCACTTGATGACAACCATGTTTGTAACCTCCCAATGAATTTGTTGGTAACTACTCTCAGTGTATTTAATATCTCCTCAAGCCAGTATAGTCAATTTTTCATTAAAAGCAAAATCATCTACTCTGAGTAGAGGTTCAATAATCCCAAATACAGACATCGATTCCTTGTTTTTCATTTTAAGCATCTTTTTATGTTCAGTAGCAATGGAATATCAGAATATTCTGCTGCTGGAGGTGACATCCCTTCACTGAAACATGACACTGAGGCCCTCAGCTCCTCTGAAATGTAATGACTTTGAGACTTTTTGCTCAAAAGAAATAATGTGAACGCCCTGCCCTGCCCTGACTCTAAAGTGAACAACTGTGTCCTGTCTGAGAATTCAGTTGTGGTTGCTGAGCTGAAATATCACAGTCTTATGGCTCTTAACATTCCCAAGAAATGTCTGGAAAGCAAAAGCACCACACAATTTCTCATTTTTTATCAAATAAAATGATCCAACATTAGAGAGATCTCTCCAAATTTAACTCAGGAGTTTCTCCAAATTCACAAAGTGCCTTTTCCAACATTTCACCAGTGATCTGACTCAAACCAATTGTGACAATAACTTCCTAATCCTTTATTGCCTCCTACATTTTTTTATATAATTCTAACACTATTTCATGAACTATCTCATCATTTTTATCTTTCATGAACAGCTAATGCCTTTCAATAACTGTACTACCCTTAGATAGCTACTCTGTCATATTTTCTGCTATTTACTTTATGCCCCCAAATATTTTGATTTCTGTGTTTTCCTGATGTTCTGGCATCAGCTCACAAACAAGTTGTCTCTGCCCAGATTAGTTAGAGAATTTACCAGACTACAACTCTCATCAATATTCATGCTTTCTTCTTTACAGAAAGAGAAAAGTATTAGAAGTGGCAGCATCACAAGAACAAGAAGTGGTTGTGAGCAAACACAAATCAGAAAAGAATTCTTATGGGTTTTATGGCAAAGGCAAAGCAAGATCTTTAGAAAGGCATTTAAAAAGCCAAGTCAAAGCAAACAATCATTTTCTGTTGTTGAGCTTTCAGCTCTCCTGAGATGGCTATTAAAAGAGTTTATACTAATTTTGCCACTAACCCACCCTCTAGAGGCAAAGTGGGGCTGAAAATGCTCAAAAAACAGAAGTAAATAATAATTTTTTTTCCAAAATAATGTATCTGGGGATGCATATACATGATCTACCCAGTTCCATCCGCACTCAGTTGGCAAGGAGTGTCAGCATCTGCACTTGGGAGTTGATAGTCCAGGGGTCTTGTCTGAAATCCTGCATCCAGATTTGCTTTCTGTCCTCAAAACCAGGAATTAAATTCAACAGTTCCAGTGAGCAAATAAGAGTTTTGCCTTGGAATATTCACTGAAGAGCAAACAGTTCATGTTTTACCCTACACCACCTCATTTGATTTGAAGAAACACAGTTCTCATCTTAACAACAATAATAAATTCAACCCAAAAATGAAATAAAAGCCCTTACTTGGGACAATGAGCTCAATCTCTTCTGACATGGCAGTTCCCAGGACGTTGGATGCAAAGCAACGATATTTCCCTTGGAAATTGCTGATCAGGCCACGGTTCTGAATCACAAAAGTTCCCGAATTGTTGGATGTGACCACCCTCGGGTCAGACAACAAATCAAATGGTTTTCCATCCTTGGTCCAGTTAAAGCTGAAAAATAACACAAGTGTTACAAAGGACAAGCCCCACAACAGCACTGGGGGACTAAACCTGGGGTAAATATGGGTCCAATTGTGTTATCAAAATCAAAGGGCAAACTTGGTGTAAGCAGAGTTGAATGACACAATGACCACTGTGCTGCTCTAACACATCTCCCCTTTGGGACACTTTGCTTTTGGATCATCAGCTGGGACATGAAATAGGAATCCAGAGCTTGAGGCAAGGACAGCAACGGAGAGAGACTGTCTGTGAAAGGCAGAGCTGCCCCCTGACAGGGGCTGGAGGTTGGCAAAGCTGTGTTTGTAGAAGAGTTGGTGTTTTGGACTGGCAAGGGCTGACAGGGGCTCTTCTCACCCTCTGCCATGGCTGAACCCAGAAGAAACTGAGATGATTCCACTGAGCTTCTCCTGGCCACAAAATCTCGTGTAGTTTGAACACTACTGGGGTGTGATTTTGCTGAATGCTGTCATGTTTGTCACAGGTCCTGAGTCTGGAATTCTCAGATGGATGAAAATCTGGCTACACTGACTCAAGATCTGATATTTGGAAATTACAGTATAACATGCATTTATTGAAAGATATACCTTTTTTTTTTTTCTCCTAAGAGTATTGTTTCAAGATCTGACAGTTGGAAATTACAGTATAACATGCATTTTTTGAAAGAGATATTTTTTTTTTTTTTAAGAGTATTGTTTCAAGAGAATAAATTAATGTCAACAAAACTGTATGTTTTAGCACTTCACCAGTTTTGGCCAAACTGCCTTGTTGCAGTATGGAGGGAATCTGATGGTTCCCATCATCTACCAGGCACTAGCACATCATTTAAACAGACCAGGAAACTTCTCATTGATGCACTGACAATCTGTGAAACAAAGGGAATTTTTTATCATGCTACAAATACCCATTCAGAGCTCAATTCAAAATGATCAAGTAATCCTGATATAAAGTAAAAAAATCCCTTTTAAAGTTTAAATTGTGTTGCAGAGAAAGGAGAAGAGAAAGATTAAAGAGTAAAAATGACATGCAAACCAGCTCTTAATTTAGTCCATTCAGTGTGGAAAGCCTCAGGAGGAGGTTTTACTGTGTTATTATCACATTCTTGTTAATCACATTTTCATTAAAAATCTTTCTTTTTTCTACACTGGTGTAAAATACATAAAGCTTATCTCTGGATATTTATTTGAATAACCCCTTATGTGTCTACTTGCAACATCACCATTGCCCTGATGATGTCAGGTACAGACAAGGTGCCTGATAAGATGCAAGTGTGATGTCTGAACACACAGTTTAATGTGTTTGGTGGTTTTAGAGTGGCTGTGGAAAAGGCAGAAGAACAGCTGAGCCCCTGTGATTATTATTATTATTACACATATCACATCTTTTGCAGCACAACCCAGACAGGTCTTTTACATCATGGGATGAACTCAGCACGTGCCTGAGAAATGAAACATCCCCCAGCAAGAAAAAACATGTTGATACCCATTCACAGAGTGAGGGAAAATGATGGAGCAACAAAAGCTGAGTGGCCAAAGTGCAGAGCCAAACCTCACCCATGATGATGAGCAGGTAACTGTGCCCAAGTCACTCCCAGCCAGAACAGTGTCTGGCAAAGGGGAAAAGCAAACTCAGCCCCTGCTGCTTCTGCCAGCTCTACTCACGTGGGCTGTGGGTTCCCTCTGGCCTCACATCTAATGGTGAACTCCTCATCAAAGGGGTAGGCAACCTGTGTGTGGGATTGCTCCGTGATGGTTGGAAGCTGCAAAACTGAGCACAGAGAGGCATCAGGTTAAAACAAAGCACAGCTGAGTGCCCTCAGGTCCCTCCTTCCAAAGGGGCAATGGCAGGATGGCCCTGCAAAAAGGGAGCCTGACCTTCAAGAAAAGATGCTCATCCTTTTCCTGGCATGGACAAAGCTCTGCTCCCCCAAAGCAACCACTGGCACTGCTCAGTGCCACGGAAATGGCAGCACAGGTTGTGTCCAGCCCACGGGCATCACCTGCTCTCACTCCCATGCCAGCCTGGCCAGGGCACAGGAGAGCTGGGACCTGCCAAAGCTGCAGCCAAAGCACTGGGTTGTGCACTGGGAAAGGTGTTCATGGGTGAAGGCAATAACTGGCTTTTTAATCCAGACACACATTCACCCACAGCAAACCTCTATCTCCATCCTGATAAAATTGCCAAGAAATCCATGGACTGCAAGGATGACTTAATAGCCCCTCCAGGGTCACACGATGATGTTGCACTAACTTTTTTTTCTTTTTTTTGAGGGAATTAAAGTGTTGCAAATGCCTGTGTAACAGAGCCACACAAGCAGGAACACTGCCTGCAGCAGAGCAGCTGGGGAGAATGGATCATCCCGTTGTGATAAACAGCCAGCAAGAGAATTAGCACACTCTGCTTGCTGTTTTGAGTCCAGAAAGCTCAAAGCTGGAGCAAAATGTGCTGTCTTTTTGTCATATCATGTGCTCTCAAAGCTGAACTCTTCTAACTCCATCAGCACCACCAATCAGAAGTAATGACTTCTATTAAAAAAATTAAACCAAATTAAGGGTTAGGTGGTTCCCTCATGTAGGTATGTAAAAGCAGTGGAGGCCCAGGATGTTTGTCCTGCACTTTACAGTTTCATTGAAACAAAAGGAGCCACTGAAGAACCTTCCTGAAAAAAACTTCTCTATTTTCCAATGTAAATTTGGAAAGCTTTTAAAACCCATCCTCCAGCCCTGCTTGGATGCCTTGCCCTTTGCAGCCAGGGCTGTTGGCAGCTCCAGAGTGCTGAGAGCCCACAGCAGCCCCACAGGATGCCCCAAAACTGGCTCATGTCCTACTCTGAGGCCACATCACTCAAAACCCTGCAAAGAGCCTTCACTGCTTCTCCTTTAGGTTTATTTATTTACCCCCACCATTATTGATAAACACTAATGTTGTTGAGTTTTGTTTTGTTGGGGTTATTAACCCCCCCCAAAACCTCCACCTAACTGTAGTTTGCAATCCTCCTGGTCTGTTTGTGTTTGGAAAACGCAAAGCTCGGGAGGTCTGGGCTGTTCTCCAGGCAGTGGGGGCCACTGGCTCTCCTTGGATTGCTCCCTCTGAGACTCATCCCATATTTTACACGTGTCCTGGAAGCACATGATCCGTGTCAAAGAGGCAGTTTGAATGCACCACAGCCAGAGAGGGAGGCAGGAGGTGCCCCCTGAGGGGTACATGGGGTACAAAACACCTCCCTGGGGACCAACATCCTCCCTGAGCCACACACCTGCTCCTTTTCCAGGCTGGAATGGCAGGTTGCAAGACAAGAAAGGGAGGATTTATGTACATCAAACAAGCTGCAGGGAGATTCAGAGCCCAAATGAGGAATTTATGGGAAGGATAAACCCAAACCCTCGGAGCTAAGCTGTGTGTTGGATGGCAAACACAAGATACATGTTATGAGACAAGTTCAGTGCTACATTTAAACAGGTCCAAACAGAGCAGCTTACTTTTTTTTTATCACACCTGAATTTCCCAAAGGCCAAGTTGTGGCAGGATTAAATTTAAAATGGTACAACTGGAAAGGAGGATTTAATGTTTTTCCTTCAGGGAAAAGTTTAAAAGGAAAAAAAGGGATACCAAACAAAGCAGCAAAATGTACAGCAAATAGCTACAACTCACCTGATAATGGTATTTCAATAGCTGCTGCCAAACTCAATACAAAGAAAAACAGGCATATGGTGATGCCTTTTGTGCTTAAGAGCATCTCCATCACTCTTCTGTAAACAAGGAGTCCAGGCAGAATGAGGGATACCTTGTGCTTCCTCTCACTGTCACTTCAAATCAGACACAGGGATGTGCAAGTGGAAGTCTGCTGAGGACAAGAACAACAATATTGGCCTGCAAAATCAACTTGGTTTTAACAAAGTTATACATTAAAAAAATGCTTCAGCTAAACTGCAAATTGCACTAAGTGGTCCAATTTCCCCTCCTCTCCCTCCATCCTTTGGTTTCAGGAATAAATACACATACAAAAGTACAACTCTATCATAGCACAGAAGTATAATTAATTTTTTTTTTGTTATACAATTAGAAGTAGGGATGGCTTAAAATGCAGTATATTTGTAATCATTCCAGTTCATAAATTTTTCTAATGAGTGTTGTGTAAGTTGGAAAGTCATTTAACAGATCTAATGAGAGAAATTTGGTACACTAATGACCTTGTTCATAAATCTTATCTGTCTTTTATCTTTCCTTTATGCTTAAAAAAAAAGGACACAATCTCATTTAGTTCATTAATAAGGACCAGAACATGAAACATTTGTTTTTCCTCCACAATCCCAGAACTATATGTAGGTTTTACTCATTCCATTATCCATTCTTATGTTATTCATTACAAGGCAAAATGTTTTAGAGCTGCTAAAAGGACACATATCCAGTGCTAATGAGCATTTAAGAGTAATTCACAGAGGAGTAAAAGGCTGGTGTAGATCAGACAGCAGAAAAGAATCCCTCCCTGTGATGGTGGGCAGACCCTGGCACAGGTGCCCAGAGAAGCTGTGGCTGCCCCAGCCCTGGAAATGTCCAAGGTCAGGTTGTACAGGGCTTGGAGCCACCTGGGCAGGTGGGTGGAATAAGATGAGCTTTAAGGTCCCTTCCAACCCAAACCATCCTGGGATTCTGGGTTTCCAAAAATGTGTGTGCATGGAGGATTTCACTTCTCAGCTGCACTGCTGGTACCTCACAGATAACCATTAACCAAAGGAGTGTGTTGTACCTTACACACAGTGCTGAAGGGACATCACTCTCAAGAGGATTTAGACCTCATTTGCTAAGATAATTTCATAAAAGCAATTTGAAGACAACTTTACTGTGCTGGAGCAAAGGACAGACCCCAACCCCCTGTCCCACATGGCACAGCAAGCTCTGCCTCCAGCCACCAAATTCCCAGGCAGAACTCCACGACCTTGACAATCCATTGCCAGACTAAGCCTGGCTGGCACACAGCTCTTGTATCTTTGCACATCCCACCCCCTTAATCCAGGGATCAGAAAAGCAATCCCGGGATCACTGAGAGCAGTTGGCACGGGGGGCACCAAGAGGTGGAACCTGTGGGTGCCCGTCCTTGCCCAGCCCAGCTGGGACAGGGACAGAGCTGAGCCCCAAAGCCCACACACACACAGGGCTCCCTCCTGACAGCTGGTTTGCTGCACCTCCACAAACACAGACACAAAGCAGCAATTCCCCTTTACCCAACACGCTCCCTCTCACTTCAGCTCTTGGAACTGAGCAACAGGTTGTGCTGTGGCCCTTCCTCCAGGATAATTTCTGCTCAGATTTTTACCAGCTCACAAAGACTCCCTGCAAGTTTGGTCTTTGAGGCTAAAACCCTTGAGTGAAGGTTGAAATTGGCCAACGAAGGGCAGGCGACAGACACCATAATCACATAAGCCTCATTTGTTTAGAAATGAGGCTAAAAACCAGATGTCTTCTAAGTATCTTAGGCAGCGAGTGTTTGCTGATGGAAGGAGCTGACTAATCTGCTTAGTGCTCTTTCACAGGGGGGATGATGTGCAGAGGGGCATGGGAGGGGACAGGGACCCTCTGGCTTTGCTGCCCTCCCTGGGCCCTGCCTGGGTGCAGATCAGGCAGATTCAGGCAACACCAGCACAGGGTGTTCCATGGCAGTTGGTATTTCCCGCAGTTGGAGATCTCCTGGCTCTAACCTGTGAGCCACAGACCTTCCCAAGGCTCAGCCTGCTGAAGGCTGGGCTGTGTGACAGCCTGGGGGCCCAGGGGACACACAGCAGCCCCACCTGATGGCTGCTGTCACCGCAGGACAGGGCTCTGCCACCCTCCCTCACCTGCTCCTGGCAGACACTCAGCTCCAGATCTGTGTCAGCCACAGCAAAGCAGATGCTCTGACAGCAAACCCTCTGGACACAGAATTGCAATTTAGGCTCATAAAAATCTGACCAGTGTTGCTGCCTGCAGATGGTACATCCGTGGCAGCGAAATCCTCCTGTCCCCATCTGCTGTGACAGCTCTGGGGACTGGAGCAGCCAGGTCAGGATGCCAAGCAGAGGCAGGGGAGCAGGGATTACAGGAGCTGTGCAGCCTGCTAAGGTCACAGGCTGAGCAGCAGCAAGTTCCTTTTTATATCAGTGTTCCAAAGCACTGTACAGATTCCAATTAAATTCAAGAAAAGAACCAGGAGCACAGCTCAATTCCTTAACCAAACCCATTAGCTCACAACCTCAATTTTTTTTTTTTTTTTTTTTTAATAAAGTGACAGAGCAAAGCAGAAACATTCCAAACAAGAGGATATCCTTCATCCTGTGGTACAGCACGACTTGCCTCTGTAGGCTGCTGTAATTAGTCGGCCTGTCTAGCACCTCACTGCTCTCCCTGGCTGGAATACTAATGCAGGGCCACAGCACCAGCCTTGGGCAGCAGCCAGCACAGGGGCACCAGTGCTGCTGGATGGGGCACAGCCAGCAGACACTTCCACAGGGCCCTTGGAAATCTCTCTGTGCTGTGCTTTGCCTCCTGTGTATTCTGGGGTGGCTTCCTGGTGTGACACAAATGAAGCAACAGGCTCTTTGTGGAGGTGTTTACCCAGTGCCCCCTGTCCAGCAGGATGAGCCTCCTGTTCCCATGCCATGGATGTTATCCCCAAAGGAGTAGCAGAGGTGTTATCTGGGCTGTGACAGCAAATATTATGGAATGCCAACACTTTCTGCACCCCTTCCCTAACGTGCCCCACTCCACTGGTCTCCTCTGCACCCTGTTCTGGACAATGCTGCTCCTCAGCAGATGGTCAGGTGAGACACATCCTCCCTGCAGAGACCTGTGCCAAGGTGTTAACCTTGTCTGAAGTGACTGTAGACAGGGATGCCAAGCTTTAGGTGTTGGTTTAGGATGGCTGCCACTCCCACCAAGCTCAGCTGAAACTGCAGAGTCCTGGAGTAAATCCCCAGCCTCCCCTCTCATCTCCAGCACCCAAACAACCCCAAGTCTCTTCCTAAATGAGCCATATCAGACATCCTTCAGACTGCCCATCCCTCCTGGCTTCAGACACAGCCACGAACCCAAACTTGAGGCAGCACAATCTTTCACTCCTATGATGATCAAACTCCAACCCAAAAGTTCTCATCTTGTGCCAGTTCCTAGCAAATGAACAATTTAGTTGCTGAAGTAATTTGGAGGAATAAATGAGGGAGCTGTGCAGGCACCTGGCAGCTGAGGGAGAATAAATGAGGGAGCTGTGCAGCTGAAGGCAGGTTTCGGTCTCACTGGTGCCAAAGCACAGCTCTCTCCTTGGGGGTGGGGAAGTGCCAGAGAGCACCTTGCAAAATGCTGCCATGGTACAAACACCAGCCCTGTTCTCTGAGGCAGAGGGCTGGGGCAAGCCCAAAGCTTCTGCTTTTCATAAAATCATTGCATGGTTTGAGGTTGAAAGGGGCCTTAGAGCCCATCTTATTCCACCCTGTGCCATGGGCAAGGACACCTCCCACCAGCCCAGGCTGCTCCAAGCCCTGTCCAACCTGGCCTTGGACACTCCCAGGGATGGGGCAGCCA